>PVKB01001647.1:0-380650 GCA_004027205.1 Ctenodactylus gundi
GGGGGGATATGAAGGGAAGGAGGGGAGGGGAGGGGGAGGGACAAAGGGAGAGCAGGAAAGCCCTTGTCACTTTGACAAGAAAAGTATGTGCACAAAATGCTCAACTCCATTGTAAACCTTAAATTCTGCACGTGTACATATCAATAAAATGGGAAAAAAAGAAATATGCCTGTTTAATAGTAAACTGTCCAACAGTAGAAGGATGTATGTGTGAAAGACTTAAGTTGTATGTTTGAGATTTTTTAAAAACTTCAAAGGTCAGCCAGAAGAATCTGGACTTTTTCTTGTTAACAGAGTAAACTATGAAAATTTTTCATATAAGAGAGTGATATGATGAAAATTGCTTCAGAATTTTCTAATTTATACCTTAGAAAAATTTGTATCTATACATAGGATCATGGATAAAATAGGCATTACAGTAACATGTGTAATAACAAATTCAAAACTTCATAAATAGATGGTAGCAGCATATTGTGAGGTTACTTAGCCTCAATGCCTATGTATCAACATTGATTCATAGGATGTGTAAAATAATTGTCAGTTTAATATGAATGCTATAAAACTTCACATTTCTGTGAAATGCTTAAAATGTTACTATGGAGATATATGTATATATTTATATATAACGTCTGCAAACATAGACTCAGTAACATACAACTCACAGTAATAGTTGACTCTAGGGAAAATACATTAATTGCATTAGTGAAAGAAACATCAGGGACTTCAAATTCACTTGCAACAGTCTGTTTTCTAAAACATAAAATCTGATCATTATAGTAAAATATTTGTCCCTTTCTAAATTAAAAAATAATTCAGGAAGATCATTTTGACAATAACAACTTCAGAGAATAATAGGGGTAAGAAAATAATATTTCCAAGTGAAGAAAACATGAATAAAATGTGAGAGATCTGTTAACACTGGAGGCATTACTTACCAATGGAAGCAAACTGAGAATCAAGGCCCAAAGTTAAAAGCATGAAGAAAAATAGTATTGACCAAAACGGAGCTCCGGGGAGTTGTGCTAGAGCTTCTGGGTAAGCAATGAATGCCAAATCAAAACCTACAAAAATATATGGTATTTTAAATTAGTTTCCAAGACAATTTAGACAAGTGCAAAATAAACTACAAAAATCTCATCTCAGTTTCAATGTGATCATGACAATTGTTGCCAAAAAGTTCCCTTCCACCTTTTCACATCCTGGACTTCGCAGTTGCACAATATGATAGTGAGTACACGTGACGTGAGTCAAACTGGAGAGACAAATATTACACGCGGAATGTTTCTCACATAGGAAATTTACCTATTTTTATAGCTTTGTTTAAGCAGTTTTGCTTTTTAAGATTGATGAAGAATAACTTACTGTTTTACATGTTAGAAGCCAAAATTAGGTCACCTGATCTTAGGCTAGAAATTCTAAAAGAATTGCTCTATCTAGACAGACACACTAATGAACTAACTTCTTGGCCTTCAACCTTCTTACCAAATGCTTACCCAGAATTGCTAAGTAACACCATTTTAATCAATTCATTTTCTGTTTGCTGTTACCTTTAGAGATGCTTTTTTTCCAGTTTTGTTATGTGATCCTTGGTTTTAATTTTTTTAAGTTTCTTTAACTTCTCAGAAGACTGACATAAGTTTTATAAAAATTAGCTTCAAATCTAGGCTTTATCATGTCCTAAATAGCTGACATAAATAACATTTCTGTCCCTCAATCTGCTATGGAGAGTTTGACGCTAGACGATTTCCAAGTTTCCTTCTAGCCCTGACATTCTATCAAATGACACTGGCTATAATAAAGTTTTAATAAGGAGCTCCTACTTAACGAATATTAGAATTCTGTTTCTAAGGATCTTTTGTTGACAATTAGACATATCTAGCTAATGTCCTTAAAGTTAGCGTGTTCATTAACCAGATTATCTTAAAGCTGGATGCAATCAAAATCACTCGAATCTCTATGATTGGTCTACAGCCGGTTAGAAACTGTAGCACACAGCGTCAGGTGAGTGATGGTCCAGACTGCAAAGCTTCCTTTGTATGTACAGCTGCTCTCCATGCTTCATACTTCCACATGAGCTCCACTTCCAGTCAGAACAGTGGAGGCATCGGGATCTAGAAGGGCACAACCCCTGCTGTGAGATGCCCACACGAAGGAGGCGTTCCTTAAGCGAATGGCATGCCTGGTTGTCTGGGTTATCTGGTGACCGAGCTGGTGCCACTCTGCCCATCTCTCCCTCGTCCATTAAAAAAAAAATTGTCATTCATGAAACTGGTGCCCAGTGCCAAAAAGTTGGGGCCCACTGCTCTGTGTGTTAGTGATGCGTTTAAAAATTGAAATCCAATAGTCAGTATAGAATAATATAATTTTATACGCATGAGGGAATTTGGACATGTATGTCTTTCTTTTATAATTCATGCAGTGAGCTTAGCATCATGCCTGAAACATATCACTATGCTATAAGTGACTTGTATCAAAAACTAAAGAAAAATCAAGAAATATATTTTGTCTCCCCTAATATGCTGTAGTATACTCTTGTTACCCAGATCATCCAAGCATTACCATATTATTAAAATAAGCGGAAATGAGAAATAAAATGCAATACCCCAAATTGCAAAAGTAAATTACTATAAAGTAGGATTTTGAAAGCGAGCTACATTGAATTAATCAAATTTGACAAAATATGGTGTTGCATACCTGATTTTACAACTTGAGAAACTTCCTTTCCAGATATATGAGCCATATGTCCCAATATAGAAAAAATAGCAAATCCAGCAAACACACTAGTGAGGCAGTTTGTCAAACAAACTACAATGGCATCTGAGAAGCAGTTATTGTTGAACTTATTGTAAGATGATAGAGCCACCAAGCCACCCCATGCCACCGAAAGGGAATAAAATATCTGAGTGGCAGCATCTTTCCAAACCTGCAAGAGAAAATCAAAAACTTAAGAACATATACTGTTAATTTTTCTAATGTAAGATATTTCACACACATATACGAATGTATTATAAAACAATGAAATGAACACCGAAGTACCTACTAACCATATTAAAAAATAAAATGTTACCAGTCTTTTAAAGTCTTCTTGTGACCTCCTGATTGTATTGCCTTAGTCCCCTACAGTGGCAGCTACAATCCAGACTTTGGTGTTATAATTCCATTATTCTTCCTAATATTTAGCTTTGCATACATTGGAATTTATAGAAAAGTTTCCTTAATACACATAAACTCATACGATGTGCTTGTCCATTCATCCATAATTAAGTTAAGCCATATAAAATTTCAGTTTTATAATTTAAAAATGAAAGGAGCTTTATGTGGTTCAGTTGAATACATGTAGCTTTAATAAAATTTCTACTTCTTCATTGTCTCACTGAATATGCTGCAATTTATACATTTCCCCTTTGATAGCCATTAGACAACTCCACATGTTCTGTTCTGTGAACATTCTTGTACCTAAGTCTCGTGTTGATGGGGAAGTATGATGTTGAAGGTTATAAGCCGCTCTCTTTGGTTAAATCTTACCACATCATTCTCCAAAGTGGTTGTCCTGCATTGCACTTCCACCAGCTGGTTATGACAGTTTCCGTCCTTCTAGATCCTCCCAAGCCCTAGTTTGGAATTTTAATTTGTTCCAACTTAATGATTGGGAGGTGAGTTTGGAATGCCATCATTACTTATAATGGTAGCATGTTTTTGTGTGCTTATTTTCCAAATGATATTTTTCCCTGTGGAAATCCTGTTTAGTGTGTTTTTTAGTTATTTGCCTTATTTGATTTCTAAGAATTCTTTATGTAATTGAGTTACCATACTTCGTCTATTATACTGCATATGGTGAATGTTTCCCTCCTAAATTGTGGGTTATTTTTTCTAACCTCCTTACATTTTGTTCTTTAATGAACCAAACTTTTTTTGTTGATGCAAGGTAGTGGAAGGTAATTCTTTTTGCTTACATGTATGCTTCTTGGTCTCTGGTGCTTAAAAAACATCTAACCTAAAGTTTCAAAGTTGTTATTCTATATCTTCTTCTGAAATAAAAAATTATTAAATTTTCAAATAACCTTAAATAGGTATCACACACAGAATTCCCAGTTCGTACTATATTCTAAATGTGACATCATCTTTTCAATCATAAATGATATTACCAATTATATCAATTAGATAACAATTATATCAATGATATCAATTTGATTATATATATATATATATATATATATATATATATATATGATTATTCGGTTAGAGATTAGGAAATCTTAATTTAAATGCCACTAGCTGCCCATGCACCACTTCACTAAATTTGAATCCCTCTGGGTTTCAGTTTTATCACAAAAAATGAGGAAGGTAGGAAAATGATCTCTTGAGACCCTTCTACTTATCAATATGCATAGGTAAGTATTTTCCTGAAGACCTCAGTAGACTTTAGATATCAAAATAGAAAACGCATATTGTTTTATATTTAAAATATGAATTTTGAGGTCAGGTAGTGAGGGATGGATATAAGCAAAACATAAACACTTGCTTAATGCACACCCTCCCCCAAACAGAAAACTAGGAGGTGGGGATGGCACAAGGGCTGTGACAGGGAGGGAGAAGGTGATGGAAGTATGCTGTGTGCTATGTGCATACATGAATCTGCCAAAATGAAATGCAGTGATCCACACAACCAATGAGAACCATCTAAGAAAACCAATTCTAATTACCAGAAAAGCCAAAAGAAAAGGAATAGGGCCATGTTTTGTTTGGCAGTGAAGAATTTGGAAGATTAAAATGCATACTGCACAGAGATGAAATTCTGATTTCTCAATTTTATTCAGCTTTGATTTTTTTAATATTAAGGACTGTGAGACACAAACCAATATAAAATAGTCAAATACATTTCTCGTGATTTTTTTTGAAGGCTGGGAATGCAGCTCACTGTGAAAGCCCTGAGTTCTATCCCCAATAGCGTGAAAATAAAAAGAGATATTGATAGAGACACAAACTGGAAGTCTTCTAAGATCATTTACTTTCCAATTTGCAAGATGGAGTCTCCTGCCTCTGCAGTCATAGCCTTTCTGGGCCACAGCTCACAAAGAGAACCTCAGCTGACCACTGAGAATTTTCTTTGGGTCTTCTTGAAAATATTGTATAGGTTTAAGACAAATGTTTGGTGATTTATTTATTTATTTATTTATTTTCATGTTTTTGCCGCAAAATAAAAACAGAAAATGTGAAATTTATTTTAAGGTAGTCTCACACTCTGTAGTCCAGGCTCGTCCTGAGATCACTATATAGCCCAGGATGGCCTTGAACTCCGAGCAATCCTCCTGCCTTAGCTGGGATTACAGGCATGCACCACAACGCCCAGTTTATGTGCTGCTGGGGAAGCAAACCCAGAGCCTTATGCTTGCTAGGCACACCCTTTAACTGCTGTGCTTTTCCTCCAGCTCAAAAAAATAAAATAAAAAATGTTTTTAAGACAGGGTTTCCATCTGTGATTCAGATTGTCGTGAACTCACTATGGAGCCCAGGCTAGCCTTGAAATCATGGCAATCCTCCTGCTTTAGCCTCTGGAGTGCTGGGAATATGATTTGCTCTGCCACACTTGGTTTATGTGGAGCTGAGGAACCGAACCCAGGTCCTTGCATTCGCTAATCAAGTGCTCTAACCACTGAGATACACCCCCAGTTCTTCTTAAGATATTTTGGGGAAGCATAAAGCCCAGGTGTGAAAGGCTTGTAATAGCTACTTAAAGAATATAAACAGAGCTTTCCCTTTCATGCAGCAAGCTGTGAAGAAATAATCTTGCTTGTATGGAAAAAACTGTAAGCCAAAATAAATTGCCACGCAACCGAAAAAAAAAAGCTTTCCCTGTGCTCAAAGTTGAGGTATAAAGAAAATAGTGAAAAATAAATAAAAATACAGAAAATAGTGGGCCTGCTTATTAGAAATGTTGCAACTATAATAATATAAGAATAATATTTGAGATAATTATAAATTTGTTCACATTTACATGAATTTACTGTTTCCAATGCACATTAACTTATTTTTCTTCGATATCCTAACAGAGAGAAGGTGATGAATCCCAACACCTATTTTTATTTGTTTTTATATGCTTCTGAAATGATATTTGAGTTGGTAAAAGATTAACAAAGAAGGTTAAAAAGAGTTAAGCCTAAGGCAAATGTGTTCAAGACTAAAATAATAAAATGATACAGAGCTGAAATCATGTAGAGGTGCTGTAGATAATGGCCAAGGAAAAATTATTAGCTCCAATAAGCAGAAGCAAAGACCATAAATTCACATTTTGACTTTCAAAAAAGATAAATGAAGGATTTCTATTTGTAAAGCTGATGAATTTGACAGCAAATACCAGAAATATTCTACAATAAATAGCTGTATGGATTTGGAAAACAGCAATGTCCAGAAATTAGTATGAGTTCCACAAACAATACCCCAACAAACTAAAACTAACATTCATATTGGTTAGTGCCACTAATATGACAGATAATATCATCAGAGTGTTTCTTGATTTTTAACACAAGATTGTAAGGTTTTAGCTGACCAGACACTGTCTTTGCTAAGAACATAATAGGACTGCTATAATTATGAAAGCACAGTTAGGCTATATCAAAAAAGCATACTATCTACAAAGCACTTATTGTCAATGCTTTTTGTAGTTAAAATTATTTTTTAAATTATGTATCTACAATACTGATATTATCTAGAGGTAAAGTTAAGAGAAGGTTAATTCAATTCATATGCATGCCATATGTTCACCTTTTAGGTACAAGCGACAGTTTTCTTTATGGAATACTAAGTCTCTGTCAAATTTGAGTTTAGATTTTATAATCTATTGGGGAAAAAATTGACCAGAAACATTTTTTGAGGCAAGGTTTCCCGCTGTAGTCCAGTATAGTCCTGAATTCATTATGTAGCCCAGGCTATCGTTGAACTCAGAGCGATTCCCCTGCCTCAGCCTTCTGAGCACACGGTTTACAGGTGTGGGCCACCATATTCGGTTAATTTTTATGTGCTCCTGGAAATCAAATCCATGATCTTGTGCATAGTAGGCAAATGCTTTAACAACTGACCTACACTCCCAGCCTTCATCTTACTTTTAGTGCATTGACTTTTGAAAACACTTAAAATGCATAAAACTCATTACACTTTCAACAATTTTTAAAATTGCTATGAATTTATCCAATAAATCACATAGTCCTGGTCAAAATTTTCAAGTATCTGTGCATGCAATATTCTTTTTCACATCAGTACACTTCAAATCCTGTTGATCAAATACAATCAGTTACGTGAATAAAAATGACTTTAAAAATCCTACTGCAAAACCTTATCTCACATTTAATAAGAAAGCATCAGTATCATGCTATATAGCTAAGTCAGATAACCTTGTGACCAGAAACTCCGATAAATTTAGCTGTGTATCCTTTGTAAGTTAATATAGCATGACACTCAGAAACAAAGAATTTCTGTATTTCACTTTAAGATTTACCTTCTCAGATAACTTTAAACCAAGATTAATCTTACTTACCTCAGCTTCCCTAAGTTTTGTAAAATTTGATTGTGATCCAATGTAGTATGAAATGCCTTTTGATGCCCCCTCCAGAGTTGCACCTCGGATTAATAGAATAAGGAGGACCACGTAGGGGAAAAGAGCGGTAAAATATACCACCTGTCAAAACAATGAAAAATTAACATTATTTTCAAATCGTGGTATATAGAAAAGTAAAATTATTACCCAGTAGAGATAGTCAAATAAAATACTGTAGATTTCATAAAGTTACTAGTAAGTCTGATGATACTAATAGCAAAGTGAGAATGATTTCCTATTTCTTCTCTCACAACACTCAAATGGCTCATTTCCAAAAACACTTTCACATAGGAAGCAGTGTCTCCCAGTTGACATTGTAAGTAAATGATACAACAGCAGCAACAACTGGGGATCTAGATGTAGCTTTTCCCTAAATACATTCATCTATAACAAGCATCTGAGAGAATTGACTGTCTCTTCTCGGTAAATTATTGTATCAATGTGTGAAGGAAAATTATTTTAAAACCTGCAATGCTTAGTATACATATTCAGCCCCCAAGGTGAAGAAAATGTCTCCCAGAAGATGCCCAAATCTCACGAAAGCTCTATTAAAGTGAATGCTGAACACTTGTTATTTAATCATGAAGAGAGTTTGGGAGCATCTCCTCTGGTGCAGTGTTTCCATCATAGGTAACACAAGGTTCCAAATGAACAGGTAAGTCTTTGAGCCTAGCTTTTCATTAATGCAGATGTTTTTTGATCCATAGATATCCTGCATTTCAGAACATCCCTAAGGAGATGTTTTAAAGAAGTCATCCGAAACACCAATAAAAATTAATTGCCTGGATAAAGGGCTTTTACAGGAGACTTCCAATATTAACATCGAAAAGGAGCCAAGGGTTTCAAAAATGTGTGACCGGAACACGTTGGCAAGTTTCCACAGAATTGGTGATGCTCACAATATTTGTGTGATGTAACAGTACATCTCACAACGGAGCTTTAAGTGAATGTGCTAGATATTGTACTAAGAAGACACAAAGGGTATCTGCAGTTAGTTCTGCCCTCTAGCCTTCAGGTAACTTCACCCTGGTAGTTCAAACACATAAACATTTGCTTTTCTTAGGCATTGTGCAACTCCTCACAAAGAAAATTTTGTGTTTGCTGAATTCATTCTAATGGTCTCTGAAAACTTAAAAAAATAAAATAAAACAAGAAAGAAAAAAGATGTTTTTCAGAATAGGCTTCTTCACTGAGAGAAGCTTCTAGGTCATTTTGGAAAACTTCTTTAAGAGATATAATGGCACAATATTTTTCTGTCTATCTCCATTAAAGGTAGGGTAGTCCTCATACTATTTCCTTAAACAACATGGATCTAGACTTTTCAAACCCAGCATCCCAATGCTATATAATTCCAAGATAGTTATTTACATAGTGGGGGAGACACTTTTAAAATGAACACCGAAGGCTCAGAATGCTGAGTCAATTTGAAAGGCAGGAGTTTTGAGTATACACACAACTCCAGTATTAGTTTTTGTTTGTTATGATTCTAATAAGAAGGGTGATCTTATCTATTTACTTAAACTAAGAAGTCTACTTAGAAAGCCTTTTGCATATTTGAATGTTCCTATTATAGAAAAACCACAGATTTGCCAATGCTTGACAATGAACTCAGATGAAATTGGAAGGTAGTTACAGCACTGTGTAATGTGTTTCCCAAATTACCTTGCCAGAGGATTTGATTCCTTTAGACAGTGATGCCCCAACAATAATCCAAGCCAGAAGAAGACAAAGTGCTAAATACCACACGACTTCTCCAGTCTCATCCATTCCACTTGATCGTCGAAGTGCCACTTTACTGAAACACATGAGCTCATTCGTGAACACAGAATCATTTGTCTTAAAAACAACAAATTTTATATTATGTTTCATTCAATGGGAAGCTTATGAATATTGTATCTTATTAATACATCAATGTTCTGTAAGCCTTTTAATAAAAGAGACTATTTTGTGGGGGGGACCAAAAAAGTCATTTAAAAGAAAAACTCTCTACTTCAGGGATAACCGCTGCCAATCTGTATTTCCAAAATCTCTAATAAAAGATTGATTGATTACTTTAGATACCGTGCTCCTCTGACATTTAAAGATCCTTTATGTAAAGATTTTAATGTTCATTTGCTTCAATGTTTTCTCAATTTAAAATCACAAAGAAAATGTTTTAAATTGCATGAATATGTCTTCATTTCATATGTGTAATATCTTCAAACCCAAATGGCTCCATTTATCACATTGTTTTCAAAGGTTTTTCCGTAAAATTTCATAATTTCTAATAGCAACATACACAGATCAGGAATTTATTACCTCAGCCTCTCAAGTACTGGAGTTACAGGCTTTGGCCACTATTCCAGCATATGCGGTGCTGAGGAATCCAGTTCAGGGCCTTGTCATGTTCTAAACACTGAGCTATGCCTCCAGCCGTGGATCAGCATTTTTTTTTTTTATTCCAGGCTGGTTGATGTCACTGTATAGTCCAGGCTGGCTTTGAACTCACAGAAATCCCACAGTTTTCCTCCTGCCTCAGCCTCCGAAGTGCTGCGATTAAAGGTGTGTGTCAAAATGCCCAGCATATGTGGTGCTGGAGAATCAAACTCTGGGCCTTGGGCTTGCTAGGCAAGTGATTCAACCCCTGAGCTATTCTTCCACCCTTGGATCAAGAATCTTAACTCTTAGCTTAACATTTAGAAACATTTCAAGATTCAAATTTTTAAAATTTTTCATTATGGAATTTAGAATAGAAGTTCTTTTAAAAATTAAGAAAAATCTGCCATTGTTGTGGTTTGGATCTGAAATGTTCCCCAAAAGCCTCAAGTATTTGGATGTTGTGAGTTATGTATGAATTTTACGTGAGGTAGGGCCTAGTCAGGAGGGGCAGATTACCATGGTGTGATAGATCACATTACAGGTGATGTGGTGGATTAGGGGCATGTGGTGATTGTTTGACAAGGAATGATATAAACTTTTGCCCTGACTTTATTTCTTTGTTTTCTTTTTCCTTTTTTTTTTTTTTCTTTTTGTGGGGAGATGGGGTCTTGCTGCTCTATAGACACGGCTAGTCTTGGACTTACTGTGCAGCCCATCCTGTCCTCAAACTCCTCTTGCCTCCTCTCCCCTCCCTCCTGCCTATGCCTCCCAAGCGCTGTGATTACATGGCTAATTGTATGGGACTTGAACCCAGGGCTTTGTGTAGGCTAGGCAAGTGCTCAAACAACTGAATTACACCCCCCTTCAGCCCTACCCCACTTCGGCTTCTTCTGGAGCCCCTAATTCTTCCTCTTGAGATTTTGTGGGCAGCTGTCCTCTCTGCCAAACCCTTCTTGCCATTACCAGTTGGCCATTAACGGACTAACACCATCTGAAACTGTGAGTTACAATAAAGCTTTTCTCCCTTCAGCTGTTGGTGTCAGGAAGGGTCTAACAGAGAGCAGCCATTCACAGCATCCCAAAGGGAAGAGTCAGGGGTCCCTAGAACAAGCTGGGATACGAGTTTATGTTCTTCCAGGCCACATACCTGTAATCGAATCTAACACACACATGTCCTCTACCACACACCTATAATCTACTGCTCCTGTCCAGGCCCTGCCTCCCAACAGCATATGAGGTCCATACCATCCAAATACATGAGGCTTTGTGGGGACATTCCAGATGCAAACCCCAACAACCATATAATCTAGCAATCCCACTACTGGGGGTATATCCAAAGGAAATAGAGAAGGTGTATCAAAGAGACATTTCTGCTACCATGTTCATTGCAGCACTCTTTACAATTGTTCAGATATGGAGTCAACCTAGGCACATCAACTGATGAATGGGTAATGAAAATATCATATGTAATGGAATACTATTTCATCATAAACAGGACAAAATCCTATCATTTGTGACACCACGGATGGAATTGGAGAGTTTTACATTATGTGAAACACTCCAGGCACAATACAACACATACAGCATGATCTCACTCATAAGTGGAATCTGAAAAAAAAATGCAGATATCATAGAAGTATAAAATAAAACAGTGGTCACCAGGTGCTAGGAAAAGCGGTATTGGGGTTGGTCTACGTACTAAGATACCATCCGATAGGAGGAAGAAACTCTGGTATACTATTGCACAGTAGGATGGCTAGGATAACAATTATGCGCCATACATTTTTAAAAACTGTGAAATGAATTTGGGAAGCTTCCACAGTAAAAGGATGAATGTTTAAGGAGATAGATATATTTAATCTCATTTAAACATTATAAAACATATATATTACTATGTTAAAGTCTTATATTTTAATGTATCCATTAAAAATAAATTGAAAACCTGATTAAAATTGCAGAGGGTGGGCTGGAAGCACAGCTAAGTGGTTAGAGAGCTTGCCTCACAAGCAAAGGCCCTAGGTTCCATTCCCTACACCACATAAACTGGGAATAGCGATACACACCAGTAACCCCAGCACTTAGGAGCCTGGGGCTGCATTACTGTGTGTCTGAGGCCAGCCTCGGCTACATTATGAGTTCAGGACCAGCCTGAGAGATAGAGCAAGACCATGTTTCTAAAAAAAGCCACAGAGTACATTAATGTGTGTATGAGGAAGTTATTCATCAATAAGCTCAAGGATAGTAGATAAGGGTGATGAATAGATACAAACAGAGGTGATTTGAAACTAATAAAATTAAGCAGAACCCTGAATATCTATTCTTACTGGACAATGACAATAATGAGCAAAGTGAATAATGAGGAATTGCTGCTTTAAAAAAGAATTTTCCCCAAATATTAGCCATTGCTCAACTGTTTATCATTAGAACTTGCTGTTATAATTGAAGTTTTGCTCTTAAAAACAATCTCCTAGCCTAGCTGGGAAGATATCAATCAATCCTGTTTTGTGAATAGTAAATAACCAATTAAGAAATAATACACTATTGGCTACGAGCAGATTTTACAGATAATTACCATTCATCTAAGGTAGCAACATCTGAGTCTAACATAGTATAATTTACTATGATGTCCATTTTTTTCTGTTTACGTGAGTTAAGGAAGACAATGATCAACATTTCAGTGCTGTTTTTAAAATCTTTTTCAAAATTAAGAAGTGGATCAACTAATATACTAATATACTTACTTCCAATATTGTTCACTGGGAAGTTGTCCTGGTTGATAAATTTCACTGCCGTTGAGGCACGTCAAGTTGTTGGTGGTTACCCAGCTCATATTCACTTGGATGATCTCCCCTGAATCCATACTCACATTACAGCCGGAGACTAAAAATGATTTTTTAGAAAAGAAATACATGTATGCACTTAGTGTTAGAAGTGATTTTCTCTGGAAATAAATATTATTGGTAAAATATTTACTGTCTAAACTGTTACTTGTTGAAAATTGTATGAAAATATCAAAAATAGAATAAACTACATACATTTAGCATCCTAAGTATTCTCTACTACTAAGCGGGAAGTAAGTTTACCACTACCTGCTCTTTTATACTGTTTTTATATTTATAGTAATAACAGCTGTTTAGTCACAATTGCCTCAACTGAGATTCAGTAGTCTAGGGAAATTTTAGTTGGTAAACATCTATCTAAATTATATAGATAAATTGATGCTTTGAAGTTCCTCAGAAGCATTAAATCTTTATAACTTTATTTTCTGATGTGTATAGATAAATACAGTGGTAATAGCCTATCACACTGATGCAATATTTGCGCAAAGATTACCAACACCCTGACACAGACACCTCACTGTTTCCTGAAGCACACACTGCCGCTACTGCGGAGAGTGCTTCTTCCTTACCACTTTGTCATTGTGTTCTTTTTCTCCTGCCCAAGACTTAGGACTGAAAGCTCTCCTCACCCTTTCACCTTCATGACTACCCTCAAATACGAACAGGGTACATTAGTCCACTTTCTTTAACCAGTGACCTATAGACCCCTTAAAATTGTACACAACTTGGATAAAAAATGATTTAATTTTAAAAATTATTTAGAGGACATAAAATGATGTATATGTGATAATATTTTAAAAATTAAATCAATTTACCTATGGGGGATCTGCTGCAGTTCTCATCTGACCAAGAAGAACAGTTTTTCCAAGGTAATTCACTTTGAAATGAAGCAAATAAGTAGTAAAGACTGTAGCCAATTATGACATTATAATAGATTGTTACAAAAACGGATATCAGAACCATTGTAATCCCCACACCTGAAAAAGAGCACAATTAAAATGGAATCAAAATACAACATTCGTATTCAACCCCACACCAAATAAATTTGTAGAACTAGAGGGGCGGGCAAGGCAAGGAAGGACACAAGGGGCTAATTACAATGTTTGAAGTGTGTGTACACTTCTGCAGAAAACAAAACCCGTTAATCTGTGTGACCAATATGCACCAATGAAAAATGTGGAGAAAGATGAATTGTGCTTTACTAATTCACTAAAGTAAAATTCTATCTCAATATCTACAAAATCTTTTTAAATGAAAAACGCTGGGGCTTGCTCAATGGTTAGAGTGCTTGCCTAGTATGGACAAGGCTCCGGGTTAGAATCCCCAGCACCACACAAAAATCATCGGGGCTTGGCGGCACACACCTGTAATTTCAGTACTTGAGTGGCAGAGGCAGGAGGATTTGTTGTGAGTTTGATGCCAGACTGAACTACTTAGTGAGTTCAGGACCAGCCCGCTCTACAGAAAAAATAACTATCCCAAAAGGAAAACAACTGTTCAAATCACTCTTTTTCTTCTTTTGGGGGGGTATAAGAGGTCAAGGGTAAAGGGGTATGATACTCTCTGAATACCTTTCTTTCCATATTTAAAACTATATTGATGATTGGCTTCCTGAGTCAGTTTTTTTTGATTGGCTATAAAACGTATTGAGGCCAAGTAAGAAACCCTTCGCTAAGCCTTCAGATTCACAAAGTCTATGTCTATTACTGTTTCCAATCAAGTTAGAAAAATCTCATCAGAGTGGGTATCATGGGCATTTTTTTTAAAACTCAAGGCTTATATCCTATTGGGTTCTTGACCAACACTTGCATTTTCATCTATAAATCTGCATTTTCACAAAAAGATAATGAAGCCTCTGAATGAATGCCCTGGAAGGACACAATATAATATTTCTACAAGTGCATATAAAGAAAGTTTAATAATTCCAGGACAATTTGAATTTACATTTCTAAAATACAACTCTGTAGTTTTAAAATGCAACACTGATATAATAGATAGTACATATACCATATATTTATAATATATAATAAAATATATAATACACAAGTGATATAATTCCTATATTTAAGGCATAGAAGTTACTTTTGAGGCAACCTCTTTGATCTTCCAGTAAAATAGTCTATTTGCCCCATTTTGAATTTTTGTCACATAGAGGCTTTTCCAGTTTTCAGCACTAGTAGCAGAAGTAACAAATAATCTTTAGAGAGAAAAGCAGCGTGCTGTTTCATGCTAATCACGGCATTTTTCATCTTTCCAGTGTCCTAGCATATTAGGAACATCCAAGGAAACACTGACCTGCCCTTCAACTTTCCTGAATGAAGATTTTTATAAGACATGCAAAGATAGTGAAATAAAGGCTTTACATGGAGCAAAAAAGCCGAAATAATTTGAAAAAGAAAATCAGGAAAACAATGACTCTTGTAACCACCTCTAAGGCCCTCCCTAACCTTTTCCATATCTTCAACCAGGTTAAACAGAAATAAAATTAACCTTTGATTTCAAATTCTATGGTGGCACACTTTATACAGAAAAACAGCAACTTATGCGTTTTGCCTTAGTATGTCAGAATTTAATTTGTATCTTTATTTT
The DNA here is from genome assembly GCA_004027205.1 of Ctenodactylus gundi. NCBI lineage: Eukaryota > Metazoa > Chordata > Mammalia > Rodentia > Ctenodactylidae > Ctenodactylus > Ctenodactylus gundi. The sequence continues at coordinate 15,379 of PVKB01001647.1, forward strand.
TAACGGGCAAATGAAATTGTACTTTTCATGTGGACAGGGATGCTTTGAAATGTATATACATTGCAGTATGATCATTTAGCCAATTAACAAACACATCACCTCATATTGTTATCATTTAGTTGATGAGACACAATATCCACTGTGTGTTTTCAAGAGTAAAATATGTGATCATAACTCTAGTCACCATGCATGCTGTGAATCTTGAACTTACAGGCTTGCAGATTATAGATAGCTTGAAATTACTTCTCCTTTCTAATTGTAGCTACACACCCTTTAACCCAAATTCCTCACCCCTACACAACTGCCTCAGCCTCTGGTAACCACCACATTGTCCTTAATTTCTGAGATGAAAAATGTCAGAATTTTAATCATTTTTTGTTCCACATAGTACAAACAACTATAAGCACACAAACACCAGCAATTGTGATCGTAAACATGTTTTAATACCTACCTTGAAATAATGGCAGAACCCTCCAAACTGAAACTGGACCTAAGCTAGCAAACTGTCCCAGTGAACATTCTAGAAAGAACAAAGGTAAACCAGCCAAAGCTAGCATAATTGCATATGGTATCAAGAAGGCACCTAGAAAAGTAAAAAGAATGAAAGATATTATATTTCAAGATCTTGACGGCACTTTGAAAACCAATGTAACATTTTTAAAATTTCCCCAAACACTGGGGTCAGAGAGTGCTGCATTTAGACCCTAAATTTAGTACTTTCTGTGACTCCTAAACCTAGAATTTTGTACGTATGAAATGAGGAAGACAGTATTATCTAATAAAGTTGTTGCAATTACTGAAAACAATAGCTTCTAAAGAGTAAGACAGATAAATTGAACGATCACAGGCTATAGAGTGAGAAGGACCTTGTTTAAAATGCTGGCTCTACCACTTACCAGTTATGTGATCTAGGGCAATTTATCTAAACTATGAACTTTATGTTCCTCGTAAAAGGGGAGAACAATATCAACGCATCCATTTCCGGTAAGGGTTTAAATACTGGGCCTATATGAAAACACTCGTGACACAGGGCGAGCATATACCAAGCACATTCCATGGGACCAGGGATAGTTTCCCTCCCCTCCTTTTTCTTTCAAAATAAATGACAAAGCCAGACCCAGTAGCACAGGCCTATAATCCCAGCATGAGAGTCACAAGGTCAACATGGGCAATTTAGCAAATTAGTGAGACTGTTTCAAAGTCAAAAATAAAATTGGGGCTGGAGGAATAGCACAGTGGTTACAGCGCTTGCCTAGCAAGCCCAAGACCCTGCAGCCCTTGGCTCCCCACACCACATACAACAGGCGTGGTGGCACATGCATGGAATCCCAACACTCAGGAGGCTGAGCTAGGAGGATTGTTGTGAGTTCAGGACCAGCTTGGACTGTAGAGTGAGATCCTGACTCAAAAAAAAAAAGAAAAAAGGTTATAGATGTAGCTCAGTGTAAAGGCCCTGGCTTGATCCCCAGTATCACCACAAAACTAATTAATTAACTTAATTAATTAATACAAAATAGAAACAGGAGCTGGGAGCCATACCTCAATTGTTAAAGCACTTGCTTAGTAAACACAAGGCCCTGTGTTCGAGTCCCTAGCACCTCATAAGCCTAGTGTGGTGGCTCATGCCTTTAATCCCAGCCAGCACTTGGGAGACTGAGGCAGGAGGACTGCCTGAATTCTAGGCAAACCTGAGCTACAGAGAAAGGCCCTGTCTCTGTCTCAAAAATAAACAAATAAATAAACTACCTACTTTTTAGGTTTAGGGTATGATTGCAGAAAATGATGCAATTAAATTCTTTATTCTCAAAATACTGGCAAGGATTTTTACCCAATGTAATTATGAAAAATCTGGTTTTGCTGACATACTCATTGCTAGCTTTCAGTTTCAGAGAGACTACTTTTCTCTCCCGTCCCCTTATACATTCCAGTGCACTAAAACAAAAACAAAAACAAACACACTTCCCCTGGCCAGTGGGGCAGGCTTGTAATCTCCCCAGTCTGGGAGGCTGAGGCAGGCGGATCACAAGTCGGAGTCCAACATGGGCGAATAAATGACTTAGTGAGAACCCATTTACAAAGCCAAAATTAAAGAGCTGGAGATGTACCTTCGCATGAAGTCTCCAGTCTTGATCTCGATTCTGAGCATAACACTGCTCACTGAATTTTTTTTTTTTTTTTTTGAGACAGGGTCTCACTGTGTAACCCAAATGGGTCCTGAACTCACCTCACTACAGAGCCCAGACTGGCCTTGGACTCAAGTCAATTCTCCTGCCTCAGCCTCGCAAGCACTGGCGTTACAGGTGTGCACCACCATGCCCAGTTTATGTGGTGCTGGGGATTCAATTCAGGTGCTAAGCACTTGACTCAGTACTTGCTAGGCAAGCACTTTACCCGCCGGGCCATTCCTCCAGCCCTGCTCACTAAAACTTTTATCAAATTACAAGTGGAAGCAGGATAAGAATGTTTAACTTACTAGTCAAATATTCTGAAGGTCTTGGCACACTTTACTAAGAGCAATGTGGAAATCAAGGAATAAATGGGTTTTCCAATTACATACATCTCATCTCGTGTTCTGGTTCTGTGACATCATAGTTAGGAATTAAATTCTACCCAAAATGAGACAAGTACTTGTTACATGTTCCTATCTAAGTGGCTTTGCTTGAATACTAACCCTAAATTATCAAGGCAAATATATATTTGTATACATGCTGGAAGGTGCATTCCACCATTCCTCTGTGTCATCCAAGTTTAAGTCACACAAAGGACAAATATGATGTATTAATCTATTAGTATCCGACCACTTTGAATTTCATGTCTTTTACCCTTGGAGGGCAAAAAAAGTAATTGAGAGAACCCAGATTATCTTTTACCCAATTAATATATTTTTCATTTTGTTTCTGAGACAGGGTCCCGCTCTGTAGTGCAGGCTGGTCCAGAACTTACTATGTAGCCCAGGCTGCCCTGGAACTCGCAGCAATCCTCCTGCCTCAGCTTCCTAAGTGGAGGAATTACAGATGTGAACTACCACACCCGGCTTATGTGATACTGGGGATTTCAATTCAAGGACTTGTGCTTGCTAGGGAAATGCTCTAACCACCGGATTTTCCTCCAACCCCCTTACTTGAATAATTTGACCTTTAAAAACTGAAAGCAAATATAACAATCTAATTTTTAGGAGAAATGGCCAAAAAAGTAAAAGCTAATGACAGAGAATACTGTTTTGCTTGGGATATTTTAAGTTACTTATTAGAAGTAGTTCAACACATTTCCTAGAAATCCCTGACAATTACCTAGAATATGCTGTCAAAGCAAAGGAAATTTTGACTCTAAATGTGAGAACAAGTGATTCAAAAGGAGCCTGAGTGCTTCTTTTCAACACATTGAACCTTAAGATTCAGACACTGAAAAGACTGTCATTGGTGACTCATTTTCCAGTTAATACTTATACCAAACCCACTACTGAATGACCCATGTCCTGCAGAAGGGAATTTTTGCCACCAACACTTAAAGTCTTGAATAGACAGAGCTTCTTTCTTAAGTCTCTGAAGGCTAGTGTGAACATTTTAATGCACCCAATTAACAAAAAAGAAAAAAGAAAGATTGACATCTCACCACAAAAATCCCATTGTACCAAGAAAAAATAATTATACTGGCATAGTTTCACTGGTATGCTGTTACGAAACGTAAGGCCATGTCATCTCTACACCTCTAAGAGAACTTGCAAGTTCAAGTAAATAAAATATGGTGCAAGTGGAAAGTTGTTTCAACATTACTAGAGGATTGTGCAAGTCACTTTATTTCCCTTGTATGCCACCTCAGTCATTATTCTGTCCTTGTTCTAATTGAACCTGCCTTAGTGACCTATAAGGTACAAACCATATTATTTTGTAAGAATAAAAACATCAAACCTTGTATTAAACTTTTTCTCATTTTAGAAGGATCTCTTACAAGGTCCATCCAGTTGAAAATACGTGTAAGTGAATAGTAAAACTTAAAATGCTAACATTTTAATTAGTCTTTAATGTCTTAATCCCACACTTAAATAACCAAAATGTAACTTAAGCAAATAACTTATGTGTACTTCTCACTAGAACTTGATTTCCCAGCTATTTTCTCAGATTCACCTATAAATTAAGCAAAGCACAATTTGTACCTGAACAAATTATCATAGGAACATTTATACATGTTTTTTTAAACATGCTAGCTAAAGATGACATGGGAATCTCTATCAGAAGCTCAAAAATCCTAAATATAAGCTTCACAAAGTTTTATATCAGAAATTTGGGAAGCCAGATTTCTAACTTGATAACTTGCATCTCACCACCAAATTATAAACGTAGCGTGTTTGTTTTCCATCCCCCAATAGCCCGAACTGTTACATACTTTTCAAAATATCATGGCGCATCACAGCTACGACTAGGAAAAAGTGAAAGGGGATAGGGTACCTCCACCATTGATGTAGGTCAGATACGGGAATCTCCACACATTTCCCAGTCCCACCGCATATCCAACCATAGACAGAAGATAATCCGACTTTTTGGACCAGTTACCACGGTCTTGATTCTCATCATTTTCACCAACATGGATATTCTCAGATGAAGCCATCACTCCCTGAGGAAAGAAAAATATCAACAGCCTGTCTTTCTACTGTTTCCATAGCTCCCATAATGCTTCATTTCACAGACCCGTAGGGTTATAGAAAAGAACGAGGGAAGAACAAGTGTTCTCTACTGCATCCAAGAGGAATTTTTTCCAGAGCTGGGAGACATGTTATATAACACTTTTTCCCTTTTAAAAAAAAAATCTGTTGATAGATATTTTGATATTTTACCCCTTCAACTGAGATGGTTCAAATTTAATGAAGAGTTTAAAATTTACACCAGCACAAAGAGCAAGCAAAAGTGAAGAAATAGGCTTTCAAGTTACAAAGACGTTAAGAATAAATTAGGAAAAATTAACACTTTGAGGATTGTATCAGATCTTTGAGAAGAAGGGTCAAATGTGGCTTCTACTGGAATAAAAAGGAATTCACATACCCCTTTTACTCTGGGCTGAGATGTTTGGATTGAAGGCTCCTCTCCCGTATAAAGGCTTAGAAAAAAGAGAAGCCATAGCATCACATGCAGACAGAGCTTCCTGTCCCACCAGGTGGAGCAAGTTCTCTCCAGGTAGAATTGGGAGGAGAGGGGTTGTCCCCCGACCTATCAGGTGCTCCGGAGATGCAAGTTCCCTCGGGTCAGATAAGGACAGGGTTCATTTGCATTTCCCTCCAGCCTATGCACACACTTTAGAGAAGGGCGAAGAAAGATTATGTGGGCACTCCCAAATACAGCCTGAGGTGGTCCTAAGCCTCCTAGCTACTGAAATAACAGCTGTTCTTTTTTCTCTACTCTATAGCTCAAGGCACACTTGAAGATAGTTGAACAGAAATTTGGAGAACAGAGAACAATTACAGAGAGCAAACTTTGAGATAAGCCCTCCCTCTGAAGTTTCCCTTCCCAGGCCCTCCCCACCTTCCGCAGCTCCCAGACCCCTACCTCTTTCTCCCTGCACTTGAAGCTCGGGCACCACTTCAATTTGTCCATGATTCACTGCCTCCCTGGGCTTGCTCCGCCTTGCCTCTTCTCAGTGTGGCGGAGTTGACGGGTGGCAGGTGCACACTCCCCCGTTCCTACCCGCCAGAGTGAGCCACCTTGTCCAGGGGTGGGACCATTTATGGAGGGAAACTCTCCCTTCCCCCCTCCCGGACGCCCAGTAGTGTCAATTACCGGAAGGGACCAAAGTGAGGCTCTGGTTTTTCCCCAGGTAATCCTGCATGTAGCAATTCCCTGCCCCGGCCCCAGGAAAGGGCTGGGCTGTGAGCTAGTGGAGCAGCCTGCGCCAGGTTGACTGACAGCCTTTGACTCAGAGCCGTACAGGTGCCTAAGCAATCTTGTCTCTTCCTGGACTCCCTACTTCCTCCTAACCTCGCCTGTCAGTCTGGTCCCTGTCCTGAGGCCAAGTGCTGATCTCCCCTGGTGCTGAAGGTGGAAGGAACACAGTCTCTGGGAACCAGCCTGCTTTTCAAATTTCCTCTCAATAGACCATACTTCCCTGGGCCCTCGGATTCCCCAAAGTTTTGCCCCTCATTAGAAAGCCTCCCCCACCACCACCAGCCCCAATGCTATTCCCAAAGGGAAAACCCCTGAATTGGGTACCTTGAAAAGCAGCCAACTAAGATAAAATTACTCAGCTGGCTTTGCCTGAAAAGACTGACTTTGAGTCTATGTCTCAAGCTCCTTTCTAAGCCTTCAGCATAGTTTTGCCTTTTACAAGGATTGCTTTGTGTAGTATTTCAAAGAAGCTAAACACTAACAAATTATTGAGCAGGTTTATGGGAAATTCTAACCTTCACAAAAAGCACCACTGCAGGAATGGCAGGTCTAGAAAGTAACTGTGAAGAAATATCCTAGCTGGACCACAGAGAAAATAATTATCATAATGTTATTTACCAATATGGCATCTTTTTATCAAAAACACAAAAGATTCGAACTCTATAAAACAAGGATTGTAGTGACCCTGTGGAACAGTACAAATCCACACACACATAGAGCCAAATTCTCTACCTTACATGAAATTCTTTTGTTTCCTAGGGGAGGATAAGAGTTTTCCATTTGCTATAAAAATGTGTTTTCAGGAATCAAGGGAGGTAGTAGAAAGCTCATGAGAAAAGTGGAGATGTTATAAGGAGAAAACACTAGCAATAAGTTTCATCTAATATGGTCTTGAATGTTAATACACACTGGACAGGTGTGTGTGTGTGTGTGTGTGTGTGTGTGTGTGTGTGTGTGTGTGTGAAAAGACAGAGAGAGATAGAAAGACAGACAGACAGCGCTTGTTAGTAGGTGAAAGAATTAGCCTGTCATAGACACAGAAGGGACCATACAGTCAAGGGTTTATAAATCTCTCTATAAAAGATTGAGCTAAGAAGCAAATCTCAGAGCATCTATCAAACTATCAGAGTTCTATAGAAAATAATCAGACCGACCAAATCCAAAGTTTGGTGGTATGTAGAGAAAAGAAAAACAAAAAAGAGCAGTTTTCCTGAATGTTATACAGTAGAGAAATTTCAATTGCCTTTGAGATTAGACCATGTGAGAATAAAATTGAAGGCAAGGTCATTTTAGAAAACGTCCTCTTTTGACTTGGCTGGATGGATTCGGGGCCTACTTCCATTGCTGTGCATGGCTTTTCGTGACTTGGCGGCTGCCTTCTTACTATCATCTCTTATCACTCTTCATCTCAAAGTCTTAATCTTTTGTTTCCTGTCCTGTACATGTTGTTTCTCATTTCTGTCCCTTTGCTCCTGCTATTTCTTTTTCTGGAAATTCCCATGCTCTTCTTACTTTAGCTGGCTACTACTCATCCTTTAAGAGTTTGCTTAGCTGTCACCTATCCTAGGTTTTTGCACAACAGTTCCTCCTTTGTTATGACAAACAAGGTCTCAATGCCTCTCTGCTGTGTGCTCATGCTACCCTCTATGCTGTTCACATTGGATGAAATTACTTGCTTACGGTCCTCTAGGTTGAGTTCTTTAAAGGAAGGGAGCACTGTGTTATTCAAGATTTTAAGCAATAACTTTTAAAATTTTGACTGACACGAGAAAACACACAGTGTATGTTAATGTAATACCATATAATTAATATTTGTTACATGTATATACTTGAATGTTTATATCAGGTCAAACATATTTATCTCTCCAAATATGTATTAATTCTTTATAATGAAAACTTACAAAACCCTGCCTTTTAGGTTTTTGAAATGTACAGTACAGTTCACATTCATAGCAGCAGTGCTCCGGAGCTTTCTGCCCCTACCTAACGTACTGTGTGTTCATCAGTTCTGTCTCCCACTGTTCCCAGTAACCACCATACTACTCTCGATTCCTGTGACACAAATTATTTTAGATTTCACATGAGTGAGATCATGTGGCACTTGTCTTTCTGTGCCTAACTTATTTCATTTAAAATAATGATCTCTACTCGCATTCTTCTTGTCTTGAATGACACAATTTTATTCTTTTATGGCTGAGTAAAAGAATGTACCTCATTTCTTAAACCTTCCATTATGCAGTTATCACTTTGTTTCCTTTTCTTCGCAATACTAGTGGTACAGCAGCACATGGCAACACAGATTCCTCTTTGACATACTGACTTGATCTTTTGGCTACAAACCCAATAGCAGCTATTTGCATCAGATGGTAGTTTGGGGTTCTTTGTTGGTTTGTTTGCTTGCTTCTTTTTAGGGACCAGGAAGACTGTACAATACTTTCCATATTTTGAGCCCCTAATTTAGAACCTTATACAAAGTAAGCACTTGGTAAATGTTCGTTAGAGTATTTTACCCAGACTAACTTAGCTGCTAAAAAGAAGTGGTGTAGAATTCACCCCTAAGAGATTATGTAATACCAGAGGTTCATTTTCTCTTCTTAGGCATCTGATTTTTAACTGATGAACAAAATATAGTTTTGAATTATTTGCAAATTGAAAGAAATATAGAAATGGAGTTGCTAAAAGAGAAAGGGAACTATATAAACTCAATGAACTGAACTGTGAGGTGGTGTAGGAGATCATTAAGAGTTTTAGAGTATGGAGCTGGAGGAATGGCTCAGCGGCTAAAGCCCTTGCCTACCAAGTGCTAAGTCAAGTGATAAGTACCCAAGTTTTATTCTTCAGCAGCACATAAGCCAGGCATGATGGCACATGCCTATAATCCCAGTACTCCGAAGGCTGAGGCAGGAGGATTGCTGTGTGTCCAAGGTCAGCCTGGGCTCCATAGTGGTTCAGGACCAACCTGGGCTAGAATGAGACCCTGTCTTAAATAAATAAATAAATAAATAAATAAATAAATAAATAAATGTTTTAGAGTAACACGTAATGTGTTTAGAGCCAGGGCCTAATGGGGCAGGGAGGGGGATGGTGGGGCCTTGGTGGCACAGACCTGTGAGGCTGAAGCAGGACGATTGTAAGTTTGAGCCAATCTGGTGCAAATTAATGACTTTAGGGAGACCCTGTCTCAACTAAATAATAGAAAGAGGCTGAAGATGTAGCAAAGGGTGAAGACCTTGAGTTCAATTCCCAGTACAAAAGGGGGACAATATGTTTACAGAGAGAAAATGTGGCTATTTATGGACTTTACAATCCAGGCCTGACCTACGCCCTGACAATCATAGCAAAGTGATGGGTATCTTGGAAATGATACATGATAGCTTGTTTTTTAGCTGTGCAAAAAAGCCTTAAAATTGTAATTGGTGACCTCCATTCTTTAAGTTGTATAATTTTGGAGTTTTAACTATGAGTCATCTCTGGCCTTACATACATACCACAGCCATGAATCTGATTAACCTCTTTTTTCCTAAAAATAAAGACATTACTGTACAGAAAGATTTGTTTAGCCATAAGTCATCAACATCTACAAATCACCTCAAAACTCTGATTTTGCTTAAAACACAAAGTAAAATTTAAAAATGGTCCATTAACTCCTCCCACATTTTTTTCTAAAACTGTGTTTGTGTTATTAAACATGGAAGTGTCTTCAATCTTATTTTTAGTTAGCACAGGACACATTATCTAAAGCTTTCTTCTAAGGATTAGAATGTGGAGATTTTGTCAAAAGAGAAGGCACGTGAATGCTCTCACGAAAGCCAATGCCTTATTGAGTAATCACACCATTTTACACTCCCTCCTACAGAAACTGTCTAAATACCATCAGCTGAAAGCCTGTATACCATTAGTATACACTAAAAATCAATATTGAATCCTAAGAACAGTAAATACATATACATGAATTATTCCTTTGCAGTTTCAGTACCAGACAGAATCTACTCATAGGCATAATATTATTGAATTATTTCTAGAAAGAATTCTTTTTATTTTTAGACAGCAAGGCTTATTTAAGAAGACAGTCACAAGACTTCGGATGTAAGTCAGTGGTAAAACACTTGCCTTGCTTGTGCGAGGCCCTCGGTTTGCTCCTCAGAAAAGGATAATTCATATTGGTGCTTTCTAAATAAGAAAAGTAAATCTGTTATCTATGATCATTTTTACATTGGCTATAGAATATCAAGGAGCTTTTTTAAAGTATAAACTTTACATTGGTGTGTGAAATGTAGACCAAAAAATGCAAACATATTTATACCACTATATGAATTTATACAAATTTAACACTCCTGTGCAAAACTGGCAATGAGTTCAAGAAGCAACACTGCCAGAACACTAGAAGATCTCTCATGACTTTCCCAAGGTTAACCACTATTCTAATACCATAAAATATTTTGCCAATTTTTAACTTTTAGTAAGTAGAATTTTATATATTTTTGCATCTAATTGCATTTTATTCGACACCTTTTTTGAGGCAGGGTCTTACTGGTCCAGACCAGTCCTGAGCACATGCTGGCCTTGAACTTACAACTACCCTCCTGCCTCAGCCTCCCTAGTGCTGGGATTACAGGTGTGCGCCACCACCCACAGTTTATTTGGTGCCGGGGAGTCAAACCAGGGACCTTGAGCTTGCTAGGGAAGCGCTTTAGCCAGTAGTAAACTATTCTCCAGCCCTCAAATTAAAAAAAAAAATTCTACCATACACTTACATAAATCTGTAGGTTGTCTATTATCATATTATGACATTAATGCATTAATTTACTACTACCAATAAGGCATTTACTTATACAGTTTACTACTGAAAATCTGAGCTACGTCCAGATTGGAATTATTTTTAATTGTCCCACTATGAATTTTTTGTATCATGTCTTCTTTATGTATTTCTTTTAGGTATAGAATTAAAGCAAAATTTCTGGATCATAGAAGTTAAGTTCAAATTTAATGAGTATTATTAAACACTTTTCCAATTTATACTCCCAGCAGCACTACCACATAGATTTTTTTTGAGACATGGTCTTGCTCTGTAGTCTGGGCTTGTTCTAAACTCACTGTGGAGCCCAGGGTAGCCTCAAACTCCAGGCAATTCTCTTGCCTCAGCCTCCAAGTGCTGAGATTACAGTTGTGCACCACCACACCCAGTTCATGTAGTACTGGGGGGATCAGACTCAGGGCTTTGTGCTTGTTAGGTAAGTGCTCTAACTGCTGTGCTATTCCTCCAGTCCCTACCACATAGATTTTTAAAGGCCCTAAGCAATGGAATGGTTCATGATGGACTGAAAAGAAGGAAGTAGAAGGAAAATGGTGATGGGAAAGAGGAGGAACATATTTGCTGAGATAGGTGCTCTGTTTACTATTCTACATTTATTTAAGAATTCATTACAAGTAGCAACTGTTGTAAGCCTCTTTAATAAAGTAACCAAGGCTCAGAGAAGCTAAATCACTCAAACTGAAACTAATAAACAATAGATCTCTAATTTGGACTCAGACTTTCTAACTGATACCTACTCTACCAAATTACTTGACTAACCATAGGAAACGAACAACAATGTGTTAGAAAATGTTTTGTCATGTTCCTCATGCACAGGGCCTCATACTTCATAAGCATCAATGATGTTATGAAATAATCAGGCATTGATTAAACCATCATATCCAATGAGCACCATATATGTGGATGAAACTGTTTAAATACCTCTCTGTAAGACTCAATACTCTCTCTCTCTCTCTCTCTCTCTATATATATAGAGAGAGAGATATATATTGAAAGAGAAGCCAAAGCTTAGGCATCATGTGTGACTCAGTCATGTGTGACTTTCTCCCAGCTGTCGTCTCAAATCGTCTATTTCCAGAAGATACTTATGAAAGGATTGGATTTAGTGGATCCATACAAGAACAATCAATGCTGAGTGCTGAATGGTGGATTTTAGTAACAGTGCCTTAAAGAAAAAAAAGACATATATTGTCCCAGTGCAAAGATACATGCATATTATTCACTAAATTATAGCAACCATGCAGATTTTGAAGCGTAGGGAAGACTTGGATACTTCATTATCACATGCAATGCACCTTTTTCCCCTCTAAATCTCCTTAACCAAACCAAGTCCTTAATATGACATAGCTGAATCAACTGATAATAGAGCTAATATGTGTTTTTGGCTTTTTAAAAACAAATCATAAATTTTCTCTCCCGGGATGGAGATCTTTCTTCAGTATAGCAGTACTTATCCTCTTCAAAAGACTGAATTTTTTTGTATATCCAACCACTAGAGGTATACTTTAAACTGTTAGTAATCATGAATAACTATTTTAGCGTGACTTAGTTATCAGATACTATTACACATTAAAAAATGAAAACAGTTTTCACCCTGAAACACTGATATTTCTTCTTTAAATTGCATTGCTGTCAGGTGTGCTTGTTGCTGGCTTGCATCCACAATAATAGTTTGTCAGAATTATGTATTATAAATGTAAACATCAAGTTCTCTCCACCCCAGGGAATCATTTACTGCCTATGATCCACAGAATAGCACTTACTCTAATACGGTATTCATGCAAGACATTTTAAAGATTTTTTCTAATTAAGGTTAAATTGTATCACAACGTGTTCTAAAGAGGCAGAAAAGGAACTGCTACAAACAAAACCAGTAATGTGTGTAAGTGTAGCTGTACTTTTTCTTCCTTGACTCAATTCCTTTAAGGCGAAAGTGGCATGCAGTAGGATATCTGATATGTTTATGATATGAAAGTCGATTCTTTTCTATTTCAGCATGCACAGGGGCGCCAGAAGTGACATCTGACTGGCTACCTGAGGCATCTTTCCTAGATGCACGTGTTTCATTTCCTAATGTCATGGCACCTGATCTCTTTTTGTTTTATTTCTATCACAAAATATTGCTTCTAACAGTATTAATGTGACTGTATGTAACAACAATAACAGTAACTGCCAGCAAAGTATCAGCTATACTTCTTTCGGGTGGCTGTATATGTCGAGCACTTGGCATATGTTATCTGCAATCATCATAACGACTGTAACAAACAAGTACTAACCTTACCTCCGTTTTTTACAGATAAAGAGAAGGGGAATAACTTGTCCAAAGTCAGAAGGCTAGAAAATGACTGCTGTTCCGACTCACTATTACTGAGATTTCCTCGGGTATACTGCCTCTAGCCCCAGACTTCCTTGATTATTCTAGTACATTTTTCCCTTTTCTCCACATTCTTCGCTCACGTTGTTTACTGCCATTTCTCCTTCCTTTGCCTCGTGTCTTGACTCACCGTGCCCTTCTGAACTGTTTTCCCTTTGCAGGTTCCCTCCCTCCACCCCTCCCCTCCCAGTCAGTCTTTCCTGAAAACACAAAGGGTAATTAGTATTCAACACTAGCCTGAACCAATAACAACACCTTAACCTGCTCGGAGTACCTCTGGAAAGACTGCTGAGGAAGGAAGGGTGTTTCTGTGCATAAGCCAATTGAATCCATCGTCTTTCCTATCTGCAATCAGATCATTTAACGAAAACACCGTCAGACCTCTGCCAAAATTTAAGGAAAAGAAGAGTTACATATAACGTGGAGTCTTGTTCTTTAGTTATTAACATCAGTGGGGTGCAGCAAACAGTTACTGGTGCTCAGGATCTCAGGCTACCCATGCCCCTGTGTTACTGGGATACTGTTGTTTTCAAGCTTAGGAGTGGTGATACACCTGTCCTGTAATTATACATCAGCTAATACCTCAGTGTGGGTTACAGCCTGACTCATTTGTTTATATCTTTTGTGTCTGGAAATGAAAGAACCTATGTGATTAAGGCTCACTGAGAAATATTATTTTAAATACAGAAAAATTAAAACACAGCCTCTTACATAACACCTTTCTGTTAATACTTTCACCACTTTGGCTCACTCCAATAAGGTACGCAGAGCGAAACGGTTGTGTGTTTTAGTCTTATACACAGTTTTTTAAACAGCACATTGCTTTTATCTAACTTCTTGAAATTAAAACTATGACTCCATAAATAGAGATTTTTTTCCCCAGTATAGGTACTAAATCTCATTAATTATGACCTGGATACCCCCTCTATTTCAATATCCAGTTTATTGAAGTCATAGGTACAAAGATGTAACTTTTTTTCCCTGATTACTGCCTTAACTATGTTGTGTTCAATCTCCATGTCCTAATCCCTGCAAACTCTTCAGAAATCTCCTTGCTCTCTGCTCACATTTAGGTATTAAAATGTCCATCCTGGAATACACTAGAACAATTATTACCTACACCGATGCATGATATATTTCAAAATTACTAGAAAAGTAAACATTCCCAACACATAGAAATGAGAAATATAGCTGGGGATAAGCGGCACACATCTGTAACCCCAGCACCCAAGAGGATGAGGCAGGAGGATTGCTGTGAGTTCTAGGCCAGCCTTGGCTGCGTAGTGAGGTCAGGATAGGCCTGGACTATAGATAGAGTGACCAGGTGTCACTTGCGTCATTTAATAGAAAAACAACCTAAAGCATAAGAAGTATGACTTTCCATGGTGTAATGTTTCCCGAGTTCCCCTATATGACAAAATCAGGCATAACTGTAGCTCCTTTATTCTAAGAACAGTCTCTGTGCTGGAGCCCCGTTCTAACACTACTCCAGAAAGACTGTCTTATAAGTAGACCATCACTAATGCCTTCAGTAGCTCAGCAATGAAATCTGCTTTGGCAGGGTTGAAATGAGACACGGCATCACTATTCAGAATCTCTTCCTATTGCACTGAAAGGAGTTTCTGGTAAACAAAGGGGTGGGGGGGCTACTTGGTATATACACTACACTAGGTACTGTGTAGGAGAAGCTTGCTGTCTTTCTCAGGAGGGTGTCAGAATGTTAAATAAGACAGTACATAATCAAGCGGTAAAATGTTAAGTACAGACTGAAGCCTTCAGATGATCGGGATAACTGGAGAAAACCGCACAGGGGACTTAGGATAAGCCTTGACAGCGATGGTTAGGGCTTATAAGACAAGACACTTAGAATCGGGCCAGGATGAGCATAAAGGTAGCATAATGCCAGTCAGATTATAGGCAAAGATTTTCTGGTGGGGGTGTAGCAGACGAAATGGTTGAGTCATGGTATTGCCTAACTGTAAACTTCAAGGCAGGGCTTTGTGGTATTCACTGCTGGATACCCATTGCCTTGAAGGAAGACCAGAGAAAAACAGGCTAAATAAGCGTTTGTTGTTTGCCAAGCCTAAGAATAGAGACACTCGTGTCTGGATTTTACTGTGTAACTAAGAAGGACCTTTCACAGTCACTATGAAGAGCAAAATCACTTATATTCTAAGGTTTCCTGAATTTTCTAAAGTGCCGGTCTTAATTTGCTTTCTGCTGTAATAAACAGGATATTACATATGGGTAAATTCTGAGAAAAAAAAAAGTTTATTTGGCTCAGGATTCCAGAGGGAGGGAAAGGGGAAATGCCAACGCCTGGCACTGTCATCTGTGAGGAACTTTATGCCTCCCCATAAACATGGAAGGGCAAGTGAGCATCTACAAGACAGAATGCCAAATGAAGCTAACCCACACCATGAGATAATGACCTTAATTTATTCATGAGAGTAGAGCCCTTGTGACCTAATTACCTCTTACAATTCCTACTTGTTAATATTCTTATAATGACAATTAAAATTCAACCTAAGGGCTAGAGCAATAGCAAAGTGATTAGCGCCTTTGCCCAGCAAGTGCAAGGCCCTGGGTTTGATTCCCCAGCACCACATAAACCAAACCGGGTGTGGTGGTGCACACCTGTAATACCAGCACTTTGGAGGCTGAAGCAGTATTATTGCTGTGAGTTTGAGGCCAGCCTGAGCTACACAGTGAGTTCAGGACCAGCATGGACAAAAGAGTAAAACCTTGTCTCAAAAAAAAAAAAAAAAATCCACATGAGTTTTGGAGGGGAAAGTCAAGTCACGGTAGTGTCTTTAGACGTCTTTCAAATTTTACTTTGTATCCTGTCTTCATTTTATACTCTTCTTCTATCTGACGATATATCAAAGTAGGAAAGGGCAAACTGCAGAATCAGCAAATTGAAATAAGTCTGGAAAATGATGAAAAGGATACTGACTTTAATTCTTTGTCATTAAACTAGTATTTTACTATACTATTCGTACTACTTATTGTGTTCTTAAAATTCAAACTTACAATCTTTTCCATAGCTGATGAGTCCGTAAATTGATGTAAAATTTTAGAAGACAGCTGTGCATGGGAGTACATACCTGTAAATCCCAACATTCTGGGAGGCTGAAGAAGGAAAGTCACAAGTTTGAGCCTAACGTAGGCAATTTAGCTATTTACAGAGACCCTGTACCAAAATTTGAAACAAAATTAGAAGCCTGAGACTGTAGCTCAGTGCAGAGCTCCTGGGTTTGATCACCAATACCACAAAAAAGTATGGGAGACAATTTGAAAACATATATCAAAAACCTAAATAGGGGCCACTTAGAAAGTCCTTGTACCAAAATATATAAAAATAACATTAGAAGGCGGGATCTGTAGCTTAGTGAAAAAGCCCTGAGTGCAATCCCAGCACCATAAAAAGGGAGAGAATTTGAGAATGTGTATTTAAAAAGAACTAAAAGGGGTGGGGGGGGGGATTGAGGAATGGCACAGTGGTGGTCAGTCTGCTTGCCAGCAAGATCAATATCCTGAGTTTGGTTCCCCAGCACCACCACGTAAGCCAGGTCTTATGGCACACCCCTACAAGCCCAGCACTTAGGAGGTTAAGACAGGAGGATTGCCATGAGTTTGAGGTTTGAGGCCACCCTGGGCTACATAGTGAGTTCAAAACCAACCTGGACTCCAGAGCAAGACCCTGTCTCAGAAAACAAACAAACAAAAAACTAAGAAGGGGCCTAGGACTTAGCTCAGTGGTTAAAGGCTCTAGATTCTATTCCTGAACACCACATAATCTGGGAGTGGTGGAACATGCATGTAATCCCAGTACTTGGTAGGCAGTGGTAGGTTGCTGGAAGTTTGAGGTTTGAGACTAGCCTGGGGTACCTAGTGAATTCAAGACTAGACTAGCCTGTTGGTCTTAAATTCAGAAACAAACACACAGAGGCTGGTGGAATAGGATGACAATGAGAGCACTTGCTTAGCAAGCTCAAGGCCCTGAGGCCTATTCCCCAGTACCTTATAATAAGTGGCTCATGCCTATCAATCTGAGCCCTCAGGAGGCTGAGGCAGGAGGACTTCTGTGAGTTCAGGATCAGCCTGGACTCTCGAAGGAGACCCTGTCTCAAAAAAACAAAAAAACCAAATACGCGAACAAAACAAACAAATAAGAACTAAAGAATGTTCAACTTCCTCGAAGTCATATTTCCCAATTCTAGGAATCTACCATAAAGAAGCAAAGATACGGACAAATATTTAGTCAGAACATCAAATTCATAATATATTAAATGAACATTTTGTGAATGTTTAAATAAACTTTATATTATTCAACTGATAAAATGCCTATTGCATATTTAATGACATGGAAAGAATGCAAATATTGCAGAGAAGCATATTGAAAAATTATGGAAGAAATTAGGGCAAAATATGAAAAGAGGACTTTCTCCAGGTGGCAATCTTACTAACTTATATACATACATTTGTAAATCAAAGAGAAAACTTGATTTTATGAGTTGCTTTTAACCTGTATTGGATCTTACCTTCTCAGTCCTTCTGCAGAAGCAAAAACTGAGAAGGGGACAGAAAAACAGACGTGATAATGAAATCAGTGCAATGGACGGGGATGCCCATGGCCATTTATGAACCCTGTCTAGATACCTTACACCCATTCCTGGAATAATTCTGTAGATTGTTCCCTTATCTGGTGTCCTTGCTTTGCAGGGCTGTCCATTCAAATAGATTCAGAAAACAAAGGGCAAAAAAAGGTTCAAATTTAAATCATGTAGTTCTCCTCTGCTTTCTGGCATCCCAGAGAGGAATAAGAGCAATGTATTCCTAACGCAGCCTGAGAATCTTCTAGAATGCTTCTCTGACCATGTACACCCGTTTCCCGCATTTAGTGTTGTTCCAAGATTCAAAGCAGCAAATGAAAGAAATAGAATCTAGACACTTTGATACTTTACTTCATCTCAACTTCTCAGTAACTGAGAGTATTCAGAAGTAGCACTTCTTTCTGGTTAACTTTCTGTTGCCGTCATTCAAAGTCATGGCTGGGTCGTGAGGAGCAATGTTCCCTTTTGAACTCCATGTTCTGTAGCCTATATCCTTTTTGATTTCTGTCTTCCTTGTGTTTTTCCTCTGGGCCCTGTCAACTGCTGACACACGCCTATTTGAACACCAAACTGCTACAGGAAAGTGTGACAAATTCAGGGCCTGAACCAACCATAGTTAGGTAAACTGTAGGTACACAGGATTATTATTTGAACTAGCTAGGCAAAATGTACTTCTTAGCCAGTTCCTTTTAAAGGCCATTCTAGATCTTCCTCCAGGGTTAGATAGAGAACTCCCACATTTCTCCCTCCTCACCTGATTGAACAGCAGTCCCATCCCTCAGGACTACAACAAAATTTTACCTTCTTTAAATACTCCAAAACTACACAGTATATATTGTACTGATTTTATCTACTAACATTAAAAGTGTTATTTTTCCTTGAAGTTTTTCCAAAATAAAATTTTAAAGTGAAAGTAAATACTGTCCATAATTCCTCCATTTGGAATAACCATTGTTGTTTCAGTATATCCCGTGTGTTAGTTATAGATACAGAAAAAGTTACGCTACTCTGTAATCTCATCTGCATCCTAAGTCTCAACACAATGTCATAAAAATTACGGAGAAAACGTCCCTGTGAAAATCTTTACAAAAGACTACTGTAAATCCATATGGCTAAAAAGCCCACTAAATGTAAATTGTAACTTCCCAGTGTGTTGTGTATTAAGTTTCATAACTGTAGTCAACTCTTGTGAAAGTTATACATAAGAAAATTAACGTTTCATGAGTGGTAACGTATGCAAGAAAGTGCAAACATTAAGCATTCTGTTTAATTTTCACAGGGCCTTAGAAGGAAATCCTATCATGAGAAAACTGAGGTTTAGAGAGGCTAAGTGCCGCTACCACAGTGACTAGAAAATTGCAGAGCCAAACTGACAGCCAGAACTACCTGATAACACAAGTAGATTTCTTCCCTACACAACACTTAGACAAGTTAGGTTGAAACAGAGATATCATTTCTTGTAATCTATAAATTATATACTCTCTAACTTGTCATTCTATTTTTTATTCCATATCCAGTGAAGAATAAACTGCTCTAAATATTAATGTTACAAGAATATTCTAAAAGTGAACAAATAAGTGATTTCTGCGTACCTTGGAAGTCTGCATACAGCCAGCTAGCTAATACCTATCCAAACTATATTATATTGAAGCTGTTATTTAAACAGGATGACTTACTCGTACTGACTCCAATATCAGTGTTTCATTACTCTAAATTTAATGTGTGCTGCTTATTTTATAATGTTGAGAGAGACTATTTGTCCTCAGAAACTTATGCTATAATTCTTGGTGACATCTAAAAGTTCCACACAAGAACATGGGGGAAGAATCTGACTGCAGGTACGTCGGGGCACATAGTCCTAAATATGAGCTCAGAAATAATCTTATTATGAGTCACTTTGGTCCAGAGCATCTACCTTCCTCCTCTTCTCCTACAATGAGTGGCTTATTTTTGAATTGTTTGTTCCTCGGTTCGCTGAATAAAGTGTTAATCACCTTAGTGAGAATCCTTTAAAGGTTTAAGAAGCAATCTTTGAGACAATTCTTTTTGTTCACAGTAGCTATCTTGAGTGCATTAAAACTTTTGGAATTTATAAGGCAGCTGCCTAGATACAGACCTGGTATTGTCCTGGGTAAGCTCATACAACAAACCTTGTAAGACAATTTATGAGTACTTTTCTAAGTCAGTTTCTCTACCTCAACATTGTTGGCATTTGGGGCCAGGCGATTCTTTTTTAATTTTAAAAAACAGTTTCCTGGCTTCTTGAGGTATAGTTGGCCAAAGTATATACATGAAATCATAAAACATGATTATATACACATATATAAATGAACACTGCCATCAATTTAATTAACAAATTAACACATTTGTCACCTCATATAATGCTACGGTTTGAATGTGTCCCCTAACGTTCATGTGTTGGAAGTTTAATTCCAACGTAACTACAGTAAGAGTTGAGACTTAAAGAGGTGATTATGTCATGAGGGCTGTGCCCTTGTGAGTGGGTTAATGCCATGGTTCAAACAGTGACTTCTTTATGAAGGGATGCCCTCAGATCCCTTGCTCATCTTTCTTGCCTGTGTGATACTTCTTCTCACGTTACGGCAGCACAAGATAGCCTTTACCAGACAGTGGCATATCAGTCTTGGACTTTCTAGCCTGTACTCAATCTGTGACCCAGTAAATTCTCATCAGAAGATAGCCAGCCTATGGTATTGTGTCATATCAGCACAGAATAGAAAAGTGGTACTAAGTGAGACTGTTGTTTTTAATAAGTCCTGCAAATATGGATGCAGCTTTGGATATGTTTAGTGGGTAGAGGTTGGAAGAGTTTGGAGAATTGGCTCAAAAAAGCCTGTATTGCTGTGAACAGAATATTAAGGGCAATTCTGGCGAAGGCTCAAAAAGGAAGAGCTGAAAGACAAAGCTGACGCTTCTAAGTGCTTAAGCGCTCGACCATATTATTGGCAGAGATATGGGCAGTGAAGGCCATTCTGATGAGGTCTCAGATGAAAATTAGAAGCATCTTATTGAAAATTTTAGTAAAGGCCATCGTTGTTACAATTTGGCAAAGAATTTGACTGAGCTGTGTCCATGCCCCAGGGCTTTATGGAAGAAAAGAATTTTAAAATATTAAGATAAGACATCTGGCAGAAGAAATTTCTAAGAAAAATACTAAAGGAGCTATGTCATTATTTAGCTGCCCATAGCAATGCAGAGGAGAAAAATGAAGCAAAGATGAGATTTCTGATTAGAAGAAGAGCAGAATGGAAATATGTGAAAATTGTGCATCCTGGTCATGCAAACACGCAAGGGCGTTGGCAATCAACATTTTGATACGTGATTAGCAAGACTAGAGGGAGGTCAGATCCTATTAATCAAGACAATGGAAGAATGACCCCACAGGCATTTCAGAAAAATTTGAGACAAGCTACGATCTTGAGGACAAGGTTCAAAGAGTCATCCAAAAGATACCAGCACGTAATGCTGGGGCCACCACACATCTCCGCACCCTGCGTTCCAGCATAGTGTCCCACGGCCACAATTACCAAGGCTCGCGAAAGCCCAAGGAGAGCTCTTGACGCCATTCCGGAAACAATACACCTTGGCAGTATTCACATGTGGTCGTTCCTCCAGCACACGGTGTCTGGAGTGTGAAGTGATGGAAGCCTCCATTTAAATTATATAGCATGTATCAGATGACCCTTGGGCTCAGACACAAATATGCCGACGGGCAGAGTGTGGAAGAGAGCCTCTACTAGGGAATTTGCAGTGAATCCCTGGAGTCGGAGCCACCACTGAGAAGACAGAAATTTCAAACAACCTGTGTGTAACTCAAGACATGAAGAACTGAAGGCACAAGACTCCAACCCAAGAGAGCTGCTGCAGGGGCCAGGCCTAGCGAAGCCCTGGGGAAGGGCTGCCCGAGGCAGTGGGGCTCAGGCCCTATTCCCGTGTGTGCAAGAGGTGCTACAAGGGAGGAAAGATTATTTTGAAGGTTAGTTCTTTTCCCTGCTGGGTTTTGAACCTACTTCAAGCCTGTTACTTTTTTTTTTCCTTTCATGTTTCTCATTTTTGGAATGGGAATATATGCCCTATTCTATCCCACCTTGGTAGTTTAGAAGCATGTAACTTGCTTTGGTTTCATAAGCAACTGGTGAAGAATTTGCCTCAGGATGACTTATACCTTGAGTCTCACACATCTGATTCAATTAAGATTCAGATTTGGGAATTTTCAACTTGATACTGGAAAAATTTAAGCCTCTTGGGAATAACAGAATGGAGTGAATGCTATTCTGCATGAGTGAGACAAAAATTGGGGGCTGGAGTAGAAGTACAATGCTATCATTCGACTACATCTCCCAAAAGTCTTATATTGGAAACAATCCCAAATGCAACAGTGTTGAGCCATGTAATTTTTGAAAGGTAATGTCTACTGTGAGAATGAGTTCCTTATCGAATGCTTTTGGCCTCTTGTTGTTGCCTGTGAACTCATGTGGTACTTCCCCTCACATATGATGTACCAAAAAGATCTTCACCAGATGTTGACACTCCAGTCTTGGCCTTCCCAGCTCTAGAACCATGAGCTAATAAATTTCTGTTCACCTTAAATTAGCCAGTCTTTGGCATTTTGCTATAACAGTGAGGAAACACTAAGACATGTAGGGGTTTTTTTGTAAGAATACTTCAGAAATTTACTCTCAGCAAATTCCAAGTATACAATGTAGTGCTATTAGTTATAGTGGCTATGTTGTACATTAGATTCCCAAACTTATTAATTTATAACTGAAAGCTTGTACCCTTTGACCAGTCTCCACGTTTCCCCCGCCTCCCCCCTCTGATAGCCACTGGTATGTGGAAGGGAGTTTTGTGCACTGGAAGATACTGAGGAACATCTCTGGCTTCTGCTCAGTAGATGCCAGTAGCACTCCACCACTGTCAAGTTGGAACCATCAAAAATGTCCTCAACGTTTGCAAATGTGACTGGTGGTAGAAGGCTGTGAACAAAACCTCTCATTAATTAAGAACTAATGAAGAAGTAAAGAGCCCCAGCTTTTTTCTGGTTTCCATTTCTGGTTTCCACAAAAGCCTGAAGTTCTAGGTAAATAAGTGACCACAGAAAAGAAAATCTGTGAGTCACACAAAAAGAGTTACGAAAGTGAAGTAGAAGACATTTGTTGCTTTAAAACTATAGGAAAATATAAAGTCCAACAGCGTGGAGGCTTTTGCAGGCAAATGGAAGAAACTTGAAAACATCATGTTTAGTGAAGTGAGTCAGAAGCAGAAGGTGAAACATCGAATGGTCTCTCTGATATGTGAGACCCAGATCACAGCTATCTCATGGAACTTAAAATGAAAACTAAAGTGAAACAGTTGTGTAGGGTGCAGAGGGAGGGAGGGATGGGTAGGGGGAGGGACAAAAGAAGAGCAGGAAAGTCCTTGTCACCTAGACAAGATGCGTTTGTGTACAAAATGCTCAACTTCATTGTAAACCTTAAATTTTGCACTTATACATACCAATAAAATGGGGAAAAAACTACAGGAAAAAAACTAACATTTATGGTTGATCAGCCATCTGGATAGACCAGCTGAAAATCCATGCTTCTCACCAAACATGTTATTTACTTTTTCTTTTACCAATACTCTTTTGTACAAAATACGACAAGTTAAAAAAAATGCCTAATCTTTAACTTTTCTTCCACAAGTCACTTGATACAAAATTAAGCTCTTTCCTAAGAGACTATTTTAGAAAACAATGAAAAAAATTGTATTTGTGCTATTAGATAACACAGCTGAAAAACAATCTAAAATTTAGTCTTCACAATATGAATCTTCATGTGGATCTCAGCTCTGCCACTTATTAGCAGAGTGACTTTGGACATGTTCCTTAATCGCTCTGTGTCACCGTTTCCTCATCTGTAAAACTAATATAGTATTTATAGTATAGTACTTGTTTCACCAGACTGATTTAAGAAAAGATTGTAAATAAAATACTGATCAGGACAAAAAGAACAGTACCCTCAAAGGTACCTCTGATTATATAAACAGTGAGCAAAACCTTTGTAAGCTGCTCGACTAGTTTTTTTTTTTTTTAACTTGGATATTTTGATTTGAAAAATACAAAAAAAAATTGGTACTAAATCTATTTTCAAATGGAACCATGGAAATAATAACTTTCCTGAATAGTCTTTTTTAAAATGATCTTCTCTAAATAGAATTTAACTTATTTGTACCAGGGAAATGATTCTCTGAGTGTTTAATCTATGTATAGTAACTTGATACACTACTACAATGGTGAAACTCACTGAAGCTGCCCAAAGGACCTGTACTTCATATGCACTCGCGCACCCGGAACTAGAGATCCCCAGCCACTTTGGAAGCACTACAAGGCTTAGGCAAAGCTTGAAAGCTAAGAGACAATGCGGCAGAGTCAGGCTGGCCTTTGGCCAGTAAAATCATGTTAGACCTGTTCTGTTCATGTGTGATTGAATTGGCTGATGACAAAACATAGAGCTATGGAGCCAATACGTTGACCTTTTCTGGACCACTAAAAAAATCCAATTAAATTCAAATATCAAAGTCCAAGCTCACATACCTCCTGCTTTGAATCACAACCAGTTCAATATCCAGTGGCCCACTACAAAAGAGGCAGTTTTTGAAAGGAATATATAAGGAAACTGGTTCCACTGTGCATAGAAATTTGGCGGTCAAATATTTTGTTATAAATATCCCTTTATTATTCAGCCCCTTCCTTTTTGTTTTCTTTTATAATGGCAGCACATCCAAGATCTTTTGAGGACTTGGAAAATAATATGAGGACATTCTGTTCCCGTTTAGCTTCCATAAGTCGCCTTCTCATTGCAATGTCAGTGTTAACCAAGTGCTTTAGTGGCACAAGAAAAGACATTTTGTCCTGTGAAAGTAGAGGAGACAGATCTTCACTGAACCTTCGACAACAGGCTCTTCTTGTACAGATCATAATACCAAGAAGCATTTATTGACTGATACAAGGATTACAGCTAAGAGTTGGCCAGCCTGATTCAAATGTATCCAAATTACAGAGGAGGTCTCTAGTGTTCACTCAAGGTTTGGAATTAACTTCCATGAGTTCATGTAATCCTTTCCACATTACTCCCACTCCCAAGAAGTGAGAGCATGAAATAAAAAAAATCAAAATCATCAATAATGCTACCCACCAACTATAGCATTTTTGTACATAAAATATGTAAGAGTTTTCTGCGGACATGCGTGTTTAAACAAATAGGATCTTTTAACATATTCTATCAAGTGTTTTTCCTTATCTACTTTATGTATTGTTTTAAAAGTCAATACACTTATGGAGGAAAATGCAGACTGTAAGTATAGAGCTCAATACATTTTCATAAAGTAAAGGTGCCTCATTTATACATCACTCAGAAATATATTAAGGGCACCTTAGTGCTTTCTGCATCCTCCCAATAACTATCTGCCCACAAACTGAAACATTACTGTGACTTCTTTCACTGCCTACCTTTTTTTAATTTCTGAACCTTGTATAAATGGAATTATAGAGTATACTCTTATTTTTATATCTAGCACATTCACATCTCATACATTTATAAGATTCATCTAGGTGCTTGCACAGAAGTCTGTTATGTGATACACAAGTTACATATTCACTATGTATTCTATGAAAATTTGGGCTGTCTCCATTTTTTGGCTATAATGAATAATGCCATTAAGGTCATTCTTGTCCCTACTTTGGTGCATTTGTGTTCACATTTCTCTTGCATAAAATTAAGAGAGGAATTCCTGGATCATAACCTATGGTAGTTTTGGTATAACATGCCAGTTTTCCAAAATGCTCGTGTAAATGAAACACCCACCAGTGCTTTGTAGGAGTCCCAGATGCTTTCTATCCTAAGTAGGACTTGATGTCTGCTGTTTCATTTTAGTGGACGTGTGTTTATTTGCTAAAGTGGTTTTTTTTTTATTTGCAGTTCCCTGATGATTGAACAGATTTTTTTATGTTCATTGGATATTTGCGTATTCACTCTTTAAAATATCTGGTCAAATAGTTCATCTATTTGTCCATTAGGTTGTCTGACTTTGTTGATTTGTAGGAGTTCTTTATAAATTCTGGTCAAATTGACTTTGTTTTAAAAACACATCGTAGCTGCAGATTACATTTTCACTCTCTCGATGCTTTCGATTAGCACAGATTATTTATGTTCAATTTCATAGCATCATTTTTATTAATAATTGTCTTGTGTCCTGTTCAAGAAATCTTTGCCTAAAGCTGCTAAGCTATTCTACTTTATTTTTCTAAAGATTTTATTGCTTTATCTTTCATTCACAGATCAGCATCTATTTGGAATTAATTCATATATAGAGTAATACAGAGCTGGTATTTCCTTTTCTTTTTACCCAAGAGCCTACAAAACAGGCAGTATTTACTGAAAATATCATCTTTCCCCATCTGTTTTTCACTAGCATATGCTTGCAATACAAAGTAATTGATTTCATCTGGGACAATTGGTACAAATACATGTCACACATAGACGTCATCTTTTAAGTTTTCATTTTCTGTTATTTTTGGGCATACACAAAGTTGTATATTTAATCTTCTAGTCAGTGACTGAAAATCACATTTTAATTGCCATAACTTGCTTGTAGATTGTTTTGGATATTCTACATGATAAATCATATTAGATAATGATAACAGTTTTACTGCTTTACTTTTCATCCTTAATACCATCTTCCCCTGTCTTGTTGCTCCGGCTTGGGCCTGTGTTATAATGATAAAGAGAAGAACAGATACCGGTCATGTTTGTCTTATCTCCAGTTTCAGTGGGTACAGAAGGTGCCCAAATGTGACCTTTCAGTGTTCTACTTTTGTTGAGAGAGAGAGACTTACTCAGTAGTCCATGCTGGTCCTGAATTCACTGTGTAGCCCAAGCTGGCCTCGACCACATGGAAATCCCTCCAGCTAAACCTCTAGAGTGCTGGTACTACAGGCGTTGTGCCATCACCCTTGGCTCATGTGGTGCTGGGGAATCCATCTCAAGGCCTTGCCTTGCAAGGCAAGCTCTCTAACTGCTGTGCAATTCCTCCAGCCCTTAATATTCTATTTTACAACATAAAGTTTTGCATATATTGTATTAAACAATCATATTATTAAGTTAAATACTGTCTTCTCTCTTCTCGGTTTGTTAAAATATGAATGTGTCTTTGATTCTGTTAATGTGAGTCGTGTTGATTGATCGAAAAATGTTAAACCACTCTTACAGTTCTAAAGTAAGTCTGAACTTTCAGGAACATACCCTCCTTTTTAATAAAGTATAACATTTTATAATGTGTTCAAATTTTCTGTTATAAGTTCTTTTGAAAAATTTAACATGTGTGAAGATCTAAGCCCACCAGAAAATAATGGATTCATATTGTCAATTTTAATGAATAAATGTCTACCCTTAATGACGGACCATAATATAAATTATTGTTGAGTATTTCCTTTGTTTTCGAAAACTTGTCATCATAAACATCATTATGCTGAGTACTCCGCGTACTCTTATGCATAAATATTTCACTTGTACTCAATGTCCACAGTACTAATAAGCATATTTTCTTGCCATCCCTTGAACTCAGCAGTTGTTTGATAAGTATCAGTTGTCAACAATCAGGAACAAAACAGATTTCCTGGTTGCTTTCTGTAGGTTTCCTGAGTAGCAGAACTCCCTAATGTTTAATTGTAAGATTGTTACTATGGTTGAGGATTAATATCTGCTCAAAAAACAAAAACAATAAAATCTGGAAAATGAAAGAGTATACACATCATTGCGCTAAAGTACATCAGTGTTTAGGAAAATAATCTGGAAAGTAAAGTACTTTGTGAAACAATTACATGTAGAAGCAGGAAAACCCAGATAATTATAAAGAAGCATAAGAATTCATAAGCACTGGGTTCCCAAAGCGTTCAATAACTGTCTAAGGCTTGGCAACATTTTTCCTGCTGTAGCCCAGAGGTCCTTCACCGCTAAATCAGGAATATATTAATGTTATAGGATTGTTAAAATGATGCAAAGAGCAGCTCCCCTATAGTATTGGCTTTTCCAGATCGGGCACTTAGTGAGTGACAGTCTCTGCAGTATCCCTAATCAAAAATATGGTTTGTAACATTTTTTTCATTGTAGAGCCTCAGACAAAATTTGCTCTTTTCCTCCATCAGGATCTTCCCTGGTTTTCAGGTATTTGGCTGCTCCATAAAAGCAAATACAACACTCTGTACATGTGAAAGGCGCCAGCGTGCGGTGAAGGGTTTATATTATTAAGGAGATAATTTATTTTAAATGGCCATCGAAATATCTTCTCTGTGTGATTTGTTAACGTTCGTGAGAGACTAGCATCCTGGAGTGAAGTCCCAGTTTAGAGGTAAATGATTAGTAGTTCCTGCAGCTAGCTCGTAGTTCTGAAGTAGTCTAGCCACACTGTCAGTCTACAGCTTTGGATCTGAGGGCAGTAACACAAAATTGGCAAAAGCACCTGGGATGTGGCGCATTGGTCAGCTGTTGAAACTTATCGATGCTACGGAAGAGATACTTCTTCCTTAATGGCACCTGCAAGCATGGAGAGCAAAAGGCTCATCTCTTTGTACCTCCACTTTGGGTCCTAAGTTCTATTTTCTGGAGCTTCAGGAGTTAGTGTCAATCTTTTTTCTGTGATGGAACTTTAACTCTTCAAAGGCATTGCTTATTTCTAAGGGTATGTTTTACATAACAATTATCATATAATTCTACTTTAGAGAAGAGGCCTAAACTTATAAAAGCTCAAGTAGAGACTATTTTCAAGACATAATGTGTTACATTATATCCTGTAATATGAGACCATTTGAGTGTTTATAAACAAACCAAATTAATACTAGTAAGTTTTACTTTATTAATTAATTTTTGAGATATGATCTCTCTCTGCAGTCCAAAATGATCCTGAACTCACCGCTTAGCCCAGGCTGGTCTCCAACTCGGTAATCCTGCCTCAGCCTCCCAAGTGCTAGGATTACAGGGGTGAACCACCACACCCAGTTTAAGTGGTGAGTTTTAAAACGTCAGTTTGATAATTTTTTGTAGAACATCAACATTTGAATATCTGTACAGGTTTAAACATCCTAATAAATGTTGATTCATCAAAAATATTTAACTGATAATTTACGGGACAAAATAGGCTATAAGTATCATCCCCAATTGCAACTTTGCAAAAAAAAAAAAAAATCTTTGCTAGCGAATAAAAAGCAGTTTGATATTGGGAACTTCAGTCAGGCCTCTATATCCAGAGATTATGCATTTGTGGATTCAATCAATTTCTAATCAAAAATATTAAAAAATATTGCACCTGTACTTGATATGAAATGACTATTTTCTTGTAGTTATTTTCCCGAGCATTACAACCATTCACATGGCTTTTACACTTTATTAGGTAGAGTAAGTCATCTAGAGAATATTTATAGTATAGAGGAGGCTGTGCAGAGAGTATATGCAAACCCTACACCATTTTACGTAAGGAAGTTAAGTACCTGGAGATTTTCCCTGCCACAAGGAATACTGGAACTACTCTCTCACAGATACTGAGGAACAATCATACTCTTCCAGAAGCTCTGAATGTGACAGTTCTTAATTATCTTTAAAATCACTAGTTCAACTCTTTTAAAGATGAGGAAACATAACCACAGACATAGGAAATAACTCACATTCAGATCTGAAAATTGGTCAAAGGTGAGACTGATGTATCAAATCCAGTCTTGAGGTTCTCATCATGCTTCACTGTTACGTGTTGAAGGGGAACAACTTCTGTGACTTGGATAATCTGACTTTTGGTGACAAACAGACAAGTGAACATGTTGTCAGAAAACTTAGTCTAAGAATTCCTCACCATGCTCATCAACAACAGATTCCTGTGTAAAGAACTTTAGAGAAGGGCAGAGTTCAAGAGCTCCTAAATCACCACTTCAACCTTCAACCTGGCTACAGGATTAATTTTCACATGCTTTGCCCTTACAAGGTTTCCTGAATACAAAAAAAAAAAAAAAAAAAAAAAAAAAAACCTTTTTCCAAAGAAGAAATAATTTATAAATACATTGATTGGTTCTTCTTTTTCTTCTGTATCCTTTCCAATTCCATTAAAGTTTACAAGTTGTGCTAGAGTGGGTATATGTTTCTATGACTGACCTTGTCCCTGACACTCAAATCCTCTCCATAGATGTCGCTCTCTCAGGCCTAAGTGTGAAGGCTTCCTGTGGTTGCTTGAATTCCCTGAACCCTTCTCTTATCTCAGTAAATAGTTCCTTCTTTCAAACAGGGGGGTAGGGTGGGGAGGGAGGGAAGGGTGGGTAGAGGGAGGGATAAAAAGAGAGTGGGAAAGCCCTTGTCACCTTGACAAGGTATGGTGCACAAAATGCTCAACTCCATTGTAAACCTTGAATTTTGCACTTATACATATCAATAAAATAGAAAAAAAAAATCAAGCTGAGTTTGTCCCTTGTTTCCTTCTGGAATCATGATCAACATCAGCCTCTCTACGTTTTTCCTACAAGACGTCTTAAATTATGTTGAGATTTGTATTGCATTCCTTAGGAGATAAAACCAGGCACACTGCATTCCACACAGAGGTAAGCACTCAAGACTCCCTTGGAATTCACCAGTTAACATTGTGAGTATAACTTTTACCTCAAGTATATTGTGGTTGGTAAAAAAATGAATATAAAATATCTGCTTTACATAACTAGGAAGAAGAGCTATATAAGAAATTAAAGTACCAGTTCTGTTCATATAATAACAAGCTTCCATCTTAACATTTAAAAAAATTTTAAGTATAACAATTGTACAGATTTGTGGGGTACTATATAATTTTAATATATGTATACATTGTATAATATTAAAATTAGGATGAACTTGTCTATCTGGGCAAGCATTTATCATTTTTATGATGAAAACACTCCAAATTTTTTATTTGGGCTCTTAAAAAATAGACTATATTTTAGTTATTTACAGTCATCTCACTGTGTAAGTATAGTATACCTGAAAATTGCTGAAAGAATAGATTGCAACTTTTCTCACCACAAAAATTATGGAAAGCAATAGATATATTCATTATTTTGATTGAATCATTCCACAAGGTGTATGCATATATGAAAATGTATACAATGTATCCCAAAAATATGCACAAAGAACGAGTTATGAAAAGCAAGGGAGAGAAGCAGAGGTAAGAGTGAGAACGATAAACCATCCATTGTAGATAGACGTCACGAGCCAAGAAATATAGGCAGGCTCTAGGCAGCAGAAAAGGCCAGGGAGTGAAGTCTCCCCTCAAACCCACCAAAAGGAGTGCAGCTGTGCTGGAGCCTTGATTTTGGCCTAGCAAGATTCATGTCAGACTTCCAACCTCCAGAACTATGCTTATAAATTTGTGTTCCTTTAAAAACACTAAATGAATAACAACTTATTCCTCTAGTAATTAAACACAAGTAGACAGACTTACCCCAAATCAACTCATTTGTGATAGATATATTTCCAACACAGTTCTATCTGACTCATGCATTCTACACTGTTTCAAACAGACACAAAATGCCATGGAGTCTAGGGAAGAGAATGAAAGCATTGATAACTGGGGAATGAGGAAAATTTTATGACAAGGTTAAAATGTGAATTGGGCTTTGAAATATTGGTAGAGCTTTAAATGGCAAATAGATCCAAAAAGCTTAGTGTGCATTGATTAAGAAATCAATAAACAAATTAAGGTATATTCATATGATGGGATGCTGCTCATCAAAAGGAATGACTACATAGAGAATAACTGTACTCGTTACTTTTTTGTCACTGTGACTCAATGCCCAACACCAACAACTTTCAAGAGGAAAGATTTATTTTAGCTCACAGTTTCAGAAGGTCACACTCTGTTCACAGGTTGGTGGCTGGAAAGTGGTGGAATCATGTGGCAGGCCTGATGACAGGGCCAGAGCTGGAACTGGAGACAGAGCTCCTCTCAGCATGGTAAAATGGAGCTAAGTCTGAACCAGCACATGGCCCTCCAGGCCAAACCCTAAGTGTCCACTCCTTCCAGTCAGGACCGCCTCCTACCAGTACACAGTAGACAAGGCTTTTGGGGAACATTCCAGATCCAAATCACAACAATAACACAGATTATTTTTTAGAATTCTATTAAGAAAAAGAAATCAGACGAAACATTGTACTTATCTGATGGTTGCAATTTCATGATGTCCAAGAACAGGAAAAACTAGTCTATGGTATTAAAAATGCAGAAGTGATTTCTGGGAGGGATTGGAACTGATTTGAAAAGGCGACAAATTTTCTGGGGTGATAGGGAAGCTTCTGGTTTGGATGTTGGCTACATGAGTGAATTTGAATTATTGAATTCTGGAATTTGTCAAGTTGAGCACTTTGTTTTTCTTTATTTTACCCTACGTTAATTAAACTTCCAACAAGATTGACAATAATCACATAGGATATCTGAAAAAAAATATCAAGAGCAGAAAGAATCAAGATATAATGGGCCAAACTTAGAACAATAATATATTAGTCCAGTAGGTTTAGAGTTCTCAAGCTTAACTGTACATTAAAATCACCTGGGGAGCTTTTATAACTACACATGCCAGTGCTGACTTAGAGATTCCAATTTAATTAATTTGTGGTGAACTCCAAGCCTAAGTACTTTATATGTATCCCAGATGGCTCTTCTACAAAACCATATTTGAGAACCACAGGCTAAAATCATGCACACTGCAAAATACACAAATAATGAATGTTCTGGAGCACATGCTACAAAGTTTTTGGTTTATTTGGGTTGGAACACAGATTTACTAAAGATTTTTAAATAGGCATGTGAAACTAACAGAAGTGTGCATTAGAAAGACTCCAATTACACCTGTGACCTTTGGCAAGTAGACACGTAAAAAGCTGGACCAGTGGTCCACCTATCAATAATTAGATGGTTGAATGGACTTGCTTATTTAGGTAATCAGCATGTATTTATTAAGCATCACTCTTCAGGTCCTAGGAATAAATTGGTGAAAAGATATTTTCCTGTCTTTCTACAGCCTATATTACAATGGAAAGCACTAGTAATTTACATATTATCAGTACTTTGAATATGTGGGGGTAGCATGTAAGAAGGGGACAAACTTTAAGGATGATTATTAATCAAAATAAGGAAATCAAAGAGCCAAGATGTTCAAACAAAGGAGAGCAAGTTAAAGAAGATTTTGTTACTGTGGCTTTACTTGGTTGCGTGTGGTTGCTGTGGTAAATGTAAATGGGAACATCTAGTAGATACAGAATACATGGAGATAGAGCTCAAGAGAGACTTCTGAGATACATCATAATTTTTAGAATCTTTTGAATCTGTAGCACTAGTAAAAAACTGAAAAGTATAAGGAGAGAAGAAGGAAAGACGAATGCCTCACGAGTGCTCATGTTGAAGATCTGAAAGAGGGGAGAGGAGTCAAGATGACCCTGGAGTAGGGATGGAGTAGGATTGCTCCATCCGTGAATTCTGATGGAAATCTGACATTTGGTGAATGAAAATTTCTCTACCATTTGGCTTTGGAGGGCAGAGGATTGGAGGGGCCTGGGTGGTAAGCACAGAATCTGTGGAGAAGCGGTGGAGACCAGTCAGGTGAGCAGACAACCTAGACAGGGGATGGGCCTTGGTCCTTGCCAGGAGGACAGGACCTGAGGCCCGGGGGTGGGGGGTGGGGGGGGCAGACTGCCCAGTCAGCCTGTGGTTCACATACAGTGAGTGCCATGAGAAAATTATGGCCAGGACAGGGGCCTGGAAGGCAACGGGTCAAGCTTTTGGCTCTGCACCACAGGGGGGAAAAAAAAAAAAAAAAGGCCTTTGATCCCAGAGTGTTGGAATGCTGAATTACCTGGGTGCAAAAATAAGGAAAACCTTGCCTGTTGCTGCAAGCCCTTGGAGATTAGGGGCTGAGGACTTAAAAGCACAAAGCTGGCTTCCCAGTCAGTGGCTTTTTAGACACACCCAGAGAAAGGATTTGGATGTGCATTCTTAGAACTCCCAGAGCACAGGTCACTAAAAATCCACACTTTAGGGAATTTGGGGACTTTCTTTACTATTGACAAGAGAGGGAAGACTGGTAGCAGAAGGTGGAGAAAGATTGTGTTCCTTTTGAAAAATTTGGCAAGAACAGATCTCAGAAAGCTGTGCTTTTAGTATCTTTGGACCTAGGACCACCTGCCCTTGCTCAAACAAACCTCACAGGAGCTGCAAGAGAGATGATAGAGTGGCGTATCTTTACAGGCTGAGACATAGGAAAAGAGAAAATTGGTCACACACCCCCTCTCGAATAGCAAGATCAAAAGTCTTGGCCATAAATACTTCTCATTCAGTAACACAGCCAAACTTTGTTTTTGGACTATGGGTTCACACAATCATCTTTTTTTTTTTTTTTTTTTTTTGTAGTTACACTGAACTTGTATTCTTTCTGGTACTCATTTGTGGGTTTCTAATTCTCTTTTTCCTCCTTTACTCTTGTTCCCTTTCCCTTTTCATTCTTTCAGTTTTTGTTTTCATTTAGTTTTGTATCTCTTTTTCACCCAGTAGTTCTTTACACCCTTGCTGGGAAGCCTTTCTACGGATTCTAGAGATACACTCTCTCTCACCCAGAACCCTCCTCATTCCTCCTTACTCTTGTTTCTGTTGTTAATTAGGCTTCTTCTCGTCTGGGGTTGAAGCTCTGTCTTGCGTTTTCTATCACACTTCCAAAACTAACCCTCAATCTTAGTTTGCTCTTTCCATACACTCCCACTCTTATTAATAGTATTAATATATTGAGAACTCAAAAGCATACAGTTTGGCCTGTTAGGAATCAATCATTTTATAATATTTAGATAGATATAGGTCATTAAGGTATGATTTTTTCTATATTTTCAACAATAATATAATATTCCTTTAACAAATTCTTCTAATAAGTTACTAGATAATTTATATAGATGTTCCCACAAGTCATATTGATCACATTTCTAATTTTAAGACTAAAATGCAGTAGTGGTGCATACCTCAGCACTCGGGAGGCTGACATAGGAGGACTGCTGTGAGTCCAAGGCCAGCCTGGGCTCCATAGAGTGTTTGGAACCAGCCTAGGCTACAGAGTGAGACCCTATCTCAAAAAAAAGACTAAAAATTATTTTGGAGCTGATATGTCAATAACTCATATGTATTAAGCTTTAATATTAATACTGTTATCTACCCCACTGTTAAAAGGGATTAGCAGCTGAAACTTTTTAAGGGCTGATGACTTCTGTTGGTTTGATTTAGACTAGGTAAGAAACATAGAGGCCTCTTCTATTATTGATAGTAATACATTTTTGACATTAGGTTTAAATAGATACATTGATGGTGTAGGATGTACCTTTTAATGTCAAGAGCATAATAGTTGTGGTATTAAGCTAGTTACTAGGTTCTGTCAGTAATCTGTTAGTTATAGATTATATAATTATTGTAGATCTTTATTCATGTTGTGGATGATGGCATAGAAGTTGATATAAATTTCCAATATATATCAGTAATTACCTTGTCCTTAGATTACATAAGTTACTGTAATCTATTTCTTCTTAACTGAAAAAAGAGATTAGGTAACCAGTAAAAGGTTGGTCATGGAAAAGACTCTCAAAATTAATAGCTGAATAAGCTAAAAATAGGAATAAATATTACATTATGCATGAATTCAAGGAAATTCCAAGGAAAGAAATTAAGGAAAAAATCTACACAGTAGAGGCAGAGTCCGAGAACATTACATACTCTATAACCCACAGAAATAAAACCATGGGAAAGAGAGGCATTACATCACCTGCAGGGCTAAAGGAGTAGTTCAGCTGTTAAAGCACTTGCCTAGCAAGCTGAAGGCCCTGGGTTCAATTCCCTAGCACCTCATAAACCAAGCATGATGGCATATAACTATAATCCCAGCACACAGGAGGCTGAGCCAGGAGGATTGCCATGAGTTCACAGTCAGCCTGTGTTCCATAGTGAGTTAGGACCAGAATGGACTGCAGAGTGAGACCCTGTCTCAGAAAACTAAATAAATAAATAAACAAATAAGCAAATCACCTCAAAAATGCCTGACTCCCCAGAAGCTGATATCATGGGTTCACAAGTGGCAGAACCTATAGGAAAGGAACTCAGAAAGCAAGTAGACCTAGTGGCCAAGAAGTTCAAGCAAGGTATGTTTTTAAAAATGCTAGAGACACTCAGCAAGTTCAAAAGGGATTTAATTAAACAAACAATAGTCTTAAAAGATAATAATCTTAATGATTATAATGAAAACAAAAATAAACAGTTAAACAAGGCAATGTGAGAAATGAAGAAACATTTCAGTAGAGAAATAGAAAGACTGAAAGGATTCCAAGCTAAGTTCTGGGATATATGAAAAACTCACATGAAAACTTAAAAAATTATCTCAAGCATTTTGAGGACAGATTATCAGATCTTGAAGATAAGTATGATGAATTAAACCCTACAATTAGTGATGACTGAAAAATAAAACAAAACTACAGGAAAGGACTAGTTGCAATAGCTCAAAAAATTGGGAGTATAAGAGAAAATGGAGGGCTGAGTAAAAGGTACAGAGACTGTGTTCAATAAAATTATAGCAAAACATTTCTCAAATCTAGGAAAAGAAATTGATGTTGGTACTACAGACATACAGAACAAAAAAATAAGCTTGAGCAGAAAAGAACCACTCTACAGAACATCATAATTAATGTCCTGGACACTGAACATGAACAGAGAATACTAAAGAGAAAGTAACCTACAAAGACAAACCTACCAGAATAAAACTGTAGATTTCTCAGCACAGACCTCAAAGGTTAGAGGTTATGGATCAAAATCAATCAAGTGCTAAAAGAAAATAACTGCCAAACCAGATTGTTATACCCAGCAAAATTATCATTTAAAATACAAGGAGAAGTTAAATTTTTTTATGATAAAGACAGCCTAAAGAAGTTCACTTCCACTAGGCCAGTATTGCAGAAAATACTGAATGGAATCTTAGAAAGAAATAGGATGACTACCAGCACCAAACATTCCACAGAAAAATAAACAACCAAATGATCGAACAATAGTGTGGAGTAAATAATCAATGCCAAAGTGTCTTAATGATGACAGGATATAGCAAATATACCACTAGGAGAACACTCAGTGTTAATGATCTCAACTCTTATCAAAGGACAAAAAGTGGCAGATTGAATCAAAAAACAAAAATCAACAATGTGCTGCTTGCAATAGATGCACTTTACCTGTAAAGAAGCACATAGACTGAAAATAAAAGTATGGAAATTCATACTTCATGCAACTGACCCACAGACAAGCAGTGGCAGCTATAATACTCTCAGACACAGTACATTTCAAGTCAAAACAGATTTGAAAAGACAAACATTGACATTGCACACTGGTTAAGGAAATAATCCAACATGAAGAAGTCACAATTATCAATATATATGTACACAACATTGGGGCACCCAATTTTGTAAAACAAAAGGACAGATTAAACCCCTCTACAATTATAGTAGGGCATCTCAACGCACCACTGTCATAAATAGATAGGTCAAATAGACAAAAAATTATAAAGAGAAATATTAGAGTAAAACCACACTATAGAACAATGGGGCTTGACTCATATTTACAGAGTGCTCCCATCAACGTCAACAGAATACACTTTTCTCAGCAACGCACAAGAAATTCTCCAAATTAGATCATATCATAGGCCATAAGGCAGTTGAAAATAAGTACAAAGGAGTTGAAATTATTCCCTGTATAATTTCAGACCATAGCACAATAAAACTAGAAATTAATACAAAGTAAACTACAGAAACCATACAAATACGTGGAAACTACAGAGTACATTATTGAATAGACAATGGGTCACAGAAGGAACCAGGGAATACATGAAAAAGTTCCTAGAATCAAACAGCAATGGAAGTACATTCTACCAGAACCTGTGGGACACAATGAAAGGAGTATTAAGAAGAAAATGTATAGCTGCATGTCTTAAGTACTTTTTCATTGCAGTGACAGAAATACTGGACATATATGACTTAAGGAAAGAAAGATTTATTTTAATGCACAGTTTTAGAAGCTCTCAGTTCATTCATGGGAGGCTGAAAATGGTGGAAGCACACGGTGGCAGCATGGTAGGAGGTACCCCATTATGCTGATGATGGGATTATAAACTAGTACAGCCACTCTGGAAAACAGTATAGAGATTCCTCAAAAAGCTGAAAGTAGATATTCCATTTGACCCAGTGATACCTCTCCTGAGTATGTTTCCAAAAGTGTTAAAAGTACCATATAACAGAGATATATGTGTATCCATGTTCACAGCAGCACAACTAAAAACAGCTAAATTATAGAAGCTGCCAAAATATCATCAGAACAATGGATCCAAAAAATGTGGTATGTGTATATAATGGAATACTACAAACTTAAACACAGTGAAGTGATTCAGACTCAGAAGGCTAAATATCGCGTGGTTTTAGGTTGGAGGTTAAGCTCTTGTCTGACAACTGCAAGGTCCTAAATTCAATTCTGCAGTAGCACATAAGGTAGGCATGGTGGTGCATGACTGTAATCCCTTGAGTTTGAGGCCAGCCTGGGCTACACAGTGAGTTCACGACCAAATGGACTGTAGAGCGAGACCCTGTCTCAAAAAATAAATCAAATGTAGCATGGTTTCTCTTATATGAGAAACTCAGAGTATAAATACATAACCGAGTCAAACAGGCTAGATGATGGGAGCCAGGAGGATGAAGAAGAGAGTGGGAGGGTGAAAAGGAGAGAGGGGAAAAGAATGTGAAGCTGACCTACATGTGTACAAAATTCCCAGCCTCTTTATAACCATTGTGTATCACATGTACATGCTAATAAAATGGGGGAAAGAGTTGAAAGGGATCATATTGGAAAAGAGTAACAACCGGGAAAGAGTGGTGATGAGAAAGCTAAGGGAGGTGGACGTTAATGGAGCTTTGTGTCAGGTTAGTGTCAACAGCAGAATCTGGGATGTACCCTGAAGATGCCAGTAAAGTATAGTTAAGTGTTGGTCAAATAATACTGAGGAGGACCCACTTGAGATCGGGATAAATCTTTCATTAAACCATATTATCAGGATGTTCAAAACTCTTTGATTTCTCCAGTGGGAAAAGTAGTAAAGTCACTGGTACCTAACTAGAGGTCAGTCAAGAAGTGTGGGATAGCTGCAGAATGTAAACAGTGGTAGGATTAGCAAAGCACTATTAATGTGGTTCCCCATCAAGTCTACCCTGAGAAAGAGATCAGAATGAAAGAGTGGATAAATAGGGAGGATTAAAGAGATTAGAGACCATGATAAGGACTAAAGGAAGCATGCAAACTGAATTGATTCCCCAGGAGAAAAAGAATGGGTACAGGGAAAATGAGAGTGAGTTCTGGTACTAGTGGTTTCTATCATCTGAATTCTAAAATTGTTTCGCTAAATTTTGAGAAAGAATGACTTTCACTAATGAAATTAGTGAAATTAGCTTCATTGACTTTCAGGTCCTTACATATTCTAGGTCTATCCAAGAGCAGAATCTTTCCACGTACTATCATTTCCTTTGCTGCATTTCATACGACTCTCTTTCATCTAGTTGGTTCATTAACTTATCCTTCAGTTTATATGTGACTCCCCCAAGAAGACCTTCTAGGTCTCTTAGACAGGGTTATGTTTCCATAGTGATATGTAGCTACCTTCCGACATATGTTACAACTGGATTTGTTTATTTGATTACTATCTGATACAAAGTATATATTCAACAAATACTTAGTGAATAGATTTACCACTTGTAAAATGTGATTATCACAAAATTTGAGCTCTAAGAAGTCAATATGCCTAAGATTTCATTTATTTCTTACTTATTTTTTTATACAAAATGCAAAAGATTTTCTTACATAAGGGAAAGTTTTGTTAGTCTGAGTACCTCCCCAGACTCCTTTTTGAGAAATGTCCTCAGAATTCATGACTTATTTTTTTAATTTATTTACTACTTAAGGATGCAACTGAGTTTTGGCAACAGAGAAGTTATTATGCATTTTTTGAGTCGTACAAAAGCCCAAATGTGAACAGGAAGTTAAATGAGAAGTATTAACAGCATTTGAGTCCCAACCTGAGCCGTCTTCATAAAACAACAAGACTAAAATTCTTATGTGGCTCACAATCTGATTCAAAAGTCAATTGCTATGGAAGTTATACACAGAATTCCCACGAGACTGTCTGGTTCCTAGTACATTGCCTGTAAAAAATTCTTGGTAAGTGCTTGAGTTGATAAAAATGTCAATTACCTTTATCTGATCATTATATTGTATATACCATATGTCGAACTACAAACTGAAAAGTCATATTTTCTAGAATTCCACACTTTTCTGCTTCATTTGGGCCAAAGAATTAAAGTAATGGAGAACATTAGCATGAGTGGAGTTCGTATATCTATTTGCTATACTTAGAAAGCTACATTCTCTCCTATATATCATCAGCACTATTATTATTTATTACCCTTGTTCTCCGCTAGCTTAAGAATGGTGACGCATCACAATGATTTCAAAGGACAAGCCTGCTTTTGTCCATCCCATACATACTCCAACTTCCTTCATATAGTTCTTCCTTCAAATAGTTCTGGAGATCCCCAGGGATTGTTTCCCATGTTCCCTGAAGCTACCGTAGAGCATTCCCATTCAATTCCACCAAACCACCTTTCCATGCTGGCTGTCCTTACCAACAGTGTCAAAAAGTCAGCACACTGTGATTGCTCACTGGATGCTGAAAACTGACAGCAATTCCAATTCAAATATTTAGGTGTCTGTGCATCGGGTCTTCTGTCCATTTTTGGAAGAAGCTGGTATGTACAATAAGGGCACTGGCTCTTGCTGCTACCGACAACACTACCACAGTAACAGTCGACTGTCTCTGCAGGAGTCACCACCAGCACTGATGCTTCAGAGCATTTTTATCTACTAAGAGAAGAGAACGAAATGGCCCATTTAGTTTTTCACTCACGTCGTTATCCCTTCAGGCTACCACTCAGGCAAGATTTTAGATGAGCTGGGCAAGGGCAACCTGATTATAGCACTTTATGTTCAGAAAACCGTATCTTCTCGCACTGTGCCCACTGTTCCTTTAGCTAAGACAGTAGATCTCCCATCTCTTTTCAGTTAAGTGAATTCTATTCCTAAGTTCTTTTCAAATTAGTTTCTCACTGGCACTTTCCACAAAGCCTGCTGATCTGCCCAGATGTGCATCAATTATCAGGACGAAGAAATAAGAAACCGTGCAGTATTAAGCAAGTATTTTACTACATATATATATTGGGGCAAATACAAAGGTAGAATAAGGAAACAGAACTGAGGATGCAAAGAAAACTCTGAGCACCCCCAGCCATCTGTTCTTCCACAAAAGGACCAAAAACACACACTGCAGAGAAGACAGCCACTTTAACAAATGGTTCTTGGAAAACTGGTTAGCTACTGGTAGAAGAATGGAACTAGACTCATATCTTTCATCATCATGTACCAGAATCAAATCAAAATGAATCAAAGATCTAAATATTTAAATAAAAATACTAAAACTCCTGAAGACATAAGCATAGGCAGGAACTTTCTCAACAAAATACCTGTTGCACTTTAGATAACACTAAGAATAAACAAATGAGAGTTTATTTAATTAAAAAGTTTCTGCACAGCAAAGGAAGCCATCAACAGAGTGAAGAGAGACCTATTAAATGGGGAAAAATGTCGACTGCTCCTCAGAAAGAGGATTTATTTTCTATGTAGCCCAGGCTAGCCTTGAATTCACAGCAATCCTCCCGCCTCTGTCTCCAGAGTGCTGGGATTGCAGGCATGCACCACCTCCCCTAGCTTATGTACTCCTAGGGAATTGACCTCAGGGCCTTGTGATTGTCAGGCCAGCCCTCTAACCTCTGTGTTATGTCTCCAGTCCCTCAAACAGAGGATTATTATTTAAATTATTCAAAGAACTAAAAAGATTAAACTCCTGAAAATAAAAACTCCAATCAAAAAAATGAGCAATTGAAATGAATAGATTTTCTGAGGGAAAAATACAAATGGCAAATAAACAAAAGAAAAAATTCAACATCTTTAGCCTTAAGAGAAATGAAAATTAAAACAACACTGAGATTCCAACTCATTACAGTAAGAATGGTTTCTATCAAGAATTCAAAAAGTAACAAATGCTTGTGAGGTCGTGTAGAAAAAAGAACCCTTCCACATTGTTGATGGGATTGTAATCTGGTACATCCATTATGGAAATGAACATGGGCGTTCCTCAAAACATTGAAAATCAGTATCCCATTTGACTTAGCTAAACCTCTTTTGAGTATCTTTCTAAAAAGAGTCAAAGACATCATTCAACACTGTTGTATTCACACATCCATGTTTATAGCAGCACAACTCATCATAGCTGAATCCCAGAAGCAGCCGATATACCCATCAACAGATGAAGGGGTAGTGTACGGCATATACACACAATAGTACTAGTACTACTGAAAGATAAATTTGAGCTACTTGAAGTAAAATGGGTGCACTTGAGTCCATCAAGCCAAATGAAATGAATCAGAAGCAGAAGGTTCAATATTACCTGGGTTCTCTATCGTGGAAAAAATCATAAACTAAAAGAACAAAAGAAAACAACAAGGAAAGCAAGTAGGAAGACTGATGTCATGGAGAACGAAAGGGGCGTGAGGGAATGAGAGGGAAGGGAGAAGGAAGGGAAGCAATACTGATTAAATTCTGCCAGGTATGTGCACCAATTCCTCAAGCTGAATGTAATTATTGATATTATACAACACAAATAAGTACTAATAAAAATAATTTGGGGAAAAATAAAAATGACTGAGAATGTATTTTTTAAAAAGGTTGATGATCTCTTTGGCGCCAAACAGAACACTTAAGAGGGGCCAAGACAACTGTAACTTGAGGGACAAAGACCTCAAAATAAAAGGGGAGAGGTCAGACACTCTCCCAGTTTTCCCGCCTGGGCCATTTGCCCATTCTAGGTTTAGGGTGAACAAGGCAGGAGCTCTGCTGTCAGGGCACAGAAGCTAGGGATGCTTTTGGCAAATTCTCACAGCTAGAAAGAGGGAAGTGAAGTTTGAGGCTTTCATGAGAACTATAACTTTAAAGATCAACATTCCGGAGAGAAGAGAAGCAAAGAAAAGAGAACTTCACGTTCTCTGCTTTCCACCTGGAGGATTTGCTGATTTCATCTGCTGTTCACAGCAGCACGCAAAGGTAAGTAAAAAATTGCTGAAAAGCGAAGCCAAGTTTTCAAAGATTTTCTTACTCCTGTGTTCCCATAAAAAAAAAAAAAAAGAAAGGCCCAAGTAAACACAGCTGCTCTTACTTTGAATCCCTAGAGAGCTACACACTAAGCCTAAAATGAAATTTAGACTGATACTCAAAAAATATCCGGCAGTGGGATCAAGCCTCTCCACAGTCCTTGACTGTATCAAAATAATGTTCTCAAATGGGCTGCCATCAGGGAGTAGGGCAACCACATGAGCAGAATCTCCGCAATTCTTCGTAAAGAGCGGCCACCTATTTTTCATGCATAATGTCCAGCAGTTTTCCAAATGTGATGTCCACCATAAATCAGGCGGCAGAGAAATTATGCCTTCTAAAACAGACATTAATTTAGAAAAGGTAAAGAATAGAAAAGATTACTAATTTGACAGATATATTGTTGACTATACAAAAATTAGTAAGAAAGTCATATATTGTCAAAAGGTAATTGAAATTCTTGACAAAAGTACTTTTTGTTAGGACATCACTTTATAATCCAGGCTGGTCCGGAATTCATTGTATAGCCGAGGCTGGCCTAGAAAGAACACATGGCAATCCTCCTGCCTCGGCCTTCTGGGTGCTGGAATTACAGGTGTGCGCCACCACACCCAGCTTATATAGTGCCAGGGATTGGAATCCAGAGCCTGTGCTGCTGGGCAAGGGCTCTAACGGCAGAGCTATGCCCTCAGCCCCTCATGACAAAAACACAACAGACGAAGCACATAAATGAACTTAGACCGATGTCAAGCCACAACAAAATTGAGGGACATATGAAAGTAGCAACTTACATTAAAGTGCACTAAGTCTAGGATACATGCTGGAATTTCTAGAGCAGTCAGTCTCAGGACCTATCACATACTTCAAAATTGATGGACACCACAATCAACCTTGCTTTGCAAGTTATATCTGTGGATATTCATCATATTAGAAATTAAAACAATTTTAAAACATTCAGTGACTCATTTAAAATTAACAATAATAAGCCATTTATATCTTAACTCAATGTATTTCTATGAAAATACCTATATTTTTCAAAACATCTAGTGATAATAGTAACACTTCTATATTTTTGCAGATAAGTCAAATGCCTGACTTAAATGAAAGCTGCAACTTTGCTTTCTATTGTATTTAATCTATTGCATTATATCACATTATACAGTCTCTGGAAAACTCCATTGTACATTCTTAAGACTATAGGAAAAAACTGTGAGTTCAAGGCCACCCTCATCTACACAATGAGTTCAGAGCTAGCCTGAACTACAGAGTGAGACGTTGTCTCAAAAAATACAGAATAGAAAAAGACTAACCTACATTGATATCAATGAAAACGGTTTTTATCTCAGACTCCTGAAACACACTTACAGAATATTATGAGCCACTAGCCAGTATTTCTAAGAACTACTGCCTTAAATGACCACTTACATAACAGTGAACAGATGGATCACCAAAAGCTAATATATGACATATAGAAAAATCTGTTTTAATTATAATAACAGCTAGATAGCTCAGAAAAAAATAGAAAAATAGAAAAAATAGTAAGTCAATACCTAAATTGTGTCAATGGACCAAGGCTTCAATTACAGATTGAAATAGACAGTATGGCAGATTTGAAAAAATATTGCTGATGAAAGATACATCTTAAATATAAAGACACATAAATATTTAAAATAATGAAAACAAAGCTGAATGTGGTGACACATGCCTGTAATCTCAGCACGTGGAAGGCTGAAGCAACAGGATTGCCCTAAGCTTGAGGCCAGCCTGTGCTATCTAGTGAGTA
Organism: Ctenodactylus gundi; assembly: GCA_004027205.1. NCBI lineage: Eukaryota > Metazoa > Chordata > Mammalia > Rodentia > Ctenodactylidae > Ctenodactylus > Ctenodactylus gundi. Next base: position 60,200 of record PVKB01001647.1, read on the forward strand.
GAGGGTCAGGCTGGGCTACAGAGCAAGAATTTATCTCAAAAAAAATAATAAGAAGAAGAAGAACAAAACAAACTTGTCAGGTAAACACTGACTAAGAAAGCTGATGTAGCCCCAGTAATATGAGGCAAAGCAGATTTTAGGGTGATTTCTAGATCTATTTTCCATTACTGTAAGGAAATGTCTGAGCATGTATAACTTATAAGGAAAAGAAATTTTTTGTAGCTCACAGTTTTAATAACACCAGATTACCTCTGGTGAGAACTTTATGTTAGAGATGTTACAATGGCAGGAGCACACATGAGAGGGAAGGATCGGAGTCAGAAGAGAAACTAGTTGCAACAAGCTGCTCTTGTTAAACTAACTCGGAATTCTAGGAAAACTACCTTAATCTCTTTAAAAGCCTCATGCCAATGCCCCAAGGCCCTCCAATCAGGCTCTACTTATTATTTTGCTATTGTGTTTTTTTCTTTTTGAGACAAGGTCTCACTCTATAGTCACAGCTGGTCTTGAACTCCGTACATAGCCCAGGGTGGCCTTAAACTCATAGCAACCCTCCTGCTTCAGCCTCCCAAGTGCCGGGATGATAGACGTGTGCCACCACAGCCAGCTAATATGTGGTGATGGGGCATCCAGCCTAGGGCCTCACCTTTCCTGCTGGAGCCCTCTAACTACTGAGCTGTGCCCCCAGTCCAGGCTCCACCTTTTAAAGATCCCAGCGCACTAACAACACCATGTGGAAGACCAGCCACCCAGTCTATGGAACCGCAAGGGGCAAACTCAAAGCCCACCATGGTAGACGAGGAACATTACTAGAGATAAAGGGGTATATTATAAAATGGTTGAAGAACAAGTTTACTAGGAATGTAAAAAAAAAATTCTGAATTTATAAACATTTTATAAAATTGTCTAAAATGTATGTCACAAAAATTCAGGAGAACTAACAAAAATGTGGAAGACTATATTCATAATGTGAGATACATTACTCAGTAAACAAAGTTGGGGCTGAAGGAATGGGAAGGTTATTAGACCACTTGCTTAGCAAGCCCAAGGCCCTGAGTTCAACTCCCAGCACCCCAGGAACTGGGCTTGGTGGCCTACACCAGTAATCCTAGCACTTGTGTGGCTGAGGCAGAAGGGTGGGTTCAAGGCCAACCTGGGCTATGCAGTGAGTGGAGGTCCACTCAGCTCTACAGAGAAAGACTTCATTTCTAAATAAACATGAAAAATAAACAATGAAATGTCAGAACATATATAACTCCTAAACATCATTAGTAGCATTCACATTTCTGATTAGTACTACCAAGACAAAAAAAAATTATCAAAACTTGACCACATGTGGGTTTATAAGGCAATTCTTAAAACATTTCAAAGGACCAAAACTAATTATCTTGTTTCTATATGGAAACACAATTGATTTGTGTATGTTGATTTTGCATCTTGCAATTTTCATTGCAACTTTACTGTATCCATTTAAAAGTTGTGTATTTCTGTAGAATCTTTAGGGTATTTTTTTACATGTAAGATAATGCCATCTACAAGCAGATTATTTCAAAAATATAATTAATAAAATCACATTTACAATGTTAGCATGAAAAGGGAAAAAATACATAGGAATAAGCCTAGTCAAATATACAAAAGATATACACAAAATTCAGATGAAATAAATTTTAAAAAAGAACTGGAAAGACAGCACATATTTATAGGAAGACTTAACACTGTTAAATGACTAGATTACCAAAAGTCATTTGTAGATTTAATGTAATCTATCAAAACCCCAAAGATATTTTTTATAGAAACAGGAAACACAACCTTGAAATGCATATGGTACCACAAATGACCAAGGAAAATTTGAGCAAGAGAAAGCTGAATACATCACACTGCCTAATTTTAAAAATTTTGCAAGCTGGGCATGGTGGCACATGCCCGTAATCCCAGCACTTGGGAGGCTGAGGCAGGAGGATTGTCATGAGTTTGAGGCCAGCCTGGGCTGCATAGGGAGTTCAGAACCAATTTGGACTATAAAGGGAGACCCGGTCTCAAAAAAGTAAATAAAAATTACATTGCAAACCTATTGTAATCAAAACAAGATGGTACTGATACAGAGACAGATATATAGACAAATGATACAGAGAGCATAGAAATACAGCCTCACCCCTCTGAACAACTTTTCTACAGCAAAGATGCCAAAATGCACAATGAGGAACATGTAGTCTCTTCAATAGTATTGGAACCCTGGCCAATTACAGCAGAAGAACAAAGTCAGGCTCTTTTTCCACACATCTGCAAATATCAATCTAAAATGCATGAAGGGCTAAAACATAAATCCCTGAGATGGAAAAAAAGTTAGGAGGAGAGGTCTGTGACATTGGTCTGTGAATGATTTTTTGATACGACATCAAAAGAGAAAAGCTTTCACAGCAGTGATCCTATTGAAAAGAGTGCAAATGAAATGAAGAGGCAGTTCACTCATGAAGAAATGCAAAAGACCAACAGATACATGAAAAGATGTTCAACATCTCTAGCCATAAGAGAAATGCAAATCAAAACAACCCTAAGATACCATCTCACTTCAGAGAGAATGGCCTACATCAACAAATCAAATAGCAATCAATGCTGGCGAAGCTGTGGGGAGAAAGGAGCCCTACACTGCTGGTGGGAATGTAAATTTGTACAACCCCTTTGGAAAGCAGTATGGGGAGCTCTTAAAAGACTAGAAATAAATATCCCCTTTGATCCAGCGACACCCCTCCTGGGAATATATCCAAAAGAGGACAAAACAACACATACCACACACACACACACACACACACACACACACACACATATATGCATACCCATGTTCATAGCAGCACAATTAACAATAGCTAAAATATGGAAGTCACCAAAATACCCATCAACAGACCAATGGATACACAAACTGTGGTATTTATACACAGTGGAATACTATGCATCTATAAAGTCCAACAGCGTGGAGGCTTTTACAGGCAAATGGAAGAAGCTTGAGAACATCATGTTTAGTGAAGTGAGTCAGAAGCAGAAGGTGAAACATCGAATGGTCTCTCTGATATGAGAGACCCAGATCACAACACCTATGGAATTTAAGACGAAAGACAAAGTGAAAGAGGGGAATAGGGTGAGGGAGGAGGGAGGGAGGGGTGAGTAGAGGGAGGGACAAAAGGAGAGTGGGAAAACCCTTGTCACCTTGACAAGATCCGTATGTGCACAAAATGCTTGACTCCATTGTAAACCTTGAATTTTGCACGTATACATTTCAATAAAATGTGGGAAACAAGAAACAATTGTCAAAGTAAAAAGCCAGCCTACTAAGCGGGAGGAAATATTTACAAATCATATGTCTTAGTTCCTTTTTCATTACTATGACTCAATACCTGACATCCATAAATTAGAGAAGGAAAAGTTTATTTTGGTTCACAATTTTAGAAGATCATAGTCCATTCGTGGGCACATGGCCCAAGCAGAAGTGGAGACCAAACCTCACAGTTTTACAAACAGGAAGCCAAGTCATGTAGCAGAAGGAAGTAGAATCTATCCTTCAGGGCCCTGACTCTGGTCTCAGTGATCCGCCCCTTCTGGGTCAGCCTCAGTGTTCAGCCCCTTGCAAGTTTAATCCCCCACCATACGCCTGTAAACTGTAATCTGCCACACACCTGTAATCTATAATCCAATTCACACATCTAGAATCTATCACCCACCAGTCTTTCACCACACACCCGTAATCTACCCTTGCAGATCAGGCCCTAATCTCCTAACAGTACATGCTTCCGAAGTTAATCCATAGCATTTAAATATATGAGACGTTTTGGGGGATATTCCAGATCCAAACCAGAATATCATATATTCCATTTGAGCTTAATTTCTAATATTTAAAAGAACTTCTAAAAATCAGTAACCATGGAAAAAATGAGAGCAAACCCCAATTATCGATATCGGGAATGCAACAAATTTGTAAGTATGCACTCTAATCTGTTTAATAGTGTTGGGAGAATTGAATATTTATTTGGAAGAAGATGAATCATGTTCTCCATTTTACAACATACATGAAAACTAATTTCAAATGATTGATAAATTTAAATATGTATTGTAACATAATCAATCTTAACAAATTTATAGGACAGTAACTAAATGAACTTAGAATACAACAAGATTTTTTAAGCAAAACAAACATTTTAGTCCTGTATCTAAGATAGTACCTGACGCATAATAGGTATTCAGCAAATAATGTGTCCTGACGGTCCCCAAACATGTATGATATATCACTCTTTCTTAAGTGCCATGTTTTTTTGAGCATCCGTGTGAGAGGCATTGTGCTATGCACTTCATGTGATTGGCCTGTAACCTCCCAATGACTTTACCCAGTGTTATCCAATATTACAACCATTTTGGCTCAAACTTAGAAAAGTTCTAAAGCATTCCTGACCCAAACCAAAACATAACATTCGAATCTACCAGGCTTTTGCTCTACTAAGGTCCATCTACAAAAAGAAGGAGGAGGAGGAAGAGGGCAGACACGTCAAATGTGAAACCACACCATTATGATGGAACTAGCAAAATCTGTGTTCTGAAACACAGAAGAAACATCTGCATCAGCTCCTTCCACGGATACAGTTCAGGAAGAAAAGAGGCATTAGAAGCAGAACGCACAGACTAAAAGAGGCCTAAAAACCTATGAGTCACAAGATGTGGATCTTACTTGGATTATGATTCAAAGAAACATAAACACTGGGCTGGAGGAATGGCATAGCAGTTAAAATATTTGCCTTGCAAACATAAGGCACTAAGTTCAATCCCCTAGCGCTACATAAAGCTGGGCATGGCAGTACATTCCTGGGAGGCTGAGGCAGGAGGATTGTCATGAGACCCAGACCAGCCTGGGCTCCATAGTGAGTATAGGACCAGTCTCAGCTACAGAGTGAGACCCTGTCTCAAAAAAAAAAAAAGATATGACGTTCATTCATGTTATAATTTGGCATTTCTACACTTACTGAATGTTACACGGAATTATTGTTAATTTCTCATATGTGCTTTATTAAAAATTCTCACCAAAATAATGATTAGCATTGAAGTAATGCATGTTAATTAACTTAATTAACAACTCCACAAACTATACATATTTAATATATCTTTTAAATGATGAGTATATGCAAGTTTTCTTAATTTTTTTGCTGATGATCAAGCCAAGGCCTTCTGTACATTAGGCAAGTGCTCTACCATTGAGTACAACAAGCATTCGTCAATTTAAATAAGTCAATTCTTATCTTTTAAAATCATACTAAAATATTTGCAGATGAAATAACATGATTTAAGGGATTTGGTTAAAATTAGTAGGAAAGAGGACAATGGAAGAGGATATTTATAATAACTTTAACCACGAGTTTGAGATTTACTCCTGGAGGTACCTTTATTTTTATAATTTTTTTATTTTTTGAGACAGAGTCTCACTCTGTAGTGCAAGCTGGTCCTGAGCTCACTATGAAGCCCAGGCTGCACTAGAACTCACATCAATCCTCCTGCCTCGGCCTCCTGCGTTCCAAGATTATGCGTGTGCCACCATGTCCAGGTTATGTGGTGCTGGGGGGTCAAACTCAGGGCCTTGTGCTTGGTAGGCAAGTGCTCTAACCCCTGAGTTAGGCCATCGAACTCCCAAAATACTGTTATCATTATGTTTGCATATGTTTGAAATCTTACACAATAAAAAATTTAAATAATAATATCTAAATAAAATGTTATAAAGAAGCTACTTCCTTATCAAAGTCAGTTGTAAAATTTATCTGTATTCGAGTCATTTAAATGCCTTTTTTTTTCTTCCAAAGAGATTACAGTTTAGAGGCTTTGAGTGATGGTGGCTTAATTTCAGGTTTGTAGCTCCAAGAACTTGTCGATGAAATCATAACAACTTATCTCAAGCCTCCAATCTTACTGGGGAGTTTTTGATTTTGCAAATATTTATATAATTATTTTAGTGAGTGAATTGTGCAGCTCTTTTGTCACAGTAGGATTAAGTGTTTACACAGATATTTTTACTAATATACACTTATGGAATCATAAGTGTATATTATATTATACTAAAGAAGGTTTTTAACTGTGAGCACAAGATAGTTAAACGTTGTGCTCCCCCCCCTCCAGTGATTTAGAATATAGTAATAAAAACAAGAAATATGTACAAATCATCAGAACACGTAGCAGCAACTAAGGAGAGTGAACCAAATCCGGAGTAGAGATTGTCCCCAGAGAACATCTCAAAGACTATGGCAAAATCCAGGTAAGACGTAATTAGGATCCAGCTAATCTCTACAATAGTGGTAATGAGTCATGATGAGTCATGGAGAGAAGGGAATATTTAGGATAGGGGTGTGATTTTCCCAGTCTTCACCTTCCTTGAACCATGGTGGCAGTAGTGGCTTGCTTGTCTGAGCCATCTCACTCAAATGACTCAATCTCTTCAGTTATGTTTGCAATGCAGGATGGTGAAGCATGTATAATCAATGTGACCAAACCCACAATCCTCCCTTTGCTTCACTGAGACGTAGTAAGAGGCATAACACCGCTCAAGGCATACTGAAAAGAGTTTGCCTCACGTGCAAAGGGCATGGCCTCAAAGGGATGCAGAGTGAGATCAAAGGATAGGGTCTGTAACAATTAGAGTCCTCGTGGTCCCTAAGTGAGTGTCAATGGGTACACAATCATTTAGATAGGATCTTCCACTGACCCCCTCTCTCAGTTCTTTGAAATCCCACTGGCTGATACATTATAAAAAAGACATAACCACACCAATGAAGGCCCAGCCAGGCACCACTCTGTCCGGACAATCACATTGTTGCCGAAGTATACACAGGCAAAGGCACAGAGAAGAAAGGAGCACAGGAGATGAGCAAAGAACTTTGCTTTAATAAACAACATAAGGGAGGGGAGGGTAGAGGGAGGGACAAAAGGAGAGTGGGAAAGCCTTTGTCACCTTGACAAGATACATATGTGCCTAAAAGGCTCAACTCCACTGTAAATCTTTAATTTTGCACGTATACATATCAATAAATGTGAAAAAAATGAAAGTCCAAAAAAATAAACAACATACATTTCGAAGATAATGGATCAAAAGTGTTGACAGAATTTTTCATTGTTCTTTTCATCTAAAAATATTTATCAAATACAAAGCTCAAAGTGTGATGAATTAGTCTAAAATTATTGTATATGAAATAAAACTTGGATTGTACTAAAAAATAAACAAAGTGAAGCAGTGAATGATGAAGTCATGAGCAATCCAATGTTGCTTGGGGTCTTTTGTCCATTTCTAGATTATGACATGTTCCTCATTATTTCAAGGTCTTCCCACTTCCTCGCTCTAATGCCAAGGTTTCTCTGCAAGCCCTGCACCTTTCTTGCATCTCATTTTCCAAGTATAGAACTCCTCACGTCAGAGAGGCTTTTCTTGATGAGTATAGCTAAAGAAGACGACCTCGATCACTCTCTATGAAATCTCTTTTTTAAAAAAATTAGCAGCAATCAACTTCTGTAAGTGGCTTCTTCATTTTTTTTCTTGTGTGTGTTTTTAAGTCTTCCTCTTCTATTAAAATGTCAACTCCCTGAAGATAAAGAGACCATTTTGACTTTGTTTGCTTCTTGTGTGCGTTTCACTGTAAGGTTCAATATATACTGGTTGAATGATTGGGACAAATCTTTTGCCTTCCTTCTGATTAAAATTTGTAACTCAATTCTTCCTCTGATTGGCTTCTTAAAAAAGGCGCAGTAAATAAGGTATCAGTACATATAAACTGCTGATCACGCAGAGATCTGTGTTACTTTTTCATTAAAAGTCTAGCTCTTCAAAGGGTTTGCTGGCTTCCCTCTCCTGTGGTATTCAGAATATGTAGGAAATAAATCTTCAGTTAGTTGGTTTTGTATCAGTGGTTTTTTTTGAACTAATGGTTTCCAATGGTGCTTTGGTTACCACCACTCATAAGGATTATTAAAGATTACAGAGGTTTTTTAAATGCTCCATAAGCCTACTACATATCCCAACAAAGAGTAAATTCATTTTGGAAACAATGGAAGTAAACAATTCTGTTGGGGTCTTCAGGGCCCCAGGGCCTCAGCATCGCTGACCTTGGCCGAGTTCCTTCCTTCCCAGGAACAAATGTTACTGCTTGTAAATTAAGCCAGGTGTTGTTTTGCTTAAGCTCCTGGAACTGCTCCTTATCACATCCTCCTTCCTCTACTCCTTCCCTCCCCCTGGGCGACCCCCCGCTGGTTGAGGCCTTGCTAATTGGCCCAAGATAACTACCTCAGTCTACTTAATCCCTTGTACTTCCCTGAATAAACTTGAGACTGCCTCACTGAATCGACTCCCAGAGTGTGTTACTCTGTCGTCCGATCCCTCCTCGGCTGTTTCAGGGGTCCTCGCGGGACGGAGATCCATACAAATTCACCTCCTATTTTCTCTGTGCTGCCTAGTCTGCAACTGGAGTCTATTCATCAACAGAAAACTGTACAGAAGATTTTATTCCTAATTATGATTTGCATTTTGATTAGTACATTGAAGTCAAGAAGTAGAAAAAAAACTGTAGGGAGTGTGACTAGTAACATCACATCTAGAAAAACTTTTTCTGATGTGTTCCAGAATTTAATTGTAACTAAATCTGTTCCTCTTCTCTTGCGTTTTCATTAAGATAGAGCAAGAAGGTGAGCATATTAAATCTTACTATCTCAAGAAGAATTCTAACAATCTGTGACACTTTTTGAAGTAGGGTCTTGCTCTGCAGTCCAGGGTGGTCCTGAACTCACTATGGCGCCCAAGCTGGCCTCAAACACACAGCAATTCTGCTCAGCCTACTGAGTGCCAGGATTACAGGCACAGGCCACCACACCTGGTTTATGTGGTCCTAGGGCTTTAAGTTTGATAGGCAAGTGCCCTAATGCTTATACTATTCCTCCAGCCCCAATTAGCAAACCCAAAACTTCTGTTAATGACATTGACTTCTTAAAAGACAACTTATGGCTTTGAATGTGCTTTCTTGCCATTCCTGGTGGCAGAGCAATCAGCTAGTCCCTTGATCACCAAAACAACATGTAAGCCATTTAGTGTCCTGGATTTTAGATTAAGACCCGATAACGCTGACATTCCATTGCTAAATTTACAATTCCAGACCAGACTTGGATAACTTGTACAAAAAGAATAAGGATGGGTGTTCCAGTATCAAATAAGACAATATATTGACATGTTCTGAATTTTTTTGAGGATGTGAGCTACATATTGAATTCAAGGAAAGCCTGGACTACAGAAGGGAACTCTGTCTCAAAAAAAAAAAAAAAAAAAAATGTTTTTCCTGTGGACCTGGAGACTAAGTCTGGGGCCTTTACACTGAGATACACCCCAATTTATTTTATTTTATTTTTGAGACCAAGTCTTGCTCTGTAGTCCAGGCTGGTCCTGAAATCACTGAAGAGCCCAGCCTGACCTTGAACTCCCAGCAATCCTCCTGCCTCAGCCTCCTGAGTGCTGGGATTACAGGTGATTAATACCATATCCAGTTTATGTGGTGCTGGGGAGTGAACCCAGGAGTGTGACCTTGCTAGGCAAGCACTGTAACCACTGTGTTGTTGCCCTCTCTATTTTTACCTTTAGTTTTGAGATAAAATCCACTAAATCCCTAAGTTGCCCAGGCTAGGCTCAGACTTGCGAGCTCAACCTCTTGCTTCCACCTCTCAGAGTGCTGACTTACAGGCTTATACAACTAGGCCAGGAGTCACCAGCAAATTCTGAGGATAACCTTCCCTGAGCATAATTTATTTAACCACCTACTATGCTATACTGTGCAGCTTACGGAGGCCTCTATCTCTGTAAGACTACTTTGAAGAGTATAAAGGACTTTACAAAATAATTTATTTTTGAAATGAACATATAAATTTTTCTAGGCAATTCTTTTTTGGCAATTCTTCAAATTTGCTAACTAAAATATTGTTTAAGGGTCCATACCTCCCAGAGCAAAAATACCAGTGACATTCTTCACAGTACTAGAAAGATAATAGTGATAAAATTAATAAGGAAACATAAATGACCTTGAATAATAATTTCAATTTTGAAAAAAATTGAAGGTATCACATTACCTGATTTCACGATATGGTACAGAGCTATAGTAACCAAAACACATAGTACTGACCAAGAAAAATGGACAAATAGACAAATAGAATAGATTAGACCATTAACGAACCCATGAATACACTGCAAATTGATTCTCAACAAATGTACCAAAAACATATTTAGAGAAAGGATGGCCTTTTGAATAAATGCTACTGAGAAAACTGCATATCCATACACCGAAGACTGAAATTTGACCCTTAACTTTCAAGACAGCATCAACTCAAAATGGATTAAACGCCTAAAACATAAAAATTTAAAATTATGAACTACTAGAAAACAACATAGGTAAAATATTTCAAGACATTAATATAAGCTATCATTTTTGTGTACCAAAAAATCCCAAAAGCACAGAAAAAAGTAAAAATAGACAAACATATTACGTCAAACTAAAAATACCTTTGCACAACAAAATAACATAATGAAAATATAACCTATAGAAAGGAAAAATTATTTACAAACTACATATCTAGCAAGGGATTCATACTCAGAATATGTAAGGAACTCAAAATTTCAACAATGAGCAACAAAATGAGTCAACCAGAAAATAGACAATTATCTGAATGCATATTTTTCCAAAGAAAAATGCAAATGACCAGTGAAGATATTTAAAAATACCTTTAGCTTTATCAAAAAGACAAAAAAAATGAGGATGTGGAAACAAAAAGAACTTTCATAAAATATTTAGTACAGCCTTTATGAAGATGAGAATGGGGGGGGGGGTCCTCAATAAAATAAAAGTAGAGAAGAGATATTGTGCATGGCCATGTCTGGGGCAAGGTTATCCACAATAGCCAAGATACGAAAGCCACCAAGATGTTATCAGGAAGAGAATGAAAACAATGTGGTGTAAGTGATCAAAATACATGTTAAATGCTTAAATTTAAAAATTTATCACAATGAAAGACATGTTGCTGTTGCTCTTTTTCAGAACATTCCTCCTCACTTCAGGCATACTTATCTCACTGTTCTTGTCATTTTCAGCAACAGTTCTGGAAGTCTTCTTTCATAAATGTCTTTGAAGGTGTGAATAAAATTTGCAGTGAATGCTGCTATCAAGTGCCACCTGATGGAAAGGCCTTCCAAAGGAAAGGGTATGTGAAAACATGGTGATATGGCCTCATCCACCTTATTCCCCAGACCCAGAACTGTAAAACTTCTGGCTGTTTTTCAAAGCCAAAGTGACCATGAAAGGTCAAAATTTTGAGTGCATTCAAGACATCAGGGTAGCACAAAAGCAGAACTAAAGTCACTCACTAAAGAGGACTTCCAGAACTCTCTCAGAAAGTGGCAACCATGATGGCGTATCATGTGTTTAAAGTAAGGGGAGTAATTTGAGGGGGTTGAAGGAAATGTGTCTTTTACCAAATAAAATTTTTAAATGTAAACATTCAACTCATTTTTCTGTCAGATTGCAAATGCACAATGGAATATTGCTCAGGCATTAAAAAGAATGAAATGCAGTCATTTGCAGAAAAATAGATAACACATTTGGATATCAAGTTAAGTGAAATAAGTTATACATGGGGGGAGATACTGTAAGCACTCTCTCATGTGTAGAAGCTTAAATGGTTGAACTGAATTTAGAATAGTGATTACTAAGACTGGAAGAGGGACAGGAGAAGATACAGACACAGAGTTGAATGTTCTAGAGAACGATGGGGTAACTATATTTCACAATGAACTATTGTATATTTTATGGATAACTAGAACACAGGAAGGCTCCAAACCAAGAAGCTACAAGGAAATAAAGCATTTTATTACTTTTGATAACTACATACCATACAAATGCACTGAAATTTTTACTGTGCGCTCCATAAAAAATGTACATATGTTATATGTTAATAAAAACTAAGACTTTTTGCGAACATTTGCTAGATAGCACATACTAAAATATATTACAAGTCAATTCATAAAATAATTTAGGTAAATATGTGTGTAGTTACACTTTTGGAATCTGTTCTTGTTGCCAAATAACAGCGGCAAATTTATGACTCCTCAAACTGGCCTGGTAGAGGTGATCGGTACAAATGGAGAGTCATAGACCCCAACTCACACATACTATATGAAAGTTTCAGAAATACTGCCTAGTCTAGTGGATAGTTTTAGAAATCATTGGCTGCAGTGATTCTCACTCTAATATGCATATAGCACCTGGGCGCCTTGTAAAAGTCCAGGCACTGATTCAGTAGTTCTGGAACTAAAAACTGGTCTCTCCCAGGGGAGTGATACTACATATTTTTTTAAAAATCTTATGTTTGCCGGCACTTCATCATAGGAGCACCTTCAAGTCAGTCCGTCTCTGAGAAAGGTCTTTTCTTTAATATTTGATTAAACTTGCTGCAGGGAGGTGCCAAGGATTCAAAAAACCCAAATAAGCTCTCTTTATGACCAAATGTGGATGTATAAAGAAATGACTGTAATTTCAGGCACCTCTAAATTAGCCCAAGTACTGTGACCAAGTGAAATGGTAAGGCCCAGAAGAAGGGTCTGGATTGGGTTTTTAGGCAGGTAACAGTATGGTTAGCTGACGTATTGTTGGCTTGACCCCACACTATTAACATTGTCACATTTTTTGTTATATTCTAGCTTTCCTTTTCTTGTTGCCTTTAGCAAGAATCTTTGCAGAGTTCTCGATATTTGAGAACAGGGATATCAAAGAATAACTTCAAATATAGAATGTGGACAAAACACTGACAGCATAAGAATTTGAAATTTAATCTTTCAAGTATTTAAATGAAGTTTTTTTTTCCTTAACCAAGCTGACCACATTCTCACACTGTGTAGATCGAAGGTCAATAATAACAGGAGCCCTGGTGATAATCAAAAGAGCCCTGCAACCAGAAAGAGAAGCTTTATTATTTGGTTGCTATTGATACTGGATAATTACGGCTAACAACTTTCTTGAATGTCTCCATGCAAACTCAACATCATTTTTTGAGACAGGGCCACACTCTTAGTCCAGGCTGGTCCTGAACTCATCATATGTAGTCCAGCTGGCCTCTAATGCACAGAAATCCTTCCGCCTCCTGACTGCTAGGATTACAGGCATGCCCAATTTATGTGGTGCTGGGGAAACAAACCCAGGGCCTTGCTCTCACTAGGCAAGTGCTCTAACCGCTGAGCTGTGTCTCCAGCCCTCAACAATATACATGACAACATTTTTGCAGCTGACAGTTTCTTTGTCATCTATCAGGGCAACACAAATATACATCTAAATAGCCTTCATGCACATATGTTGAAAGGTTTCTACATTTCCAAGATGAATTCCTCCTCTGTCACACTGCTATTGTTGTTGTACTCAACAATTATACAGAGTTCACAAAGCAACTGTGCCAACTCTAGCAGCTAGAGAGAGTTTCAAGAGAAAAGAGCACTATATCGTTCATGACACTTTCTAAAAATTAAGACTATTTATGGGTTTTATAAGGTGCAATTAATGCAAATGAATTTTGAGGGACAATGAAAATGTTCTAAAATTCATTGTAACGCTCATTGCAAAACTCTTGATTACACTGAAAATTCATTGACTTGTATAATCTTACTGGATAAATTGTGCAGTATGTGAATAATATACCAATAAAGCTGTTACTCATGAAAACATTATTCAAATATCTTCAATCTTTCATCTATATACACAAGTGCTACTATGTCAAAGTTAAGATACTTTCTTTAAGCCATCTTAAAGATACTAGAGGATAAAAAACATACTACCTCTATATAATAAATAATCAAAATAAGTTGTAATTAACTTTTAAAAACTTATCAGAATGTTAAATCTGTATACGAATAGATTCCTTGTCTCCATGACAAGATTTGAAGTAATTCAGGGAAACTCACAGAGAACATAGCTTTCAGTCATAAATTCATTTAGCAAAAGTTATTTTCATAGAATATGGGAGTTTTAAAAGATCATAAAGTTTATTCCAATCCTCTCACCATCCAGGTTAGAAAGTGCAGGGAGTAAAAAAGCAAAATGATTCGTTGCAAAGACTTAAATTTATGGTGAAATAACCCTAAACCACAGGGTTTCTAACTTTGGATTTGAGGCTCTTGACGGGGGGGTGGGTTGGATCCTAGCCACACACTGCAAGGAACTTTCCAAGACTATGGTCATGAAATTAAGCCAAAGATCTGATATCTGCATTCATCTTCTACCTTATCTTAGATCCTTCCTTGCCCTCAAGCATCCAGCCCCTGCAGCCTCTGTTCTAATGTACCATGGGGCTTTTTCTTTTTCACTTGCTGTTCCTTTTATCTAGAAAGTTCTTCCCCCAGGTAAGACTTTGTGGCTGGTTCCTGCTTATCATACAAACCTGTTTAGGAGACAACTCTTTAGAGAAGGCTTTTCCAAATACCCTTTCTAAGGAGCCATCTTCCAATATCACTAGTAAATCTCTCTTCATCAGAGCATTTGCCTGCTTACTTTAACATTTTTTGTTATCATGGTCCTACTATGTGAGATTGTATTTAGTAAAAATTTTCACTCCTGCTCCCCAGCTAGACCATACATTTACCCAAGCAGAGCTTCTGACACATCATGACTGCTTAGTGTACACCTACCAAAGGGATGAGTTCATTCCCCAGGTGGTCTCAGGGCAGACTCCCTTCGCCTGGTGTCTCTATTTTAGAATGCCCTGTTTTCACCTCCCAGGACCAATGAAAGACCAACCAGAATGTAAATCTGGGGCACCACGGAGCAAAGCTGGGTTGGGGCAACCTGAAGTATTGAAGAATAAAAAAAGACTTAGAGCAGTAGCTAAGCGAGTCACGTGTGATAAAGAGCGCTCAGCTGAAGCTGCCAATTTCACAGGACAGGAATAACATCAAGAACGGAAACAATGTCAAGAACCAATGGCAATGGCATAGGAATGGAATGACACAGAAGTCCAGAGAAACACATGGTATTTTCTGTGTGAATGTTGAAAATGTGATATTTGCAGTTTAACCTCAGTGGCTTGTTGAGTACACAGTGTGGGTAGGACTGAATTCAAGTTGTAAGGACAGGACCAAAAAGAGCTACCATAATTTTAAAAGATTCATTTCCCTCCCAAATTCCACAGTGAATTGGAAGGAAGAGATACTGTTGAAATTGCGGACACTGCTTTTGCCTTTGGCAAAAGTTTGACCATAACGTTTCCTTAAGGATAAATATCATATTTTACTATTCACTGTCCCAGCACTGTGCTATGAACATAGTACATACTGAATAAATTTTTGCTAATTGAATAAAGGACTGAATGAATGGACTACTGTTTAGCAGAGGCAGTCAAGACAGGACTTCAAAGTGTGCAGAGGAGAGACGCAGAGTATAAGCTGATTCAATCTCTGGAAAGATTTTCCTTCTTTAAAGGTCAAGTTACACTCTGTCGTATATTTGAACAGTGCATGCTCACTATGACTCACTTGCTGGCTTGCGTCTTCTCTGGGCATCCGCCCTCCTTTTCCATCTGAGCCTCTCTCCATCTCTCTATCCAGTTTTCTAGGAGAGTGCAGCACTCCCTCACTAGATGATATGTTATTTCCTGGAGAAGGCTTGGAAAACTATATCGCAGGCAACCCACAGTCTATGCTATGAAAGTAAACACAAGCTGTCCTGAGACAGTGAACTCTGAATGTGAAATAACAACTTTATGGAGGAGCGCGTGCTATAATTATGGGTGCTTTCTCCCTCTCCCTCTCCATTGCGTTTTCTCTCTGTTTCTGTCTTTGTCTTAGAAAAATTTACTATTTTGGAGGTAGTGATAGAGTAAAACGTTTTGAATTTACTCAGCATTGGAATAAATGTGTAATGATTGGTTTCAATTCCTCTTTGTTTTTCTACATACGAACAAGGTTTTGTAATGAGTTCACGTATTAAAAGACTGACAGTCTACTGTTTACAGGCACTGGTCAAACAGCCCATGGATGAGTTAGCAGTCCCAAAGAGTGATATAGAGAGATGTGCTAGAAAGGGGTAGAGAACTTCCTTTTCCAGCCAAGGTGGGGTAACAAAGACAAGATTTACCCACTCTTCTGAAGCAATGCAAAAACAATAACAGATAAGTTTGTATAAGTTGAAAAACAATTTTAATATACTGGACAACAGCCAATGAAGAACAGAGATTGTTGAGGCTATGAGAAGGCCCTTAATTATTATAAGCAAAGCATTGTTGAGCAGGATAGTTGTCACAACTTACAAGTGGATCATAAAATATTTTCCAACATAGGGCATAGAAGGGGGAATTGAAAACAAGTTCAGTGCACTATTTGATCAGATGCAACCTAAAGCCCAGGGAAACCAATGAAGCTAGTGCCTGTAGGATGGAAGATCAAAGATCGTAATTCATGGGACATTGGGTAGAGTACACAAAAGGATCATTACACGGCAGTGGGAGATAGAACAGAGCACTAACCTTGAACCATAAAAAGAACAAACCATTAAAAAGGAACAAAGAGAATCAAAATGGCTCCAAGTAAACTAACTGCATCACAGATCCAAGGTTAGGAATATTTATAGAAATTAAAAATATCTGATAGTCAACAAGAAAGATTTGCAGGCATGCAGAGCTGCAGGAAATATGATGTATAAAGACAGGAAAAATTAATTGGAGAATCCAGAAATCAAACACAAGGTAAAATTAGCTGGGAAACATGAAAATATTTATCATAACTGGATTTGATATGTTTAAATAGTTAAGACACAGAATAAAATGATAACCCAGGCTTGGTTGTCCATGCCTGTAATTCAAACTACTTGGGAGGCTGAGGCAGGAAGATCACAAGTTCTAGTCTAGCCTGGGCAACTCAACCAGACGCAGTCTAAACAAATAAATAAATAAAGCTGGAGATGTGGCTCAGTGGTGGACCACTAGTAGTGGACTTAGCACATGCGAGGCCCAGGGTTTAACCCCCATAATCAGCTCTAATAATAATGAGCTCTAGCACATTTCTACAGATAAAAATTCTAATATGTGAAATTTAATGAACATGCCAAAGGATCAGCAACAAAGTGTATACGGCAGAAGACGGATCAATGCAACTAAGGACACAGTGATAGAAACTATCCAAAGGAAAATACAGAGAGAAATAGCAGAAGAAAAAATAAAGAGTTATGGAGCAATTTAACTAATGTACATAAGTTACATTAGTTAGTGTAATGTCCTAATATATGTGGTTATAGTAAAAAAGAGGACAGAGATGAGTGGCAGAAAGAATTTTGGCCAAATATTTAGGAAAAGTTTCAAATTTGAAGAAAACAACATATATGCAGATACAAGAAATTCAATAAGCTCCAAGCACAAGAAATATAAAGAAAACTATACCAAGATATATTATGATCAAATTGTCTAAAAATATTGCTAAAGATAAAATCTTTAGTAGCAGCCAGATCAGAAAAGATTTGTTGTATACAGAGGAACAAATATGGATAACAGAAAATAAGAAATTGTGGAGTAATATCTTAAACTATTGAAAGAAGGAAGTTGTCTACTTAGAATTCTACACCTGCCAAAATTATAGCTCAAAAATGAAATCAAATAAAGATAGTTTCAGACACTCAAAATCTGAAATAATTTATTGCCAGAAGACAACACAAGGATTATTAAAGAACCTCCCTTAGGCCAAAGAAAATGATACCAGATTGAAACATAGATCAACGTAGAAAAATAAAGAGCCCCGCAGTGATAGTTACATGATCAGAGAAAAACAGGGACAAATAGGCAAACAGATAAATAGATAATAGATAGATACATACATTCACTAATTCTGTAAAATATTATTGGCTATTTGAATAAAAGCAATAACAATGTACTGTAGTTTAAAACATTTTACATAAGTATAAAAGGAGTAGCAGAAATGCCACAAAGACTAGAGAGAAAAAATGTTAGTGTAGTAAGATTATTAATTCATATGAAATAATTTAACAGTATCTGAAAGCAGACTATGACAGAGGTATGTACTAAAATCTTTAAAGAACCACAAAATAGCAAAACAAAGGAGAATAAGCTAAAACAGACATAAAAACAATTACAAAATACTCAACTGATGAAAATAGAAAGCAGATTCCCCTTTCTAAAGCGGTACACACAGGTAAGCACTGGGGAGCTGGAGGATGATGGGAAATTATGTTAGCGTCTAATTCTCCAATGTTGTGTAGTAGAAAATTCTTTGTTCAGTATTTGCAAATTTCTGATAAGTTTCTCTCTCTCTCTCTCTCTCTCTCTCTTTCTTTCTCTCTTTCTTTCTTTCTTTCTTTCTTTCTTTCTTTCTTTCTTTCTTTCTTTCTTTCTTTCTAAAACAGGATCTCACTCTTTAGTTCAAGCTGGTCCTAAACTCACTATGTAGCCCAAGCTGGCCTTAAACTCACTTCAATCCTCACACCTCAGCTGGGATTGACAGTGCTGGGATTATAGGCATGGGCCCAGTTTATTGTTTAAAAGCTAAGCATTTATTCAAAGAAACAAGCAAGTAAAACAAATATATGTTAATATGTATAAAGACTTGCAAAGATAAAAAAAAGAAGGCAGAAAATGAGGGAAAGGGGGAGAAAGAAAATATGGGGCAAATAAAAATAAGCTGAGAGACTCGACATAGCCATATCAATAATCACATTAAATTTACATAATCTGAGAACCCTAATTTGAAGGTAGAGATTATCAGATTAGGTTCAAAGCAATATTCAATTATATGCTGTTTATAAGAAATACACCTTATTTGTAAAGACATGAGTAGGGTAAAAGTATTGAAACAATTATTCTATGCTCAATTACTCAAGAAAATCTCAAACATGGAACAATAAAAAATGAATACTTAACATGACCTAACTGTACATTTAAGAAAAGTTATGAAAAAAAATAGAATGGCTATATTAATATCAGGCAAAGCTTATGCCAGGAAAGAGAGCTTCATTTATTGGGTCAAGATCACACACTCTAGAACTACTTCCCAGCAGGCGAATGTTGACCCATCTGATTGCAGAGGTCCATATCATACCCGGGCACTTGTGGCTGAACACTGTCAAGGAGAGGATCACCTCCTATCTAAAAAACACTTAATTAGCTGTCAGAGAAGAGATTGCCTTTTGGATTCCATCTCTGCTCCTGATCAAGCATGGACAAATTAACCTCCCTGGGCCTCCGTGATCTCTCCAACTCAATTATGATTTTGGATTACAGTGTGCCAGAAGACACATGTGTGGGTGTTGCCACAGCCAGATTTTTAATCCTGTTATAAAATATACATTCTCAATACCCAGGATTTGGCACAAGATACCCCAAAAAATTGTGCGCAGGAGTCTATACTACATAAGAGGTTCTTAAGAACCCTGTGCCCTGGGAGATAGGGCGGGGTTGGTGATGCAGAGAAGGGATGCAGGCCTGGAGAAGGAATTGGAAAAGGCCAAGTTTATGGTCTTGGAAAGCTCTCTGCTAAGGTTGTCCTGGGGCGATGCTGAATCCTGCTGTGCAGCAGGCCCTCTCTAGCCAGGAGGATGACGCATTAGCAGCTCATTTCCTGACTTTGAGCCAGTCTCAGACTTGGATCAATGACCTCCCAACCCCCTCCAGTCTCAACAGGCATTTAAGAATTAGACTGAGGATGTTGCAATATCCTTGGAGAAAATTCAGCTACACATTTAATAACAGTCCAGAAACAGGTCACTGAACGTATCTGGGGCAATTTGAGTATTTTATTCAAGTGTGTGCAATGATCATGAGGAATATTCATACAGCTGAATACATATTTACCCTATGCATAGACAAGAAGTATTTCAAGGTTTTTTCACAGAAAAAGCTTGTCAAAAATAATATTTTGAAAAATCATTAATCCTGCTTGGTAGAATCAGTTTCTCTTCCAGAATCATCTATACTATCTGTTGAACAGTGCACACTTTTTTCCTAGTTCTGTGAGCTGCAGAAAACAATAGCTGTAAATCAACAGTAGCTTTCTGTGAAGCAAGTCTGTCTTCCTGCTGTGTACGGATGCTCCTAGATCTCTGCACAGCCTCTCACAGCCATCTATTGCTACTGCTCTGCTTCTAGGTCTCTTCCAAATTCATGACAAAAAAGATGCCCTAATCCTTTGTTCTTATGATGCGGCTTTTGTGTTTACATAATCCAATTCTCTTATTTTTATAGATGAAGGCCTACAGCATACTTGTCCGGAGTCACACAGTAAGTTTGAAGTTGATGTCGAACTGGAGTTCGGGTGTCCCAATACCAAAAATCCATAATGATTCCATGCACTTGATTTTTGCGATATTTCATTTCACTATTTTTTATGAATTGTTTCTGTCTTGTACATTTAGACAGGTTGAGACAGGTTCAGGTAATCACTGCCAGGCAATCACGGACGTCACAACACAATTAAAACCCACAGCTATAAGAAACCTATATTTTATCCTAAGGTTTATTAAGATTAGTCATCTAGCAAAGACACCCAGAAAGGTGAATGCCAGTCAGTTAACAGAGATTCTATTTTGGAATAAATAAAGACAATCTATTTCAAGCAGATGTGTATATCACCACCAAAACCAGCAATACATTTTCAAAATAAAATCAGTGTTTTGATGTGGCTGTCTTCCACTTTCCCCGACACTCAGTGGCTGTATCTAATTAGGAGAGGTGGAGCAATACAAAAGACTACTTTTGTGATTTTACACTTTGAATGTGAATAGATATTATATATCTACTTATGTTGAGCAAGAAATATGAAATCAAATTATAATAACTATATTACAAAAACGAAATTGTCTACATCAAATGCATTAGAATGATGGCTTATAGTAAGGGGGAGAGAGCAGAAGTGAAGAATGGGGACAAAATGAAATGAGTGGATAGAGATATAGGCAGGTAGGTGGCAGTGTGGTAGTGATGAGGCATGTGACGAAGTCAACATTTGGAGTCCTCAAAAAACAAAGGAAACTGAACGAAACACCTCTTTTTGATTCCTAATAAAGCAAAGAGACCCAGACAGGGACACTTTAGTGTTCTTTTTGTACTAAGCTCATATTATAAGGTTTAGAGACAAAATGCAAATGATTTTAGATACAGGAATTTCAGTAGGTACAATTATAAAATTCTGGAGCAATCAATTTCTTAGATATGACCAAACTACGTTCCAGTTGGGCATGATTCTAAAACCTATCATCAATATACAAGTGATAGTTTTCATTAAAATTTAGACATCAAGTCTTTCACCAAATTTGTATGTGCTTCTAATTTAGTTGAGAAAGGAGATTAAGTTTCCCTTGGTTTTACAAATCTTTGCTCTCACTAATATGCACCTGATTTTTTTCAGTTGAGTCAAAGTTTTCTTGTTGTTTTTTCTTTCAGCTGAGCGTATGATCATACTTCAGGTCCATATTGCTTCAATAATGTGTTTCATTCTGAAGTTATTAAGAAAAGAACACGTTTCCATTACAGGCACGTAGTAGTATAAATTTCCATTCTGGATCCTGAAACATGTCAGAAAAGTCTTGTTATACTTCGTTAATTAAACATATAAACAGATCCTTAGTGGAGACAGGCTTCTTCCCTTGCTAGCTTCCCAGCAGTACAGCTTTTTTGGCCAGCAATAGAGAAGGAAAAGACCAGGAAAATAGGGCAAGTGCAGGGTCCATGTTGGCTATGTCTCTTCCTCTAATTGGAGCTCCTATGTACTATAAGAAAAGAAAGCAGAAGAGAAAATGTGTAACATGGTATAGTGCTTGTTGGATACAGGGACTTCAAACATCAAAACTTTGGCCCTGAATCCGACTCATTACTAGGTGACTCTGGGAAAACTACCTAACCTCTCTGAGACTTTTTCCTTAAAATGGAAATAACAATAGCATCTATCTCCTCAGGTTGTTGAGGATTAAGTGAGATGGTTGTGTGCAGCCTCGTCCTGGCCACACATTAAATTTAGTATTCAGTGCATGTAACATAATAGTCATGACATCAGTGACAGCATTAACTACAGTAAAATGGTGATAGTCATATATTAATAGTAATAATCAGGCTGGGAATGTAGCTCAGCGCTTAGAGCACTTGCTTAGCAACCACAAGGCCCTGGCTTTGATTCCTCATCACCACATAAACCAAGCATGGTAGCACATGCCTGTAATCTCAGACTCAGGAGGCTGAGGCAGGAAGATTGCCATGAGTTTGGAGCCACCCTGGGCTGCATAGTGAGTTTAGGAAAAGCCTGGACTGCACAGCAAGACCCTGTCCCAAAAGAATATAGTGAAAATCTCTGCCCTGAACAACCAAATCTAGGGTCCGAAACTTAGTGTTCTAAAAGCAGGCTTACATCATTACAAGGTTAAATGTAACAACCAAAGGATCTGGGACAGCCATGGGGCCTCCGTTTGGGGGTCTACCGGTAGTAATAAAGTCGTCTGTCTCCCACGTGCAGTTTGGCCCCGCTCAGCACAGGCTGTGTACTCCATTTAAATACCTTCTCTCTAATCTCAGAGCCTCTATGCCTACCTCAGGAAGAGAGCACAGCCCTGCTTGAGAACAGAACAAGATGGAGCACGTGAGCTGACCACTGATGGTGGTGTAGTCATGGTTACCTTGCGATTACGTTGCAGCAGAAAAAAAAAGAAAAAGAAGTTTTGTCTTTAAACTTTTATTTTCATAGTATGTATCTACCTCAGGGCATGTGAGTAAATATTAAAATCTATCTGTCCATCCACACTCGTTGTTGTGTTGCACTGACCCACTTTTGTTACTGTTATTTTTGGCTTATTAGATCTTAGATGGCAACGTCTTTTCTGTTGCTTTTGATTTATAGATCTGATCACAAACAGACTTTAAATAATAGTAACTGCTTTCCAGTGCAGTCAGGATGGCTGCTAATAAATAAGATGTTTCCTCTCTCACGGTGGGGTATCAATTTTAAGTTCAGACATTCAGAGTAAGATCTTCTTATCCCCTAGGCGCCAGCGCAATGTGTGCCAAGTTCATTATGATATTTTTGATCACCTTAGATGGTTACATGGATCAAAACAGAACAGAAGTAAACTGAACTCTTGCTGAAACATGGAGATCTTTGTAGATATTAATAAACAGCAAAAACCTAATATGCTTGATCCACGTTTTAGGGGTGATGTAACTGAGTCGCCATCATTCCAAAGATCTCCATACACTAAATGCCCTTCTACACAAAAGATTGTTTCATGTCACAGATTTCTTGCTGGAAAAACCACCACCCACAGGGACAATTTAAATACCAGCAGCATAACATCTTCATATCTGTCTTTATGGAAGTGTAGTATTCCACTGTTTATATACACCATATTTTATGTTCATTGGTCTGCTGGTTGATATTTCAGCAAATATCACATTTTAGCTATTTTTAGTTGTGCTGCTATGAACATGGTTATACATTCATCTCTGTTATATGTTGCCCTCGACTCTTTTGGAAAGATAGCCAGGGGAGATATCACTAGATTGAATGGAATATTTATTTTCAGCTATTTGAGGAATCTCCGTACTGCTTTCCGTAGTGGTTTGTACTAGTTTACATTCCCAACATCATTGTAAAAGAGTTCCCTATTCCCCACAACCTCACCAGCATCTATTGCTGTCTGAGTGCTTAGTATAGATCACCCTTACTAGGGTATGACAGTATCTTAGTGATGCTTTGATTTGCATTTCTTTAATAATTATGTTGAACATCATTTTCATGTATTTGCTGGCCATTTGCTCTTCTTCATCTGAGAACTGCCTATTCTCTCTAGTTGTCCATTTTTAATTGGGCCATTTATTTTTGAGGGGTTTATTTTTCATCAGTTCTTTATATTATAGTTATTAGCTTCCAGTCGGAGGTATAGGATGGAAACATTTTCTCTCATTCTGTCAGTTATCTCTTCACTCTAGTAATAGTTTCTTTTGCTGTGCGAAATATTTTAATTTGATATAATCCCATTTGTTAATTCTAGGGGCTGTTTCTTTTGCATCTAGTGTCCCTATTAAGACAGTCCTTGCCCACAGTTACATTTTCAAGAGTTTTGCCTATTTTGTCCACTATAAGGTTCACTGTTTCCTTTGGAATATCTAAGTCTTTGATCCACTTTGATGTGATTTTGACACATGGGGATACATAGGTGTCTAAATTCACTCTTCTGCATGTGGATAGCCATTTCTTCCAGCCTTATTTGTTGAAGAGGTTATCCTTTTCCCAATGTATATTTTTGGACCCTTTATCAAAGACCAGGTATCTGAGGGTAGTTGAGGTTGTTTCGGCATCCTCAGTTCTGTTCCACTGGTCTACTTGTCTCCTTTTGTGCCAGTACCATATGGTTTTTATTACTGTTTCTTTGCAGTATAACTTGATGTCTGGAATTGTAATGCCACTTGCTTTTGTCTTGTTACTCAGGATGACTCTGGATACTGTGGGTCTCTTTCAGTTCCATGTGTTTTTGAAGATTAATTTTTCTAGTTCTGTAAAAATCAGTTGTTTATATCTTGATGAGAACTGTGTTGGATTTTTGTATCAGTTTTGGCAGCATAGCTATTTTGACAATATTAATTTTGCCCATCAAGAAAGAGAGGATGTATTTCCCTTTTCTAATGTCCTCTTCAATTTCTTTTTCTAGCACAATGTAGTTTTCTGTGTACAGGTCCCTCACTTCCTCAGTTAGGTTTATACTCAGGCATTTAACTGTTGAGGAACTATTGGGAATGGGATTATTCTCAGTTCTTTCTCAGTGAGTTCGTTATTAGTGTAGAGAAATAGTATTGATCTTTTATATTAATTTTGTAACTGGAAATTCAGTTGATTTTGTTAATTAATTTGGGGAGTTTTGTGGTAGAGTTTTCAAGGTCTTCTATGCAGATAATCATGTCATCTGCAAGTATGGGTAGCTTGACTTTTTCTTTTCTGATACGTTTTTCCTTTATTTCTCCCTCTTGCCTGATCTCTCTGGCTAGGGTTTCAAGAATTATGTTGAATGAGAGTGGTGAAAGTGAGCAGCCTTGTCGTGTTTCTAATTTACAGGAAACACCTTCAGTTTCTCCCCATTTACTATGGTATTTGTAGTGGGTTTTGCACAGATGTCTTTTATTCATTTGAAGTAAGATTCTTCTATACCTATTTTCCACAGGGTTTTTTTAAAAATCATAAATGTATGTTGGACTTTGTCAAAGGCCTTTTCTGTATCAATTCAAATGATCATATGGTACTTTTTCTTGCTTTTATTAATGTGGTATATTACATTAATTGGCTTACATATGTTAAGCCATCCTTGTAACCCAGAAATGAGGCCAACTTGATCATGATGCATGATCTTTTTAATAATTTGCTGTGTTCTATTCGCCAGTATCTTATTGAGAATTTTTGTATCTATCTTCATAAAGGAGATTGGCCTGCAATTTTCTTTCCTGGTCATGTCTTTTGTTATCAGGCTAATGCTAGCTTCCACAAATGAGTTTGTTAATATTCTTTCTCTGTCAAGTTCGTGGAACAGTTTGAGAAGCATTGGTGTCATATCTTTTCTGAAGTACTAATAAAATTCATCTGTGAAGCCTGTTGTTTGTTGTTGTTGTTGTTTGTGAGTTGAACCTCTATTACTGCCTCAATTTCCATGTTTATTATGGACCTATTCAATTTTTTTTTTGGTTCAGCCATGGTGTTTTTGTGTCTAGAAATTTACCCATTTCTTCCAAGTTTTCCAATTTGTTAGGATACAAGTATTCAAAATAGTTCCTTATAATTCTCTAAATTTCAGCAGTGTCCATTGTGATTTCACCCTTTTCATTTCTAATTGCAGTGAGATTTTTTCTTTCTTCTTTTTTTTGTTAATTTAGCTAGAGGCTTATCAATGTTATCTTTGAAGAATCAGCTCTTTGATACATTGACTTTTTTAGTATTTTTTAGTTTCTATTTCATTAATTTTCTCTTTGATATTTATAATTTCTTTTCTTGTACTACTGTTTGATTTAGATTATTCTTGATTCTCTGGGACCTTGGGACCTTGATGTGCATCATTAAATTGATTATTTGGTACTGCTGTGATTTTTTTTTTGGATGTGTGCATTTATATCTGTGAATTTCCTTCTTAGGGCTGCTTTCATTGTGTCCCACAGATTCTGGTATCATGTGCTTCTTTCCTCATTTAACTCTAGGAAGTTTTTGGTTTCTTTGAATTCTTCTGTGACCCATTGTTACTTCAATATTAAGTTATTTATTCTTCGAGAATTTGCATATTTTCTGTAAGTTCTTTTGCCATTCATTTCCAATTTTATTTCACTATAATCTGAAAGTAAGCAAGGCATTATTTCAGCTCCTTTGTACATATGAGAACGTGCCTTATGACCTATAATGTGTTCTGTTTCGGAGAATGTCCAGTGTGCTGCTGAGAAAAAGGTAAATTCTGATATTGGATGGAACACCCTGTAGATATCCCAATATCCCTTAAGTTCAATTTTTCCATACCTTGGTTTAACTATAATATTTCTTTTTTGATTTTCTCTCTGGTTGACCTGTCTATCTGTGATAGTGGTGTATTTAAGTTCCTTACTATAATTATATTGGGATTTACTTGGTCTTTTGTGTTCAGAATTTTTTGTTTTACAAATTTGGAAGTCACCATATTGAGAGCATATATACTGATAATTTTAATTTCTTCATGATGAATTGTTACCTTAAGTAGTATATAGTGTCTATCTTTGTCTCTCTTGATCTGTTTTGATTTGAAATCTGTTGTGTCTGAGAATTGACTAGCTGCCCCTGCTTGCTTCTAGTGTCCTGTTTCATGTAGTATTGATTTCTATCCTGTTATTTTCAGTCTGTGTGTTTCCTCACGTATGAAGTTTATCTCTTGCAAGTAAGAAATTGTGCTTTTGTTTTTTGATCCAATCAGCCAGTCTGTGTCTTTGGACAGGTGAATTGAGAGCATTTACACTGAGTGTCACTATAGTGGTATTGCACACTTGCAATTCATAATCTACCACACATCTGTCTTCCACCACACACCTGTAATCTGCCACATGCCCACAATCCACCTATCCAGATAAGGCCCCCATCTCCTAACAGCACATGGCTCTATAGATAATCCATAACATCCAAATACATAAGACTTTCGGGGGACAGACAGTCCAGATCCAAATCACAATAAGATACATGTGTTTAACCTGATTTAAACACTACACAACATAGGGTTGGGGATACAACTCAGCTGTTCAAGTGCTTGCCTAGCAATTACAAAGTCTTGGGTTCAATTCCCCAGCACCCCAGAAATCAAGCATGGTGGTGCATACTTGTAATCCCAACACTCAGGAGACTGAAGCAGGAGGATTGTGGTGTGTTCAAGGCCATCCTGGGCTACACAGTGAGTTCAGGACCAATTTGGACTACAGAACAAGAAGCTGTATCAATTTTGTTTTGAGAAAAGTTCTCCTTAAATAGCTCAGTGTGGACTTAAACTGGGGATACTCCTACTTCCAATGGATTGCAGATGTGCACTAAAGCACCTGGCTAATGTGTACCATGTTTTAATATGTAAGTTTAAAAAATGGCAATGGGTGATATCGCATACCTGTAATTCTCACAACTTGGGAGTCTGGGGTAGATAGATACCAAATTCAATACCAGCTTGACCAGTTTGGTGAGACCATATCTCCATATCTCAAAATAAAAGATAAAAGGGGCTGGAGATGCAGCTCAGTGTGAAGCCCTAGGTTCAATTTCTTTCACTCACACACACACAAAGTACTTGTTCTGAGAAACAGTAGATTTCTTGTATTGTATTGTTTTTTTTCTTTTTATTTATGTTAAAAGTTCTCCAGAAAAAATAAAGACAAGGAAATGTAACTAACAAAACCAGTTAATGTTTTAGAAATCCTAAATTGGTGATGTGCAATTTAACCTCTCCTTGTCTTCCTTCTTGCTGTCTTTCATTTTTTTTAGTCACAGCAGCAAAACATACAAGAATCCATTTTTTGTTATAATGTTAAGACCTGTCTATATCTAATCTCAGTTGTTAGAAGCAACTACAATGTTAACTACTGTCACACATAGATTTGCCAGTAGACCAATCAATTCATAGCCACAGAAGAAATTATATCATCACTGTTGCTTATCTCAGAGTATGGGCTAACCTTTTTATATTCGGCTCTAATAATACCTTTCCAATTGTGATTATTTCAGGAACAAGGCTTGCTTAATTCTAGGACCTAAGAGTATTTATTCAGTAAATTTATTAGAAATAATACATTGTCTATAAAATCTGTTTCTGTATATTTGATATTTTAATAGTGCCAACAATTTTGAATGTTTCAATTTTTATGTAAATTTGGAAAGGTTTCCTAAATGAGGATGTTCATCATTAATTCAACAGAAATGAGGAAGGGGCATAGACAAAAAACAGGTAAGGCTTTCTATTACATACAGGTTTAATCCCAAGGTTTTTATCTATGAAGCATTAGAGATAGATCATATACATTCATTGTAGGTTTATGGGACTGAGTTAGGGTTTTACACCCAGGGGAATAAAGAGAGTTGCAAGGAGCTGAGTTTTGTTTCTTACCAGGGCAGCTTGCAAAATTTTACTAAATTTGTGTGGATTGACAACTTATACAAAGAGTTCTTAATAATCACTACTGATGGTGATGGTTGCTTGTAAATATTTTGTTTGGAAAAATATTTCAATTTAGGAAAATAAAACATTTTTTATTTTCATTTACATTGTCAACAAGGATTAGTCTTTTTAATTAGAAATTAATTTAACATTTAAGGCAGATTCTAAAATAAGTCAATAATTTGGGAGAGAAAGATCACTTCTAAAGATGCACATTTCAGGGGCTGGAGGAATGACTCAGCAGTTAAAGTGCTTGAGCAAGTGCTAAGCCAAGTGCTAGGTACTCGAGTTCGATTCCCTAGCACCACATAAGCTGGGCGTGGTGGCGCACGCCTGTACTCCCAGCATTCTGGAGGCTGAGACAGGATTGCCTGAGTCAAGGCCAGTCTGGGCTCTGAAGTGAATTCTGGACCAGCCTGGACCACAGAGCGAGACCCTGTCTCAAAAAAATAAAATAAAGATCCACATTTCATTATAGCTACATGACCAACCAGTGAGTCACTTTTAGTATAAATTCAAAGCATATAGGGAAGCAAGATAATAAGGTGGATGCATGAATCTCGGGAAATACCTTTTTAAGCTACCTAAGATAAATCTGTCCCCTTCCCATGAAGCTGCACCTTGACCTTTACAACTCATTGTTGCAAAATGCAGAATGAGCTATGCTACTCTGGGTCACAGATATCCCCTGACAACTTTCAAAGATGAATATTCAATGTAGAGATGGGAATACATAAAAATTGAAAGTAAGAAGTAGGTAATAAGTCATTAAAGGCACAGAGTTATACACAAACCAATACACTGCTTGACAAGCCAGTGAACTCTCCCACCCAGTGCTTTAACTTTTGTTAATAGTAAAATGAATTCAACTTGAAAATGCTCATGCTGCTATCCCCTCAAACGTATTACTGGTCTTTTATTTATGAATATGTTGACTTCTGGTCAAGACGGTAGCAGAACAAGAAGCATTCTAGAACAGCTCCAAGTGAACTTAGAATCAGAGGCAAGTGCTAGAATCCTGGGGCCCAAGGCCATGGCCGCAAGGGAGACCATCTCCAAACCCACCATGGGACGTTCTCTACTGGAGTTGAAGACCCATCCAGTCTGGGCGGGAGCTCCCCACTTCCCTGCCTTCCCCCTCCTGTCTTCCCCCTGTCCCTGTCCCTGGCCCAGTCAGAGACCCGCCCTGCCCGAGTAAGTGCTCCCCATTCAAGCCGGAAACCCACCCACCCAGTGTGGGTTGCCTGCTCCAGTGGGAGTCCTGCCCAGCCGCAGCAACAACCAGTATACAGGCCCTCACCAGAGCCCCTCAACCCTCTGTGCCCTTGCCCGTGCTTCCCATACTCCCTAAACCCCCTACTGCGCCTCTCCCTGCACCTGGCGTCCCCTTGCCTACTCTCCCTACTCTCCCTATGCTCCCTACTTGCCTCTCCTGTGCCTAGTGCCTCAATGACCCACCAAGAACAGGTCCTGTATGAACTCATCCTACCTGCAGAGAAGAGATGGGAAGTGGCCATCTTCTGGAGACACAGGACAACAAAATATAAGGTTTCAAAAATAGGAGCTACCGGGATCGGGGAAATGGCTTCGCAGTTAAAGGGCTTGAGCCTAAGACAAGCACTAAGTACCTGAGTTCAAATCCCCAGCACCACATGAATTGGTGTGGTGGTGTACGCCTGTAATTCCAACATTTGGGAGCCAGAGCATGAGAGCGCGTGAGCGAGGGACAGTTTCTCCTCTCAACTACCTCTTTATTCCATTTCGCTTTTATTTACCCTCTGACTGAGGATAGAGTTCAGACTAATTCTACCCTATAAATATTTTTCTTTGTTTTCTACTGCACTCCAAAAGCTAACCCTTGGTCCAAGTCTGCTTTTCCCCTACTCTAATTACCCTTAATAATATTATTGTTAAGTGTCAATAACACAACTACATAAATGGATAAGTGGGGAAGCAATAATTATATATCATTTATCTAGAATTAGAACAATAAGGTAAATTTCTACAGTATAGACAATAACTTAGTAGTACCATGAGCAAACTCTTAATATATTACCAACAATCAGTATAGAAACCTCCATTATTAATAGAGACCACATTTAGAATGTTGAGGGGGGATTGAATGGATATAATGATACCTGATTAACATAAGAGTGTAACCAGTTGATATCAAGTTTAAACATAGATACAAGGGCTGGAGGAATGGCACAGTGGCTAAAAAGCTTATACAAGGCTCTGGGTTCAATTCACCAGTACCACATAAGGCTGGACCTGGTGACACATGCCTGTAATCCCAGCTCTTGAGAGTTTGAGACAGGAGGATTGCCATGAGCTCACAGCTCGCTTGGGCTACCGAGTGAGTTCAGGAGCAGCCTGGGTTATAGAGCAAGACTCTGTCTCAAAAATATATAGAAAGAGACAAATATCCACCACACTGATAAACAGGACATAGTGGGTGGAGCCTTATAAGGATAGATAATATCTGGTATTTTGGTTCAGCTTAATTAAGCAATATACAAACCTATTTTATTAGAAGCTATGATATAATACTGATATTAAGCTAATATTGGGCATATTTATATAAATAAATTGAAGATGTAGACTGGTAGACTGTACCTAATAATATTAAGGGTAGAATAATTGTATTATTAAACTGGCTACTAAGTTCTGTCAATACTTTGTTAATCGTAGATAGTATTGTAGTTTGGATCTGGAATGTCCCCCAAAAGTCTCATGTAGTTAAATGTTATGGATTATCTATGGAATCACGTGCTGTTAGGAGATGGGGGCCTGGTCCGGAGGGGTGGGTTATGGGTGTGTGGTAGACTATAGGTGTGAAGTGGAAGACAGGAATGTGGTAGCTTATAGATTTCAGGTGTGTGATGGATTAGGGGCTCAATCCTAGAAGGGGAGGAACCTTGAGGCTGGACCTAGAAGGAGTGAATCACTGGGACAAGGCTTGGAAGTGTATATACTGCTTCCTTCCTTCCTTCCATCGTTCCTTCCTTCCTTCCTTCAGGGACTTGTTTCCGGTTTGAAGTGCTGTGAGGAGCTGCCTCCACCTCCGCTTCTGCCATGTGCTTCCATTGTTCCTGGCCACACAGGAATGCACTGAGTCCTTCTGAAACTGTGAGCTAAGACAAATTTTTCTTCCCTAAAGTTGTGGATGTTAGGTATTGATTCATAGCGATGAAAAGTTGATAAGACATATCTCCTCAAATATTTATCAGTTCTTTTTTCTTTGAGACAGTGTCTTGCCCTATAGTTCAGACTGGTCCTGAACTCACTATGTATCTCAGGCTGCCTTTGAACTCATGGCAACCCTCCTGTCTCGGCCTCTTGCGTGCTGGGATTATGGGTATGCACCACCACACCAGACTCATGTGGTGCTGGGGAATTGAACCCAGGGCCTTGGGCATGTTAGGCAAGCTTTTAAACACTGAGCTATTCCTCCAGCCCTATCATTTTTTATAGTTAAAATTTTCAAAATTCTTTCTTCCAACACTTTGAAATTATAATGCATAATTATCTAGTTACCTTACTGTGCAATACCAGAGCATACCAGAAATTATTGCTTCTATCTAACACTATAATGAATCAATATCTCCTCATCTCTGCCTTCCCTGTACCGTCTCTCGCTCCTGATAACCACCATTCTACTCTTGGCTTTGATGATAGCAACTTTTTGAAATTCCACATATGAATGAGATCAGGCAGTACTTATCCTTCTGTTTCTGGCTTACTTCATTAAACATGATAACCTCTACATCCACCATGTTGTTATAAAATAACAAGATTTCATTCTTTATTAAGATTAATTAATATTATATTGTATATCATATGCTTACCTCATTTTTGTTCATCTATTAGTTGGTGAAGGCTAGGTTGATTCATAAGGATGCTACAATGACCATGTGACTGCAATTGCCTCTTGGACATATTGGTTTCATTTTCTTTGGATAAATGCTCTGCAGTTTTGCCCTTTTTAAAATAAATTTAGAAATTGCAGGTAAAACTAACCTTTGTTCCCATCCTTAGTCCTGTTTTGTTCTCTTAATTCACAGAGAGGCCACTATATGAGTTCAATGAGCAACTTTAGGTTTCTCCCTTTTTATTGTAATATTTTATATATACAGATATAGATATAGATACACACACACATGTACTTGCAAAGGATTTTGTGTAAAACATTAGATGTAGTGCTAAATAATACATTCCATCCTGCAATTTTCTTTTCTCATAAATGTAATGATAAATATCTAATTATGGGACATATTATTACCTATCTTACAGTATTCTGTTATTTGAAAAACATTGTTTTTAATCTTCTACTTGATGTTCATTTATACCATGTTCATTTTTTCCATATAACTAACGGTGATTCATTCTATTTGAATATTAGTTCCACAAGAAGAGGGACTTTTTGCTGCTTTGTTTGATGATGTAATCCTGGCACCTAAAAGAGTGTCAGACATATGGCAGGCATTTGGTAAATATGTGTTGAAGGAATGACACAATTATTGTACATGCTGATATTCTTGCACATGCCTCCTAAGTTCATGGGTGAGTGCTTTTGCCTAATATATAGCTAGATAAAAAAAAGCAATATCTGTTTTATCCTGGCTAATGGAAGAATTTATGCATTTTGAATTTCATTAGTTTCTGCCGCCTAGTTACTGTCCAAAGTGTCTATATCAATGTAAGCTCCTGCCAGTATTCCCTGTGCCTCACATTCCTACTTGCCTTTGATATTATCAGAGTCTTTTTCATTTTAGTAATTCTCATATTATAACTAATGTCTTATTAAGGTTGTAATCTGCACTTCTTTGGTTAGCATTTTGTTGAGCATATTTTCACATGTTTACTGGCAAATCCTCCTCAATACAAAAATTTTCAGTACCTAAACAGCTCTCATTTCTTTGGTTGATCATCATTGGTACAGTCTGGTTAAGATATACTGATTGTTTGGGATGAAACAGAAGCTTTGTGGGTGTTTGCAAGGGTCAACACTCCCACTAGAACTTTGAACAAAGCCTTTAAAATCAGTAGTTTTCCAGCATTAAAAGTTTAATAGGGGGTAAGTGTTCTTCTCTGAAGAGGAAATGACAAAGGTGTGTGGTTCAAAAACAAATAAAGTATGTTCGAACAGAAGCAAATCATCCTATTTGGCTTGAAAGAAAAGGCCACATGTTAAGGAGTCATAGCAAATGATTTCAGTTTAGGTGGAGATTTCACTTTGGAGAAATTTGCAAACCCGGCAAGAAGGTTTAAGGTTAATTTAAGTGAAGTGACCTGAGGGCGCAGGAAAGAATTTCCCTTTATGACCCTTTAAGACCTAAGGTAGCAGTAGTGTCTGTGGAAATAGAATGAGACTTGAGTGGTGGCAATGTGCAATTAAAGTAGACAGGGACAAGCATTGTAGATGTTAGACATATATTAACACGAGATCTAGGGAACACCCCTTGCTGCTTAAACAAGATGGTTTTATAACGATGAGGAAATACTTCACAGAATGGGAAAGGTGCACACGAAGCCTGCTCTTTCAAGGGACACACGAAGAAAAGCTAAGTAAATAGAGATCCGGAGCAGATAGCTAGTTTCTCAGGATGATGTAAAGCAGATACACGCTTTATTTTCTGTCAAAATCTATGGTATCTCACACACATCCGTAGCTTAAATAAAAACCTCTAAGGAGACCTTCAGGGAAAGGGGGAGAAAGAGGACAGTGGGAGTCAGGAGGGTGAGGAGAGGGCGGGCGGGTCAAGAAGGAGGAGGGGAAGGAACCCAGTATGTGTGCGATATATATGTGCACAAAGCATCAAGCTCAATGTAACCCTTGGGCACTAGGCATATATATATATATATATATACCTATGAAAACTAAATAAAAGAGGATGTCAAAACACATGAGGGGGATCAAGATTCTTACCATCCAGTATCAGAGAGCAAATAATAGTCAGTAGCCACATATTGGATATAGAAAGAGCCCACCGTAACAGCCGATCACAACAGTGAGAGCAGAACCTGTGGGGAATGTAGCAGGGAAAAGGATAAGAAACCCACAGAAAATTTGAGAATGTCACCTTAAAGAGCTTTTCCTAATAGCCCATTTTTGTCAAAATTATTCTTTTAATTAATACACATTTGCAAAAACATAATCATTACATTCAGCTTGCGGGGTTGGTGCTTATACATGTCACATTTTGGCCACTTTTATTTACCTTTCCACCCTCTCACCCTTCTCACATCCCCTCTCCTCCTCCATAAAATCTCTTCTTATTTTCCTCCCTTCCCCTTTTATTTGCTCTTTTACATTTTACAGTTTAGTTTTCTCAAATTAGAGAAACTATTCATTTCACTTTGCCGAATGGTCTCAAGATCCTTCCATTTTCCTACAAATGACTCAAATTTATCTTTCTTTATGGAAGATTACTATTGTACTGTATATATGATATATATATATATATCACATCTTCCAAGATGTAGCTATTAGAGCTGAGCTGATGAAGCGTGTATCACTGTTGAATGGTATCTTTCACGCTTTGAGGAAGATACCCAGAAAAGGTATCTTTCTGAAAGGTCAAATAGGACATGTATTTTCAGGGTTTTTTTTTTTTTAAGGAATCTCCATATAGTTTTCCACAATGATGGTACCAATTTTCAGTCTCACCAACAATGAAGAATGGTTTCTTTTCTCTGCAGCCTACCCAGAATTTGTTGCTCTTCTGAGTTCTTGATAAAAGCCCTTCTTACTGGAGTAAGATGGAAATTCTGCGTTGTTTTGATTTGCATTTCTTCTATGGCCAAAGATTTTTTTTCACATATTTGTTGGTCATTTGTACTTCTTCTGAGAACTGTCCGTTCATTCCAATTGTCTCCTTTTGCTGGGTCTTTTATTCTGGGAAGTCTAGGTTTTCTTTTTATGTTTACATTACATCAATTTCCTTTTACATTCTATATCAGTGGTTCCCAACGCCTTGACACCAGGGACTGGTTTAGTTGAAATTCATTCTCCCAAGAACAGGGAGGGGTACTTGTTACACAGTACATTGTTCGTCTTTCCCAACAGTAGTTCCTTCCAATACCATGGACTGTAACTGGTCTGCAGCCTAGGGGTCGGGGACATTTTTAAATAGCCCTCTTCACAAAGAGTAGCTGAAAACTATTTTTTTCTCATTCCACAGGTTCTCTCGTCACTGTGTTGAGAACTTCCATTAGTATGCAGAAGTTTTAAAATTTGATACAATCCCGTTTGTTGATTCTTGGTGTTACCTCATGTGCATTGGGTGTTTTATTGAGAAAGTTCTTGCTTACGTCTTCAAGGGTATTTTTCTATTTTTAGCTTCCAACAGATTCTGTGTTTCCATTTTAATATCTGGGTCTTTGATCCATTTTGATTTGATTTTGGTACATGATGAAAGATGTGGGTCAAGTTTCATTCTCCTGCATGTTCCATGTGAAATGAAGCATGCAGATAAACAGTTTTCCCAACAGCATTCTTAAAGAGGCTATCATTTCTCAAGCGTATATTTTTGGCCCTTTAAAAAAAAAAAATCAGGTGTCTGAGGATGCTTCGGGTTGACACTGCATCCACAATTCTGTTAACTTGGTCTACCTATCTGTTTTCATGGCAACATTATGTGGCATTTGTTACTGTTGGTTTGTAATATAACTTGATGTTCATTATGTGATGCCTCTTGCTTTTGTCTTATTGCTTAGGATTGCTTTGGCTATTTTGGGACTCATATGATTTCGTATGAATTTTAGGATCATTTTTCTAGATCTGTGGTAGAGGCTGCTGGTATTTTGACTGGAATTGCATTGAATCTGTATTATCAGTTTGGGTAGTATGGCCATTTTGACAATATTGGTTTTACATATCTGGAGCAAGGGATGTCTTTCCATTTTCTAATGTTCTTTTCAATTCTCTTTTCACAGTACTATAACTTTCATTGTAAAGGTTCTTCACTTCATGTGTTAGGTTATTCCTAGATATTTAATTATTTGAGGCTACCATGAACAGAATGGCTTTCTAATCTCTTTCTGAATGTATTCATTGTTGCAATACAGTAATGCTATTGCTTTTTGTGTGCTGATTTTGTAAACTGAAACTTGACTGGATTTTTTATTAGTTCTAGGAGATTTCTGGAGGAGTATTTGGGATCTTCCATGTAAAGGATCATGAGGAAAAAGTCCAACTATCCTTATTTATATGTATATGAATATGTATATATACATATTAATGGAAATATATATATTTATATAATGGGAATATATATCTTTATAAAATGGAAAGGAGTAGCTAGGAAATATTTTATTATATATATATATATATATATATATATATATATATATATATATATATTTCCCGTTGTGTTATTCTTTTGCCTGATTGCTCTGGCTAAGGTTTCATTTACTATGTTGAACAGGAGAGGTGAAAGTGAATACTTTTGTCTTGTTCTTGATTTGGGGAAAAATGCTTTTAGTTTTTCCCCATTTTTGATGATGTTGGCAGTCTGACTGTCATAAATTACTTTTATTAGTTTGAGGTAAGGTCCTTCCAAATCTTTTATCATCAGTTTTTTTTTATTCATTAATGGATGATGTTGGGTTTTGTCAACAGCTTTTTCTTTGTCGATTGAGTTAATCGTGTGAATGCTGCCCTTGCTTTTGTTTATGTGAAGTATTACATTAATCAATTCTTGTATGTTGAACCATTCTTGCAGCCTTTGGATGAAGTCCATTTGGTCATAGTATACCATCTTTTAAATAATTTGTTGCATTATGTTTGCAAGTTATTTTGACAAGGACTCCTCTGTCTATGCACATTAAGAAAAATGTGGCTACAGTTCTCTTTACCCATTAGGTAAAATATAACTAGTTTTGTTTACAGGCTGCTAACTTCCAGGAACAAGTATAGCAGTGTTCTTTCTCCTTCAATTTTATGGAAGTTTTGAGAAACATTAGCATTAGGTCTCCCCTAAAGTTCTGGTAAAAGTCTGGACTCTTCTTCATTGATTGAGACTTTATTATTGCCTCAAATTTCATCCCTGATTATTTCATTTCTAATTTCACTGATATTTTTTCTTTCCTTCTTTTGGTGAGTTTTGTGGAGGAATTATTATTCTTTTTTCCCCATTTTATTGATATGTATTAGTGCAAAACCTAAGGTTTACCATGAAGTTGAGCATTTTGTGCACATACGTATCTTGTCAAGGTGACAAGGACTTTCCCACTCTCCTTTTGTCCCTCCCCCCTACCCACGCCTCCCGTATCCTTTCAAAGAACCAACTTTTTGATTCTTTGATCTATACGTTTTAGTCTCTCTTTCATTAATTTCCACTCTAATGTTTATAATTTGCTTCCTTTAACTGGCTAGTAGGAGCTTCATAACAAATAATGTAATTCTCAATCTTTCTAGACTAGGAACATAATTTGGCATGTTTAAAAATCTTTGAAAGTACAAATTAGTCACAAAGGGCAACCTATTCATAAAGGAAGTGTGGAAAGGGATGAAGAACTGAGTCTCAAATATTTGCTTGGTTTTGAGCAGAAATACTTGAACTGCTTTTCTCTTCCTTAAAGACTACCTTCTTGGATCAGTGACTTTCTGTTCTTTGAAGAACAATGTTTCTAAAATGTTAAGGAAAAATCGATTAGCAGATGAAAGCTCATGTGCATGGGGTCTAGGAAAAAGAAGCCAAAAAGAATATTCCAGTACTGTCCTCCTGAATAGTCTAAACTTGAAGACTCTAGTACTTGGACCCTCTTGTTAGTCTCATCCCTACAAGAAGAGTCTAGAAGCCATTAAAATCGTCCGGCTGACTCCCTTTACTCTGTTCTTTGTTCAAATGCCAACTAATTTGGGAGGCCATTTCAAACCACCTACCAGAAGCCCCCCACAAATAGCACCTTCTATTGTTTGTGTTGCCTTATTTTTTTCTTCAAATCACATTGTGGCATCATTTGGTTACTATGTGTCCAGTCAATAGAATAAAAGATCTATGAGTATTTTTGTCTATTTCATCACTATTATATTTGAAGCACCTTGAACTACAGATTTTATATATATATATATATATATATATATATATATATATATATATATATATTGCATATATATCTTGAATAAATTCAGTGAATACATAAATCAATGGATAAGTTTTATAAGAAGAAAGAGAAAATTACCTTATAGTTCCTATAATGGATAGCTGAACAGAAAACTTCTGGTGGTGATTACCATGTTCCCATGCTCTACACAAGCACACTAGAACACTTTTCACAAATGAACAAAACCCCCTTCCCTAACTGTAACTCCTTTCCTTTCTCTTTTACTCACGTAACTCTATCAAAATACAAATGAAGAAGATGCAGCAAAAGAAACAACAATGAAAACTAACCTGTGAAAATGAGAGAAAAATTTTTCAAGCCATAAGTCTGATAATAAGCCAGAATATAGAAAAAAATCTAACAACTCAACAACAACAAAATAACTCAATTTAAATGTGAGCAAAGATTGTAAATGTACATTTCTCCAAAGAAGATCTATGAATAATGAGTAAACATATGAAAAGATCCTCCACATCATTAAACGTAGACGAAATGTAAATCCGAACCTCACACTCATTAGAATAGTTGCAATCAAAGAAATAGGAAATGAGGGTTGGCATAAATGTGGAAAAATCTGAACATTTGCGCGTTTTTTGTGAGAACAATATAGGAAAAAAATGGATCTTCTTTACAAGATTAAAAACAGAATCTCCAAATGATCCAGCAATACTACTTCTGGGTATACATTTAACAGAACTGCAAACAAGATCTTAAAGATACATTTGCATACTTATATTCTTTGTGGGAACAACAACAATGGCCAAGAGATGTGAGTAACTCAATTGCTCATCTTCAAATGAACTGTAAAGAAAATGCAGTGTATATGCACAGTGGAATAAGTTTCAGCCTTAGAACAGAAGGAAATTCTGACACTTATTACATGAATGAAACTTAAAAACAGTATTCTAAGTTAAATAAACGAGACACAAAATCATACTTCATACTTCATGATTTCACTTCTATGGAATATCTAAAATAGTTAAACTCTTCGAAACAGAAAGTAGAGTGGTAATTGCCCCTACCTCCACGGAGAGGGAAATGGGAAATTCCTATTAAGACGGTACTGAGCTACATTTTTCCAAGATAAAGAAGTTCAAGAGATCTGTTGCACAGTGTGTATATATAGTTGAGAATACTGTACTGTACACTTAAAATTTATTGTGACGATAGCTTCATACTGTGTGTTTATTGCTATAAAAAATTATAAAGAATGTAAGGGATACTATTAAAGAACCAGCCTTGAACCTTTTATAAGATAGTTTAGAAAGTGAATCATTCCCAAACTTCAAAGATTCAAATATATCTTATAATAGGTGGCCAGAGTCACTTTTTCATAATTATTTACAGTTTTAGTTCCGCCAAAGGAGATTTATTCAAAATATTTATGTAAACAGAAAGAAACAATAGCCCGAAAACAAGATATACACATTGAGTACGTGTATCTTATGTTTATTATTAGACTTGTCTCAGTAAATATTGCTTTGAAATCATAGGTAGCATCTAGCACTCCCTAATTTACTGTGCCCCT
Organism: Ctenodactylus gundi; assembly: GCA_004027205.1. Lineage (NCBI taxonomy): Eukaryota > Metazoa > Chordata > Mammalia > Rodentia > Ctenodactylidae > Ctenodactylus > Ctenodactylus gundi. Next base: position 100,532 of record PVKB01001647.1, read on the forward strand.
TGGGCATTTCTTCAAGATACGAAATTCTTAGTGAAATTGAATTCTAGACATTGTAATGAAACATGTCTTACTGGGAACATCAAGTGAAAACTTTTTAAATTTGCCTTCCTAAGACTCATGACATTTTATTGAATTCTATATGTGTTTTAAAAGACATTTTAGACATGTCGTGAATATAGATGTTTAACTTTCTTAAAGCACTTTTTCCAGTTTTCCTACATTAAAAAATGTTCAAGGCAGGATGTGAAGTCTTTTCACTCTCTACTAGAAGTTTTCTGTAATGAAGTTTATTATACGGTGACAGCTAATCATTCTTGGTTTTTCTAATCTGATTTGTTGGAAGTCCTATTGGAACTCACAGTAGAATAGCTTCTGTGAAAATATACATAAGATTAGCTCAAAATTTCAGAGCTATAGCATATTCAGGAAACAACAGCCAACACTTTCCTAGCTTTCTCTTCTTGAAGCAATAATAATCATTGAAATTTACTGTCAGTAGATACACAGGTAGCTTGACAGGTAGATATCACGTCTTAATCACTTTGCTTCCCTTTCCCCCTCCACTCTCTTGTCTCCCCTTTCACCATGTCCCCTTCCACATAATCTATTTTCCTATTTCCCACCATTGCTCTTTTATTTTGCTTTTTTAATTACACATACTTTTGGCTTCTCATAGTATAGAACAAAAAGATATTTAACCTCCTGTGTCTTATTTGTGCCACTAAGCATAATGGTGTCAAGTGGCATCCTTTTTTCTACAGATGACTCAAGTATATACTTTTTACAGCAGAGTTTGCATTTGTGCATATCGCAGTGTTTTATTCATTCATCTGTTAATGTACATATCCACTGCTTCCAAGATTTAATGGTTATGAATTGTGCTGCTATAAACACGGGTGTGTGTGTGTAACGGTAATATGACGATATCTTTACATCTTCTTGATAGATACCCAGAAGAGATATTGTTGGGGCAAATGGAATTTCTATTTTCAGTTTTTTGAAGAATCCCTATGCTGATTTCCATACTGTTGGTACTAGTTCACAGTCTCACCGGCGATGCAGAAGGGCTCCATTTTCCCCATAGCCTCACCAGCACTTGCTGTTCTTGAGTTCTTTCCCCCCCCCCATTTTATTGATATGTATAAGGGCAAAATTTAAGGTTTACAATGAAGTTGAGCATTTTGTGCACATACGTATCTTGTTAAGGTGACAAGGGCTTTCCCACTCTCCTTTTGTCCCTCCCCCTACCCACCCCTCCATTCCTTCCCACCCTACCCCCCTGGTTCACTTCGTTTTTCCTTTTAAGTTCCATGAGATAGTTGAGATCTGGGTTTCTCATATCAGAGAGACCATTTGATGTTTTTGAGTTCTTAATGATAGCCATTCTTATTGGAGCAAGATGGTACCTCAGTGTTTTCATTTGCATGTCACCAACGGCTAAGAACACTGAGCACTTTTTTCATGTACTGGTTTGCTATTTGTACTTCCTTTGAGAACTGTTTATTCATTTCTATTGCCCATTTTAATTGGTTCTTTTATTTTTGTAGAGTTATTTTATTTTCTATTTTTTCAGTTCTTTGTACGTTCTAGATATTATCCTCTATTTGAGGACTCACTGGCAATTTTCTTTCCATTCCGTAGGTACTCTTTTTACTCTGTCCATTGTTTTCTCTGCTGTGAAGAAGATTCTTAATTTGTTATAATAACATTTGTTGGTGGTATTACCTCTTGGGCTACAGGTGTTCGGTTGTGAAAGTGCTTTCTTATGCCTGTGTCTTCAAGGGTGTTGCCTATTTTATCTTCCAGCAGATGAAGTGCTTCTTCTTTAATGGATAGCTCTTTGATGCATTTTGATTTGATTTTAGTACAAGGTAAAACATGTGGGTCTGCATTCATTCTTGTGCATGTGGACAACCAGCTTTCCCAGCACTATTTGTCACGGAGGCTATTTTTTTTCTCCAGTGTATTTTTTTTTTTGTTTGGCCCCATCTTTCAAGTTCACATGGCTGACTGTCCTGCTTCACTTTTAACCCTCTCTTGAGTGGACTTGGAATGGGTCCTCTGGGTTGAGTCTGCTGAACCACCAACTTAGACGGATCCTACTAGGTCTTTGGTTTCAACAGGCTGGAAGCTACCTTGAGATGGTAAGGAGTAGAAAAAAACTAGGCTAGGAAAAATGCCAGCGATTAACAACCCAGAAAAGACTAGAACAAAAACGGAGACCATGAGTGATATGAAAAACTATTATTGTTGCAAAAAAAGAAAAGAAATACTACGTGAAGGATACAAAGTTTTAGTAGACGCCTTCTGAGAAGTTTGCACTTTGAGTAGAAGGGCTACCCATCTACCATGTGACTACCTTGACGGGTTAGACTGAGTTTAACATCAGTCTTCATCCTGGCCTGACAAAAACATGTTTTTCTGAAGTGTTATTAATTAAGCACATAGTCTATGACAGGAAAGTAATAATCCACATTTTCACATTTTATCCTTACCAACACCTATGAGGCAGGTACGATTATTACTAACATTTTAGAGATGAGGAAACAAATACAGAGAAATAAGCTTGCCTAAGTTAACTAGGAAGAAGCCGTCAAGATTTGAGCCCTGTTTTGCCTAACTTCAAGGCTCATAGTTTTAGCTGTTATGTATAGTTCGTTTTCCTTTGATTCGCAAATAACAAGCATAGTCCAGGGTGAGTAGCTTCTCAAATGTATGTTATTATCCACTGAAGGATCTGAATGCGGGTGGCCCAGAGCAAATACATTACCACCCAAAGGAAAAACACAACAATTAAAGCTAGGGCCTGATGATGGCCTTCTCCTTGGGCATATGTTCTTTTGGTTGCCAAATTTCGCAACAGAATGACAACACTAACTTGCATTTAGTTGGTAATTTGGAAAAGCTACAACTCAAACTCTTCTAAAAGTTGTGTGAAGAAAAAAATACAAAGATTTGTATTTTTTTAGAGTAAAGGCATTTTCAATTGTTTTGTTGTATTATTCAGATTCCTTTTTAAGAAGAGGTTAGAGAAATAGTTCTTCTTAATCTTACTATCAGAAATAGTGGTGTTTCTCCGGGCGACATTAGATAGATTGTCTTAACATTAAGAGTCACATGAAGGAATTTTTAAAAAATACACATACTTGGCCCCAAACCCCAAATATTCAGACACATGCATCCTGTCTAATGCGGGCATGGAAATAATATTTGAGTTGCCCAGGTAATTCTAATGCATAGCTAGATTGAGAGCCACTGTTGTAGCTGGTCAAGTTTAGGGTTTTCTCCCTTCAAAAAAAAGCTTATGTAGTTGAGAGTCAAATTCATGGTTTACTCACTGCCAGCATGTAAGTACTCTAAGGTATGCATTGCTTTCTAATCTCATTCTTTGCACCATTTTGTGTTTCTGTCCTTCTGATTTTCCTTTAAGCTTCTCATGTGGTAACAGAAATCATGACCTGCCAGTAATCTATGTTTCAGTGTAAACTACACTATTTGAAACATATTAATGCATACCATAAATTAATTAATAAATATAGCAAAGTAAAAAAAATCACAATGTTAGAAAGTTAAATATTGTTTAAGGAAGCTGCTTCTTTCATTTTCCTTCTCAGTGTTGGCAAAGTTTTTATTTTTACCCTCCCCTTTTGCATCATTATGTTCCAGGTAATGAAACCATAAATAAATATAAATATCATTGTCTCTCAGTCTCCTACTGATTCATTTAGTGTTATCCAATAGTGCAGCTCATGAAAAGTAATCCAGATTGTTCATATATGTCATGGTACATTACACTGCACATGAAATACAAAAAATGAAATTTTTGACTCTTTGTTAATTAAACTGCCTCTACTAAGTACATAATTTCCTGTTCTTTCACAATTCAATTAGCTTCTCTGGACCTCAGTTATTTTGCTTTAAAAGAAAACTGGAAAGTAGTGAGAATTGAACTGAATATTTCACTCCTTTACACCTCTGAAACCCATGAGTATTGGCCTAGTTTTGCTACTTGTAAGATCAGAGCATCTCTAAGACAACTTCCAGCTATTAACCTTAGCACAGAACATATATGTTTACATTTAAGAGTGTTGGTAAAATTCAAAGCAAATGTTTACTATATTGAATGAAAAATCAGAGCGCAGTCAAAAGAAAGCTTCATAAAAAGATAAACCATCAGTTGTGAAAAGACAAAAATTGGACATGAGAGTATCACAGACAATAATGATGCCAGGAAGCAACTGATGTGTTCCAGGGAAGGAGAAATGTTAATGAATTTAATAGGAGATTTTTGTTGAGGAAAATCCAAAAACACTCTGTAGCGATAAGCCTTTGATACACAGTGAGATAGCCAGCATTCCTCTCGCCTTCCATTGGCAGTGCCACCACCTGGTTGGTGTTTCTGTCACGTGCAGCCTACAGCAAGCGTAGCTTCTTACCTGAAGTCTGTTATTTGAACACTTGCCCACAAATGAATATCCTGAATTCATAATCCAAAGTCATATCTAAAAAGTCAAATCTCAGGTCTCGTTCTTTGCTGTTTGAAACTCAGCTGGTTTCTCTTTGTGCTTGGAAAAGAAACTTTAAACCCAGTTCGATGGACTTGAAGGACCTGCGTGACTTCCCCTCCTCATTCTCATCTAGCTCTCCAGCCCAGTTCCTCTGCCTGTTTCCCTTGATCTCTGCATTCCTGCTACATTGACCTTTCTCTCAGCTTCTCTAACCTGCTGGCACCCCCTGTTGCTATAGAGGCTGCATGTGTGCTGCCCATGTGCGGAATGACTGTCTTTCGTCTTTCTAGTTAGTTGCCTTCAGATCCTAAGTTAAGCACTGGCTCCTAAGGAAATCCTTCTCAGATGGGATTAAGTTCCCCTCCTGCATGCTGTTAGAATAGCCAAGCAATCTTTCTACTCATCGCATGCACCACTGCGTAGTCACGCAGTTGTTTGTCTAAAGCTGCCTTATCCATCTAGACTGCAACTACCTTGCAGGCTGACCTTATCCAATTTGTTCACACCTTATGTCTTCTATATGAAGCACATAGCAAGAAGTGAACAGAAGTTTTATTTTTTTTTATTATTTTTGAGACAGGGCCTTGCTCTGTAGTTTAGGTTGCTCCTAAACTTATCATTTAATCCAGCTGACCTAGAATTCACAGCAATCCTCCTGCCTCGGCCTCTCTACTGCTGGGATTACAAGCACGTGCCACGCAGCCCAGTTTATGTGGTGCTGGAGAATTGAACTCAGGGCCTTGTGCTTGCTAGGCAAGTGCTCTAATAGCTGAACACACATTTTTGGATGCATAAGTTAATGGACTGCTTTAAGGACAAGAACTGAGTCTTAGCATTTCCCATTATCCAAGTAGATGTTTCTTAATCCATCCATGAGCCTTAAAATGAAGAGATATTCAGGTGATTTTTCTGCCTGTCGTTAAGTATCTTCGTTGATCTTGTTGTGGTAAGTAGTTACTCAGCAGAACAGGTCTTAAATGCAGGTTTGTTGTTTTCTTTTATTCACGATGCTGGAGATGGCCCCAGGGTCTGGTGAGCTCTAGACAAGTGATCTACCGCTGAGCCCTGCCCCTAACCCTTATACCTGAGACTGGAAGTTTATAAATTCCTCAAGAAATTCCTGGTTCTTGAACTACACTCCAACGTTCATCTCTCCAATTCATAATGAGATTTTATTTGGCTGTGTCATTGGCACAAATGAAAGTGCTTACACTACAAAGCAAAAAGAAAAAAAATGTAATGACGTATGGTTACAATAGAAAGTTTGGCAGTTACATGCTGCTTGCTTAATTCCTTCATAAGTTATCATTTCTCTTTATACACAAAAGGCAAAAGGGCAACTTATGAATTTCCATCCATTTGACAGCGATAACATATTGCTGAATATATTTGCCAATATTCTTTTTTATTTTCCAGAATTCCTTGCAATACTTTCAAAAAATGCAAGGTTCTTCACTAATTTTAAAAAAAAAAGAAGATGCAGACAATCTTGGAGTACCAAGACTACCAAACTGGCAAGATATCTTCATGTGTAAGCCCAATTAGGTTTGGATAACTTAAAGTGATCACAACAAAATTAGTTTATGCCAGTGATAACACCCACCTTGTTTTAAGTGCTTACTGTATGCCAGGAGTTAAGTGGTTTTCAGTTATTATCTGTGTAATCCTTGCAACAGATCTATGGGATATGTATATTTACTTAGCTTAATATTATGTATAAGAAATGTGAACTTTATGTATGTTAAGGTGTTTCCCCAGAGTCACAATTTCAACAGGTTTCTTAATCACAAACATGAAAAGGCTATGTTGCTGCTAGTTGCCTTGCTGGTCATGGACTCGTGTCCTTATATAACAAAGTGACTCCTGCCTCACCTTTTTCCCCCAATTATCTCAATCCATTAAACAACGCTTATTTTTGCTGGTCTTCATCATTGCTGTAGGCATGAGCATCTTATATAAATGACTATATCAAAGAATTATTGTGAACCACTCAGAGACATGATCTCATCATGAATAGATTTTAATTTCATGTTTTTGTCCCAGTAAGGCAATAGACGGCATGTAATCTTCACGTCTCCTTCACAGTAAATACTTTAGAAGGAAAGAAAGAATAGTGTGGCTCAGTGGAAAACTCCTATTCCTGGGCTTCTGGTTCCCAGTCTTTCAAAAACTATGTTATCTTTGGCAAATCACTTACTCTCTCAGCACCTTCATTTTGGATTTGAACAGGTTGAATCATTTCTAACTCTAATGAGTCCTGGCTGTGTGATTTTTCTTATAACTAAAGCCCTCCTTTGAAATCAAAAAGTAGATCTGAAATTAAATTATTGTCATTTTCTTTGGGACAGTGAGTGAAAAATGGAAAACAAATCTAGCAAGCCATTTTCTATGGCTACTCATACAATTTATTGAGGGACTGGAATCTATAAATAATAGCATTCTAGAAGCTGAAGTAATGGCACAGCAGTTAAAGTGCTTGCTTAGCAAACACAAGGCCCTGAGTTCGATCCCCCAGTACCACATAAAACCAGATGTGGTGGCGCATGCCTGTAATCCCAGCACTGGGCTGACTGAGGCAGAAGGATTGCTGTGAGTCCAAGGCCATTCTCGGTTACATAGTGTGTTCAGGACCAGCCTGGACTTTGGAGTGAGACTGTCTCTAAAAAATAGCATTCTAATGTAACAATGATAGCATTAGTAATCTTTTCTCTCTTTCAATTGTGACCAGATACACAGTAATTACTTGGTGGTCCTAGATGACATTCAGGTACCAGTATATCCAGCACATAGAAATTTATCGATGTATTTTTGTTCGACTAACAGTTGAATACTCCCTGTCTATCTCATCTTCACTGAATTGAAGTGTCATGTGTTATTCATATTCAAATTTGATAACATACTTTTATCTGAAGTGCTGCACTCAACTAGAAAGCTGGCATATTTCTGACCATTATCTATGTATTGCTCTAGATAAGCCTTTATTAGTCATGGTATTCAACTCAAGAATCCAATTTTAATATTGATAAAAATAATGAAAATTAATGAAAAGAATATGCCCTATCTATTTATCTCTGTATGTATCTAGTGCTCAACACCATGTAGCCATTTCTTAGCACATTTCCTGCAACCTAGTAGGGTATCAATAAGCATTTTTGAGTGATCACATGCATTATAGCTATATCACGAATCCCTCTATTGATCGTCAAGATGGATTCAGTGTGTATAAAACTGGAAAATATTTCAATTAATCAAATAAGAAAAATGCATTTCACTTAAAATAATTAGACACAGTCATTTAATATGATACATCGGGATTACCAAACTTTATTTATAAAGGGCCAGTAAATATTTTGAAGTTTGTGGGTCATATGATCTTGATTTCAAAGACTCAACTCTGCCATTGTAGAGCTAGGGAAGGCATTAATAACCTGGAACTGATGAGTGCACCTGTATTCATTTTCAAACTCAGCAGAGTTCTGCATTTGGCTTGTGGGTAATAGTTTGCTGATTTTCATTAAGAGGAATCTGCAAAAGAACTGTAACTTTGTAATTTACTTCTTCTTGCACAGTAGTTGTCAATATCTTGGTCCAGAGACCTCTTTATAGTCTTAAAAATTACATAGGAGTCTAAATACCTTTTTAAAAATTTTACGTAGGTAACTACTAATATTCACCATGTTACAAGTTAAAACTGGAAATTTTTTTAAAAATTTGTTTCTTAATTCACTTAATAATAACAATTACAAAAATACATTGCATTTTCATAAAAAGTGAATATAGTTTTAAAAAATTAGTGGAGGGCTAGAGAAGTGGCACGGTGGTTGAAGCACTTGCCTTGCAAGTGCAAGGCCTGTGTTCAATTCCCTTGTACCACATGAAGCCGGACATGGTGGCCTACGCCTGTAATCCCAGCATTCAGGAGGCTGAAGCAGGAGGATTGCCCTGTGTCCAAGGCCAGCCTGGGCTACATATTGAGTTCACGACCAGCCCTGGCTACAGAGTGAGACCCTGTCTCAAAAAAAAAAAAAAAATTAGTGGAAAGCTTGGTATTGTTTTGCATGTGTGCAGTTCTCACACACGTATGGCTTACAGCAGGCAGGCAGACTTTCATACCTGCTGTGGCATCCAGTGAGTGTTCTTGTGAAGTATATGAGGACTACCCAACTTCACTTAGATATGTAGGGGAGAAAGGAGGAACATTCCAGAAGGGGTCTCAGGGCGCCCCATACCTCCTCAGGTAAGGACTTGAGAATGGTTGTTTTAAACCTATGAAGTGAGAAATGGAAGAATAAGTAAACAAGTGGCTTAAGCATGATAATGTCTTTTTTAGGTAGGATAATAGCTCTTTACTTAGAAACAAAAGGATAGAGGAGTGAAAGCTCCCTCTGTCTGGGCTGGGGTCCCATGTGGGTTGCCCCCACAGGAAGGTGTCTTGACTACAATCATGCCTCCTCAAGAAAGTTTATTGTTTCCTACATGCTTCCTTACCTCCCACTTACTCCCATCATTGCAGCACTGACTCTGGCACACCACATCTATTACCAGCATATCATGGCTTCTACCCACAGTACTGTAAACCCTCTGAAATAACCAACTGAAAGCCATGACAATATAGATTTCTACACTGTGCTCCCAATCAGTAGTTGTCAGGGATTTTGATGAACACACAAGAAGAATGAAACAGCTAGATAACCAAAATACCTAGGGGTGAGGGATGGAAAGAGTAGAGCAAGCCAACACTTGTTGCTAGCACTCTGTGATTTGTTTTATAAACGTGAGGTCATAACAGCCCTAAGCCAGGAATATACTAATCCTAATTTTTCATAGCGGAAAATACTCAGACAGCTTACCTGCCTTGCTCAAAGTTGTGCAATTCTTGAGGCCAGAGACTATTTCCTTTCTCCTAAATTATGCTGCCACAGCTACCAGTAGGAAACACAAGCCACATCTTAGAGGTTAGGACATTTGGGAACATAAGAGAAAAAAATAGAACTTCCTGTGGTTTGGAGGGGAAGGGTTCTCCTCACTGCTGGGTAGCTGGCACCAACGGCAGTGAACTGACCCAGACAGAAGCACTCCCAATGGATCCTGCCACTTGTACAGCGAGAGCATTGGGCCAACGGATGAGTCAAATTCTATACTTTTTCTGAGATTCCTATAAGCTGATAAGTCATAAGTCTGTTGCATACATAAAATGTCAGACTGAGGTCGCTGTGACCATTCATACTAACTGTCAACTTCATTGTATTAAGAAATTCTTGGAAAGGAAAATGGATCTCCAGACCAGGAAGTTGCCTAACACTAATACATGTCTCACTAAGGTAGAAACCAATAAAAGGCCCTGCTATGTGCAAGTGATGTAGCTGCTGACAGAATGAGGAAGAGGAATAATCACTTTTTGAGTGCCTGAGATGTCCAAGGTACTGTGCTAAGTACTGCTTTCTTCCATTGACTTGGTCGAGGAGACAGATCGTAATTATAGATTCACCTGCTAACCCAAGCTTCTTCTGGGCTCTAGAGTTCATTGAGCCTCTACTATTCTTGACAGTTTTGAATAGGATATTGAAAAGGGCAGACTTTTGGACAGTAAAAGTATGATCAATAACATCTCGGATATTGTTATGTTATTTGTGCATATCCCTTTGTGAATATCCCTTTGGAAGGGACTAGGAATCTATAGACTAATGGAACCCATGATGATTTCACTGGCAAGTGGTAATCTAATAGGTGAATAATGGATTCAAGTATGAGATAGAAAAAAATGAATAAAAACATGTCATTACATACAAACAGGAATTGATTATTTTCACTAGTATTTAGAGGAAGAAGCAGACGGGGGAGACCTTCTGTGAAGGCCAGAGAGCACATCCACTTGGAAGTTCAGGAACAGCAGCACATTCTTTATTCAGAGTTAATATAGGATATATGCATATCGAACCAATAAAAATTAACGTATTTTCTACATATTCAGGAAAAAACAGAAAGTACAGTGGAAACGATACTAATGATCACCAGAGATCAAGCAAGGGAGGAAAATGTAATGTAGCTGAAATTAGGAAAATTATAATTGGCTCTGCCATCTAGGAAATTTATGAAATTAGAAAAATCACATTCCCTCAGTTTTCTCATCCATAAAATGATTTCACAAGTAATTATATAGGTATATATATACATATATATACACGCATACATACACATATATAACATCTCCTAGAAAAAGGCTAATCTCATAAAATGCTACATGCTTGCATTGATTGTACATATATTTAACTGAATATTTAAAAATGATGCAGGATTTACAGCTACGATGATTCTATGCACCAATCAGAATAAAAGGAAAATAAAACACTGTCAATTTCTTCTGTAAAACATTATCAATTTAAGATTTTTTTTTTCTAGACACGGTCCTGCTCTGTAGTCCAGAATGGTTCTGAACTTAGTATGTAGCCCAGGCCGGCCTTGAACTCATGGACATCCTTCTGCCTCAGCCTTCTAACTGCTTGCATTACACGCTCGCATAACCACACCTGGTTTCAATTTTTAGGATTTATCTTGTTGTTAGAGTTCTCAAATTGTGAAAATTCTCTTAATGCATCCTTACATTTCTGAATTGAAGGAATATGGTAATTCACACCAAAAACGTGAGGTTCATTGAGAAAGAGGGAGACTTCGTTTCTACGGCCACAGGATACTGAATTCTGTTCACAAGAATGAGCTCGGAAGTGATTTTTTTTCAAAGCCTTTTCATTAGAGCTCAAACAACCTATACCTTGATATTTACCCTTGTGTAGGCTTTTAAGTTACAGATCTATAACATAAGAACTGTTGTTTTAAGTTGCAAACTTGTGAAAACTTGTTATAGTAGCAACAGAAAGTAAGTTACTATGACACGAAATGCATTTTTGTAGCCAAAGTAGGAAATGACTTGCAGAGTTTGAAAGAAGATAGATAAGCGAGATTCAGGAGGGCCATAGGCAGAGATGGGCACATTATGCCGGTGGGCTGGATTCAGCCCCAACATGCATTTTGTACAATCCAGAAGCTAGAAAGTTAGCTTTTTGCCTTTTTTAAGTGGCTGATTAAAGCAAACCAATATAATATTTCATTAAATATAAAAATTACATGTTTTTAAAATTTAGTGTCCATAAAGTTTTACTGGAAGATAAAATATGTAGAAAATAATAAGAAAATGAACTTCACAAAGAAGAAAGAAAAATCAAAAGGAAGAAAGGAAAAGAGGAAAGAAATGAAGGGAATGGCTATAATAATAACACTGAGATATTCAAGTTTCTCTGTTCAAGAGCAGAGATCTTCTTTCAAATTGCGCTAAAATCAAAATAAAACATATGTGTTTCTAACTCTCATTAAATATTTCACTTGAGTTTGGACTTGCATTTTCCTAGTGATTAGCAACACTGAGCAATCATTCATATATGTCTTGGCCAATTGCACATCGTCTTCTGAGTAATTTCTATTTGGGTCATTCATCCATTTTAAGTCAGATTGTTTGGCTGGTTGCTTGATTGGTTTTGCTCTAGATTTGTTTGATTTCATTTTATAGTCTAAATATTAACCACTTGTCAGATGTATGACTTCTAAGTATTTTCTCCATTTTGTAGGTCATCTCTTAACTCTGTTCATTCTTTGATTGTACAGAAATTTGTAATTTTATGTAATGCCATATGTTTATTTCAGCTTTTCTTTTCTGTACTTTGGGAGTCTTCTTGAAAACATTCCTTGCCCATGTGAGTCTCCTCAACTACTATTCTTTTTTTTCTAGTAATTCCATATTTTTGGGCCTTGCATGTTAAATCTTTAATCCAGGTTGAATTGGTTTTTGTAGCTGCTGAGATGTAACAGTTTAGTTTCTTTCTTATATATGTGTACATCTAATTTTCCCAACACAATTTATTGAAAAGGCTGTACTTTTCTGATACAAGATTTTGGCATATTTTTCAATAATTATTCACATATAAATATGTGGATTTTCTTTAGGCTTTGTATTTTGTTCTACTGATTTATGTGTCAAAGTGTGTCAATACAATGCTGTTTGATTACGTTAACTTTGTAGGATATTGTAAAATCAAGTATTATATAATGCCTCTTGCTCTGCTCCTTTTACTCATGACTGCTTTGGCTATTACATGTGTTTGTGTGTATAGTTTTATACAAATTTAAGAACTGATTTTTCTAATTCAGTGTAGAAAGTCATTGGTATTTTGACAGTGATTGTTTTGAATCTATAGATTACCTTGTGTAGTATGGACATTTAACATTATTGAGTCTTCTGATCCATGACGTTTGGTATGTTTCCTTTTTTACAGGGACAAGGAAGAACACCTAAAATAACAATAGATGTTTAAGAAGCGTTAATATATTTTAAAGATATTGAAAGAATTTTTCATGTATCAATTCCTTTCATTCTCAAATGCACTTTAGGGATAGATACTGTTGTTTTTCCAACTGTAAAGAAAGAAAACTGAAGCAAGGAAAGATTAAGCAATGTTTGCCAGCCTTGCCAGAGTGTTAAGCTGTGATATGCTTAGTCAACATACTATATTGCCTCGTATGGTTTATAGCCATATCAAATGTTGTTAAGTGTTAACCACAATCAAGGAGAGGCAAATTTAAATAAATAGTTTTATTTGGCATTTTTGCAAAGGTTAAAATATTCGACCAAATGTAGAGTTGGTAAGGAAACAGCTATGCTCATCCAATCTATTAAAGGGTAAATTGAAACACCATAAAAATTTAGACAGTTCATTTCAGCTAACAGCCACTTATGAATCAGGTAGTTCCAAGTCGGATATGGTTCAAGGATGTTGTTAACAGAAAAAGCAAAGGCTTTTAAAAGAAAGTAGAAAAAATGTATTTGATTGCTTTCAGTTTTACCGTAGGCTTATTTGATCCATCTTGCTAGAAAGCTCCTAGGGCTTGAGCTTAAATTCTCTCTCTCTCTCTCTCTCTCTCTCTCTCTCTCTCTCTCTCTCTCTTGTTCTCTCCTTCTCTCTTACGGTGTCTGGATCAAACCTAGTTCGTGCTAAGCAAGTAAGTACTCTACCACCAAGTCTAAGTTTTACCCCAGCACTCTCCTATTTATTAATGTAAACATTAAGAAATAGCTGAGGTCAGGCCAAGTTTTGCTTATATTTAGAATTCAAGCAAGGTCACTAACTGGATATTTCTTCTTGGGGATTCTTCAGACTTGGTTTACTGAGTTTCTATTCTAACAAGTTTTGTGAGGATTTTAAAACTGATTTTTGGGAAAGCAGGTGTCATATATAAAATTTTAAACTGTATATAATATTTTGAGACAGAATCTCTCTCTCTCTCTCTCTCTCTCTCTCTCTCTCTCTCTCTCTTGTCCAGGATGGTCATGAACTCATTGTATAGCTCAATCTGGCCTTAAAATCAGAGTAATCTTTCTGCCTCAGCCTCTTCAGTTCTGGGATTGAGAAATGCAATACCACACCTGGCTTTGTGTGTAATCTTTGATCAGTAAAATTTACTGACAGAGACTTAACTTGGAGAATAAAGGAAAGACATATTTAAATACAAAAATTTCAGACTCCAATTTCACCTTGCCAGACCAAACTAGAATTTGGTTTCTATGGTCCCAGGAAAAAATGAAGCCACAATAAAATGTGAAAAGGAACAAAATAAGTTCCTGGAAGGTGAAACTTTAGGGGCCTGTGGCACAGCAGCTTAGGGATTTTAAAGGATTTTATTACTTAAGTGTAATTTTACCTTAAATTCTCATCAATTCAATGAATCTATAATGTGCTATGCAAATAATATTTTTTGAGAAAGGGTCTTGCTCTGTAGCCCAGGCTGGTCCTGAACTCATTATGGAGTTCTTAATTTTCACAGAAGCACAAAACTAAGAGTTTGCCTTGAGTCTCAGAGAAGACATTGTACTTGAACTTTTTTGCAGCCCTGAAACTGTTAAGACTTTGGCAACTCCTAGGGATAGACCTAAGGTAATTTATGTGCAAAGTTGGACATGAGTCTTTTGGTGGCTAGAGGTAGAATATTATGGTTTGAATCTTGAATGTCCCCCAAAAGACTTGTGTATTGGGATTTTATGAATTATCTATGGATTTCACGTGCTGTTAAGACATGGGACCTGGTGGGTAAGGACAGGTCACTGTAGCTTGACCTCGTAGGGACAAGTAATTGGGACATGACCTGGGAGGGTGTACTCTAGTTCCACCCCTCATCCATCACTCTGCTTTCTATTGCCATGCTATAAATAGCTTTTTATCCAGCTAATCCTCTTCCATGTTCTTCCATGATTGCTGGCTGCCCATGAAGTGCCTTAAGTTGCAAATGTTGAGTGTTATGTCCCAACAATGAAAAACTAACTAATACACATACTAATAAAACAGAGTAATTGTTTACAAAAAGAAATTTTGAACTGTAGAAAGTAGAGGACCAGACACTACCTGAATAGAAAATACCAATAAGAAAGGAAAGAATTTTCTCTTTCTCTTTTATTACAGCATTTCTAAGTATTTCTCCTTTTAGAAGTTGTTGTCATTTGGATTTTAATTATCTCCCAAGTGTCTATATGTTGAAGGCAGTTTCACCAGCATGGAAGTAGTGGAAAACAGCAGAGCCTTTAGGTGGTGGGGTCTAGTGGGAATGCTTTAGGTGATCAAGGTACATGATTATGAAGGGTAGTAAGAGACCTCAGTTCTTTCCCTTTCTCTTTCAAGACCATGAGATGAAAGTTTTTAATCACCATGTCCTCCCAAAGTGGCGCACTGCCTCTCTACCAGACATCCAAAAGCAATAGGGTCAACCAACAATAACTGAAACCTTCAAAACTGTTAGCCAAAACAAACATTTCCTTTTTATAAGTTAATTATCTCAGGTATTTGTTGTAATACCATAAAGTTGACCAGCAGAAATCTTTCACTCTTACATTGCTCCAAAGTCCTTCCTCTGTCACTGAGCCCAAATTAACTACATATATTCTTTTATCTGAATAAAACAGAACAATTGATGTTGGCCTTCTAATTGGGAGCAGTTTAAATTGTTAAACTAACTTGTACCTCTGGAATTATTTTCATTTTCAAAACGTATGTCATCCATTCCTGACTCAGGCAGTAGCAAAAACAGAAGTGAAAATAGTAAAGCAGTGGGAAGAAAGAGAATATCTAGAGAGAGGGCACAATGTAGTCAGTCAGAGCATCCCTGGGAATTTGACCTGGAGTCAGCTCTCTTAAACCTGCCAGCTATTCTGCTACCCATTACTCTTTTATTCCAAAACTAAATTTGAATAGTTCTTCTCTTTTTTTTTTTTTTTTTTTTTGAGACAGGGTCTCACACTGCAGCCCAGGCTGGTCTTGAACTCACTATGGAGCCCATGCTGGCCTTCGACTCACAGCAAGCCTCCTGCCTCAACCTCCTGAGTGCTGAGATTACAGGCATGCACCAGCACACCCAGTTTATGTGGTGCTGGGGAACAGAACTCCGGTGCTTAGAGCTTCACTTCGCGCTTGCTAGGAAAGGGCTTTAACTGCTGAGCCATTCCTCCAGTCCCCGTGAATAATTTCTAAAACGTCTAAGATTCTTTACAAAGTCTCCCAATGGATGAACAACAACAGAGGTATTAGCTGGGAGTAGAATGTTAAGTTTCAGAATCTTCTTTTTGCGTATCGTTCATAAATTGGTTATTTGACAATCTGGGCTGAACTACATTTGTGCTAAGAACGGCTACACTAGAGTTAAAAATTCATCCTTACAATTTAATTTTTGGGAATACCTTTGCCCCAATGAATAATTTGATTTCCTTCTTCCCAGATTTTATGGATCGTTTTAATTCATTATGTAAAGAAAAATGTTAGCAAAGCTAAAGCAAACAAATAAAAACCTAGAACATCTGCCATATTGACAAACTAGCTGAACTAATTCTTTTCTTCTTATGTAGGTATCAATGAAAATGGAAAGAAAAGGATAGTAGTTATATTTTTGTATAAAAAATATTTTTTGGAAAGAAAACCAGAGGTCAAGGAAGGTAAAGCCACACTTTCTTCCTGCCAGGCTTTGTGCTTATATGGATGTCCTTGTCTCCATATTTTTTATATCATAGCTTTTTCATTATACCATTTCTCACAGATGTCCTGGCCTTACTCAGTGAATATCACGAAAAAGATGGGAGCTAAGAACTATGCTGACAACTTACCATCTATCAAAATTCTGACTGGAGAGGAGTTAGCTGGGAAACACATCTGAATAGAAGCCTGAATAGCTCATTTATTTGTATTCCACTCCATTCAATTACTTATAATTGACACATGAATGTAGGCATTTATGAGTTATAGCAAATCTAAAATCATGTATGCAATGTTTAACAATAAGATCAGGATTATTGGTATGCACATCACCTCAAACATCTATTCTTTCTTTGAGTAGAGAATACTCCCTATCTTCCTAGCTAGCTATTTGGAAATATTCAATTAATTGTTACCAATCATAGAGACCTTACTATGCTATAGAACATTAGAAGTTATTCCTGCTGTCCAAGTCCCAGTACTGTCTCATCATCATTTTTTTTGCATTCTTTTTGCCCTAACACTCCCCAACTTTTAGTAACCATGTTATTCCTCATTGACTTTAAGAAAGCTTAATGACATGGATAATTAGAACAAAAGCTTTCTTTGTCCTTTCTGGAGTTAAACATTGATCTGTAAATTTCCTAGCCTATTTTAATAATGTTATGTCTTCCTGTGCAGTACATTTCTATTTACTAGCAAGCAGTAAATTTTGGTGGAGAGTTCCTTTTTCTCTGAAATTGACTTTGCCTGCTTCTAACAATGTGAATTGATTCATATAGGAGTCAGATAAGCAGACATCCTGAGGTGAGAACTATTTCAAGAAGACAGCAGCAAGAAAATAGATTTAACAATTGAGTCCATAATCACAGAAATGCAAAGCCTGGCCTGAGTTGGATCAAGAAAAGTTTCACTTCAATTTCAATTCTTTTCAAGGCCACTTTCTGTTTTACAACCCTACTAAATATGGCAATGTTTTCTTAAAACCAATGCGGTGTATTTTCTAACTAGTATTAATATCGAAAAGAAAAAAGTCTCCTATAAACTAATCAGAATGCAGTCAACAACACAAGCATTTTGTGTCTATAGTAAAGTTAACTTTAATTAAGAGATAAATCCTGACTGATTTATAGATTTTAATAATCTATAATGATGTCGTCATGGGTAATAGATATTGCTAACAGTTGAACCAAGCTGAGAGATTTGTCATGTTGGATCACTGAGACAAAATCTGAGCTACAAAAATTTTGGGTCCCCATGACCTTACTTATATTTTGGCCTTCGCTTCTATTTTTTTTTTTTTTTTGAGATGATGTTTCATCATGAAGTCTAAGCTTGTTCTGAACTCACTAGCCCAAGCTGGCCTCTAACCTCCAGTATGCCTCTTGCCTCTGCCTCCCAAATGCTGGGATTACACTCATGTGCCCAGATTGTGTGTTCCTGGGGACTCAAACTCAAGTATTTACTGCTTGCTAGGCAAGCACTTTAACAACTGAGCTATTCCTGCAACCCTTCTCCTGTGCTTCTTAAGTAGCATTTCTCAAAGCAATGTTCCGAGGCTCCATGCTTAAGAGATATTCCGCAAACACGTGTTCTCTGGTCGGTTGCACTTGCTACCTTCTGCATAGTCTTACATCTACCCTTATAAATTCACTAGGAAAACGAATAGATTTAAATTTCCAATTCTAATAAAGAAACATAATTATTCTAGTATATGTTAAACTTATTTGGCTACAAAAATCACTTTTTTTCCCTAAAACACCAATTAATATCTTATAGAATAGTTATTCCAAGAAAGATCAGCACAGCGGATTATTATGAAGAATTGTCCAGATTTTTCTTAAAGATTGGAGGGTTCATTCCACCAGCTTCTGGAAATACCTCAGGCTAACTGGCCACAGCTGCCAATTCACCCCAAAAATTACCATTAGCTTGAGAAAATGACCTGTCCTGAGTTTATAACCACTTCCCATGGGCCGACTGATCTAGACTGAAGTGTAAACTCTCCATAATGTGGGGCAGCTTTAAAGGGATAGCCAAGTTTTAGAGTTCACAGTGGGGCTGGTTGGGGTTATCTTTGAAGCTGCTCTACCACTCAACTTCTCTTTCTGCCCACTCCTGTTTCCCTGACCTTATTTTAATTTTTTCCATTCCTTCTCATATCTTGAACAGTTTCTCATCCTGAGTATACTGCCAAAGAAAATTCCTGAATTGTTACCTGTGTCTCCTAGTGTACCTTTGGAAGAACCCACCCTACAAAACATTGTATGCCTCTTAGGAGTGATGAAGATGTTTGACACGAAGCAAGATGGAATGTAGCCAAATCGAGCAGAAAGAAAGCATGCCGGATTTTAGAGGAAGCTTAGTGAAAACCGTGGAGTGAACAACAAACCTGCGCTTATTTTAATGAACACAGACTTGTATGTGCCAGCTGCAGAGTGACAGGCTAAATGAAGCTCCCTAAAGGCACATGGTTTTGAGGGACCAAAAAGAACTTGGCCCACAATAAAGAAATAAAAGCTAGAAAAGCCAGTGAAACAGCAAATCTCCATCAATATCTTTGGAATGACTAGCCTCTTCACTAGTTTCCCTCATGTAACCCTGTTCTCCCAAGGTCATTTCACCCTTAGCAGTCCACATGAGCATTTCTAAAATGCAGAAACAATCATGTTGAAACCCTAATCAAAACCCTTCAATTTGTGTACTTCCCTCTCTGATTTGCTAACTTGACATACAAGATTCCTTATGATTTAATAACCTCTCTATTCTCTCTTGACTTAATACACAGTACTCCAGCTCTGCTGAACTTAATTTGGGTTCCTTAAAAGTGACACCCTCAAAAATACCATTGGGCCTCAGAAAATGCTACTACGCTTTCCTGGACCTCTGTCCGTCTTTCCCATTCACTCATCTTTTTAGATTCCCACTTAAGTGTTACCTTTCTCTGGAAGCTTCCCATAGCTACCCTCATCGAGTCAGAGATTAGTTCCCCAGTCATTTGCTTCCACATGATCCTATGCTTTTCCTAACACAGCACAAAGTACTTGACTATTTAGCACTGTGCCTCCTAACTCTTAACAGAATGCAACATCATCAGTGACAGGATCTGTATCTTCCTGTGGTGCCTATGAAACTGTGACTAGCAAATAGTAGATACTCAATAAATGTGCATTGGATACATGAATAAATACGTTGGTCCTTAGCATGTCTTGATACTAAAACAGTAATGTTATAGGTACAGCAAAGGCTAAATCAATGTCAAACACACATCATTTTTAATAATAGTGATTCATGGTTAAAAAAATATTTTTTCTTCCCTAGTCATTCTTGGCTTAAGACAACATGTTCCAAATCTAATGAAATGCTAAGTCTTCACCATAGGTGGGCCTAGGAATACTATCTGTCTTTCTACCATAAAGACAATCTATTAAGCACTATGTATACATTAGCTAAAATTTTTGCTCTTAGGATCCCTAACCTTTTTTTTTTTTAGAAACAAAAATAAATAATATGAAGTCCTGAACCTTTTGGTTTAGTTCAATAGTTTTTGACTATGTATTGTAATTAGTTTGAGATGTGTCACATCATCTAGTAGTAATAAAAATATAGGTACTTGAAAAATTAAATAAAAGCAATTTTAAAGTAATGGCTTTAGTAATACTTGACTTACAATTTGCAATCTGCTATATATTATTGAGTGGAAGAAAAAGTTATTGCTAGCTCACTGGAAAGTTTTCATAATCCTGAGCCCATGAAACTTTGTATTATAAGTGAATTCGTCAATCATGCATGACATCTGTGGGAGGATTTCTTTTTTTAGTCTGCAAATGCAATAAATACTTCACATACTGGGGAAATCAGTTTGGACCAGAGGGATATAAGATGGTTACAGATATGATGTCGGTTCCATTGAGAATTTAGCAAGCCTAAAGTTTGGCCATGGAAATAAATTGGTATGTACAGCTTATTCAGGACTGAATTTGTAGGTTTGAAAGGAAGAATGGTTTACTTAAACTCCATTAAATTTTAGAATAATTTTCTCATATATGTAGCAAGATATTTAATATAAGTTTTCATATTGCTCTGGACTTGTCAAAGAGTGCTCTGAAAATGAGGAAAAGAATTTCAAAAAACACTCATGAAAGCACACAAAAGTGGAAGAACTGACCATGGAAGCATTCATTACTGTCCCAAGCCCCTACTCCCTGACCAATCCATAAAGAGAAAAGAAAGAGACAAGAGTTGTTAAAACAGTTCACAATGAAAAAGCCATTGCGTCCCGTACGTGAGAATGTGTGAAGGTCACTTCCTCTCAAAGTCACGTGGAAGGACCAAGCAACAGAATAGAAGTTCCCCGTAAGAAGGAAAGTGCTTAATTTCCTACCTGCACTCTTTCTATGCTATGAACTATCAGCCTATCTCTTTGTATCTATAGGAATGGAATGGACTTTGGGAAGAAAGAGAATTCTTGAAAGACTTTGGTATATTTTTATTTGAATTGAAGTATATATGATATATATGAAGACATATATGCTACCTTATTGTCATATGGAGATGTATCATTGTGATAAGTTTTCATAAATTGTTGGCCAGAAAAGAATTGTAAAAAACCACCATACTGATCTGCTAGGGAAGAGTCTAGCCCTTCTCTCTTGAGAACATGGAAGAGCTTCTTAACACTTCCCATGGCTCACCATGAGGGAAACAGAGATAAAAGAAATTCAGACAGCCAGGAAATGCAATACAGTGATCAAAAAAGAGTATACATTTGTGCATTCTGAGTTAAGAACATTCTTGAAAGGCTCCTCATTAAAGACACTAAGCACTGCTCTCAATAGCTAAAATATGGAAGTCACCAAAACACCCAACAACAGACCAATGGATACACAAACTGTGATATTTATACACGATGGAATACTATCTATCTATAAAGTCCAACAGCGTGGAGGCTTTTGCTGGCAAATGGAAGAAACTTGAGAACATCATGCTTAGTGAAGTGAGTCAGAAGCAGAAGGTGAAACATCAAATGGTCTCTCTGATATGAAAAACCCAGATCACAACTCTTATGGAACTTAAAACCAAAAACAAAGCAAAACGGGGGGGTAGGGCTGGGAGGGAGGGAGAAGCGGGTAGGAGGATGGGCAAAAGGAGTGGGAAAGTCCTTGTCACCTTGACAAGATACGTAGATGCACAAAATGCTCAACTTCATTGTAAACCTTAAATCTTGCACTAATACATATCAATAAAATGGGGGTGGGGAGAATGACATCAACTAAGTGGACTCACTGCATCAGTAACTGTGCCAGAAGCTTATATTTGATCATTACTATAAATTTTAATGACAGTGTGTATGAAAATATGTGTATATATATATATGTATATATATATATATATATATATATATATATATATATATAATTTTTATAAAGTATAAGAAAGTAAAGGCCTTCTCCAAGAAATGCTGCTTGAGAGAATTGAGGAGTTACACATTTAGAAATAAAACAGGATGCCAGTGTGATAGTGCATGCCTGTAATCTCAACACACTTAGAGGTTGAAGTCAGAAGATAAGTTTGGCCCAGCCTGGGCAACTTAGTGGCTCAGTAAGACCTTGTCTCAAAGTAAAATAAAATAAAATGAAATGTAAAATAAAATAAAGAGGCTAGGTATGTAGCTCCACATGAGAACCCTGAGTTGAATCTTCAGCACACACACACACACACACACACACACACACACACACACTCACACACACACACACACACACACACACACATGCATGCACACACACTCACACAGGCACAAAAGAGCAAGAAATAAAATGGGATATTTCTGCTTATCTGGTCAAAAGCAGAAAGAGGGAAAACTCACATAAAAACTGCACATACTCAGTAGCCCAGCATCTCCATCTGGAATTAGAATCTAACCTTTAATATGGTTCACATATAAAATCAGCTTAGACAGATATACAGACACTTTGCAGGAAAAAAAATGAGAATTTGATCTAGTATATCACCTTGTGCAGAAAAGTAAAGGTGAGAAAGATAAAACTGATCGATCAATAAGAAAACATGACAACAGGAAATATATTGTATAAAAACTGATTTTAGTTAAGTGCCTTGCAATCGCAGGTTCCATTGCCCTTGCTGTGGATTCTCCGCTACAGAGTTTTACACATGGAGGAAAGCATGAATCCAAGATGATAGTTATGATTCTATTGTCCTGAATTAATCAGTATTCCAAACAACTAAAAACTCATAAAATCCAGATAAAAGTTGTTTTTTGCTTATCATCTGTTCTCTTTCCTACATAGTAAATTTTCTGTAAGGATAGATGTCAGCTCTTGAGGAAATAAGTTCTAGTCTCACAGCAGATGCTTACAGAGGCTCTAAATCATATAAGCAGATCCTGGGCTTCTGCCTTGTCTATGCGTGCCACATCTCAAGATTTGATTGCATCCAAATATTCTCTTTTAAAATCCATTCTCACATGGTTAGTGTAGATACAGAACATATATTTTTATTGAGCATCAGAGCCACGTGGTAAGTTAGGTGGGGGGGGGGTGTAACAAACAAATAGAAAATGTGGCATTTGAGGAACCTAAAGCTACCTCAGTAACCCTAGGTCAATGGTTTGCCTTCTGTCTCGGTAGCATTGCGCTTCACTGTTAAGTAGAACCCCACGGCTGCTCTCGTTAGAAGTGAGGTAATGCATGAAATCTTAGTTCAGTGCCTGATGCATACTAAGTGGTCACTTTCTCAGTTCAGCTCTTAACCTTGAATATATCGCTTGACCCTGAAAGACTGCAAGGAGGAACACCTTTGGGTTGTTCTCTAGCTCTTTGCTATATGCCACATGGTTCATAAATCAACAGCCTGGGCATTGCTCAGGTGCTTTCAAGAAATGTGAAATCTCAAATTTTAACCCAAACCCACTGAACCAGAATCTGAATTTTGACAAGTTATTCAGATCCTTCATGACAGAAACTCAAACCTCACCAAATGAGAAACACCACCACAAATATTCATCCTCAATTGTTCCAGCCAGCAAAGTCCGTACATTTCTTTCTTTTTTCAAAATATTTCAAAGAGCTTCTCAGGAGATTTTAAAGTACATCAGAGTTGAGAAATACTGTAGGTTCTTGCTCATTCTACACTGTAGTCTAAAATTTGGGTTGCAAAACTATGGCTTAAAAACATTTAATCAAAAACAAATGAATGTGTCATTGCTAACTCAAAAAATTAAGTGATTACTTTTTTCAAGGCAGTATGAAAATTATGATGCCTATCTCTGTAAACATGAGTGACAATACCCCTCCCCTCATGGAGTTTGCATTCTAGCAGTAAAAATGGATAAATTAATAAGCAACTGCGTAAGGATAAGGTTGAGTTTTTAGTAGCACAACCATGAGTGGGTTAGATGCAGAGGGCAATAATTATAGGCCCAAATCTTTTTTTCAAAGCATATTGGAAATTAACATATCCAAATTAGCACATAATATGTATTAGTTCATTGCCAGAATTGAAACTAAGACTATTGTCCTCCAAAAGGTTTTCTGGGCTAGTGTTGTCCTAGATGGGACTCACTCTCTACCCCAAAAGGTTGACCAAAGTGTTTTAGGTGGGAAAGAAATGGCAATTGTGTCTTTTAAAAAGGCAATCACAGCAGTATTTTCATCACTTAAAAGCAAGTGAAGAACTTCAGTGACGCTTCTGCAAAGCCTTCACACTGGTTCTTCCCACAAATTACTAGGTTGGCCACAGTGACTATACCAACTGGCTAGTGCATCTGACATATTCAAGTATCTAGTGGATGAGGCTGTCACTTTGGAATTGATGGTATATTTGTTTGATTTCATTTTGTATACAAGGATATGATTAAAAATAATGAATTTCAAATTACCAATACCCCTTGCCACTCTCAATATTTGTATTAAACAATTTCGCCATGTAAGAATTAAAATCTCGGGCTCTGGGGAAAGAAAAGTTAAGCTATGCCCAGGAGTCTGCAACTGAGCAGCTCTGGGCCTCCTTGAGCCTTAAAATTCTCATCTCTGAATAGCAATAATAACAGTACTTACCTCATAGAAGAACTATGAAACTTAAAAGAGATGATTTGTTTACATAGAACAAGGCAACATTCAGTTTTAAGCGTTGTTGTGCTTAATACCCATTTTTAGAATGCATGAGTTAGTATTTAAATTCAAAAGCTGAAGATACTGGCATGTTTTATTTGACCCTCATTATTTTGCTGAAAGTGGTTTTGTGTATAGTGCAACATGTGAAATGCTTCGGTGGCATCATTAGGGCAGCCCCTGGGCAGGAAAACTGGTGTTGACATGAAGACTTACAGAAGATGGATATTAATTGGGGACTGGTTTTCGTGTGATTCAGTGATCAAGGTTTCTGTCACAAGAGCCCCTGCTAAGGACCAATGCTTCCAAGATTTGAAATGGCCATTAGACCCTATTTGTAATCTTTACTTAAGTCATTATATACTTCTTATGATGTATAAATTTCAATTTGAGTACATTTGGCTAGTAAAGACCTTTGCCTAAATTATCAAAGGATTGCTTTAAAAATGCATTGCGTCTCAATGAGCATCATGGTAATTGTATAAGAGCTATAGAAACTCAGGGCCAGAGCTGATCATGACCACTAATGAGTAGATGCTAGCCATCCTCATAGGTCAATAGGTCTGCCTTTCTTGTTTTAGTCTCCATTATGTGACAAGAATGGTTTCAGATACACAGAAAAAAAAATCCTTATCTTTTCATTCTATTTATTTTTTCTATTTATTTTATTTTTTTATTTGTTCTATGTATTTTATTTATTTATTTATTCTAAATTCTGCTGGCTTTTCTCCCTAACTCTGTGGCAAAGACAAACTGAACTTACAAGAGCTTCTACATGTGAGCTTGTTTTTGCATTTCTTTTTCTTTTAGTTGAAGGCATCTTGGTGCTATTTTAGTATTATGCATTCTCATGGTTAGAAATGAAAAGGATTTGAAGAGGTTAAGTTAGTGCAGTAGAAATTATGTCAGTTATTCTGGTTTTAGATGTGGTAAAAGATATGAGTGTGAATGTGACTCCTCAAAGAAATGCAAACAATTATGATTGGTATAATTCTTAAAAACCTCTTTGCAACGTTGATTATAGCCCAATCCAAAATATTTAATTGCAAAAAAATCAAGATAGGCACAAGATTAGATTCTGGACCATTGAACTTTAACCGTCGCTATAAACAAGATTAAGTGCCTCAAAAAAAAGACAATTTTTGATCCTAACTCTCCAGTGTTTTGCAACAGTCGATGAAAAACAAGACAGTAGATAATTGGTTGTGATTACAGTTTGACACTTTTGCTTCATAAGTTGTTTGTATACACTTGAGTTGCCAGGCATAAGTATCTTAGAATTCAGTGCAAATGATTCAGGATCTGTACCTCTGACTGAGTTATCATCCCTGGTTAGCCCAAACAGGTAAAAGAGCTACAGTAATGTGGGAAACACCGCCAACCCATCTTGTTCTTCTGCTCTTTCTTTTTTGGCATAGGGCATGGTAACGCCATACACAACTAGCTCAGGCCATAGAGAAATCCTCTGACTTGTGGGAATTTTCATCAACCTATATTTTGAATGAGTACTGATCATCAAAATGGTCATCTGTGACTTTTCAAAATTATTCACATTGAAAGATGCACCTTTGTACCTTCTAATAAATTCTGATATAGTTAGTCAGATGCATTTCAGGAGCCTGCTTCCAAGGACTTTTTTATTGAGCATGAGCGGGGTAGGCAAAATCTAACAGATTTCTAGGTGATGTTGACGACACTCATCCAGTGAACTGTACTTGTCAATATATTTAAATTTGTGATCTAGATTAAAATCATCATATCTTTGTTTCCAAGGGTTCTTTCACAAGTTTGGCCTATGATGATTGTGAAACACCCCCCCACACACACACACACACATGCACGCACATGCACGCATGGACACACACACAAATAATATGGGCAAGGGAGTTTTGTGGTAATTGTGTTTTTCTAATTTTCTCTTTAAATCTGTATAATGCTGTTGACTGAAATTATTAGAGAAATAAGGACTGTATGAACATATAAATCCTCTAATTTCATTGAAAAAAACAGAAATCATTTGGGAAGTTTGATTCAGAGGTAAGACTCAGTAAGATCGTCAAGCTGAATGGACTCAAACTGTAGCTCATGGGAATCTTTAGTCTTAGGCAACTGATTATGGCCTCTTCGAGTTGACCAAGAAGCGTTTTGGATCACAGGTTCTCCTTTGCATTTCTGGATCTTCTTCAGCTACTATCGCTGTACCACACATTGCTTGACCCCGTGTTCCTTGTGCTCTGCTTCACCTGTGTGCAGATCTGGACTCCTCCCTGCTTCATGTATTACTATCGGCTTTGACTTCATTGCTGGGTTCAAGTCCATAACTTCCTCTCCTCTTGTTTGCAATCTTGCATAGACACTATCAGACAATCTGGATTTCCACAGTTCCAAGATAAGCAATGTTCCACCTCGGTTGCACATCAGAATCACCCAGAAAGACTTAACTGCCTATCGATGCCTGAGCCTTACATCCAGTACTGTGAATGTGATGAGGCCAGGAATATAAGGATTAAAAGGCTTTGGAGGTGACTCTAATCTGCATCCATGTTTGAAAACTATCACTTAGCTTCTATTTTTATCCAAACTGATTGTGGATTCTAGTTAGGGACCTGCTGTCTTTTGTTATCCTTCCTTGACACCAGGCAACACTGCCTTGTGGGGCCACACGGAGCTTAGTAAACTCAGATGTCAGCAATAATCAATTGGATATAGTAATCAACCAGCATGTAGTAAGTATCTCTCCTTTTCTAAGTAGTCAAAGAGAAACTACAATATAGACCGTTTGCCTCAGAGCACACATGCTAGTGCAGGAGGAGGGGAAGGGGGAAATAACTGTGACAAAATGACAGTACTTTAGTGAAGGTGTGACTAATACTAGAAGAACGTGAAATAGGAAGTGCTTATCTAGATAGAAAGGTTGTTGAAGGCTTCTTGAAGCATATGTGAATTCAAAAGAGTAAGTACAAGTTTACTAGGAATTCAGAGAAAATATTGGGTCCAAGTAGAAAGGACAACCTAAGGAAAAACACAAAAAAATTGTAATATAGTATGGACACAGTTAAAACTTTCCATTCACAAATAGCACAAATTGTAAGAAAATCCTAATACTTTGGTAGTATGTTCAGTGCTTTTATACAGAAACCATAAACACAACTGAATAGTAAAGAAACTCTTATTTCAAAGGTCACAGTAAACTTTAAAAGCTGTCAAACAATATCTACATAGAATTTTCAAGGTACTACAGTGATATCCCATGATTCTTCAGATATTCATTAGCCGCTCTTCCTAGTTAGAAACAATGATGGTAGAATTAGTTGATTATTACAATATCATATTTTATATTATGTGTTATGTAATCAGTACAACGAAACAGTTGATGTTTCAAGACAAGTTTAAGAGAAATACTAACAATTAAGGATTAACTGACAAAAGCATAACTTATAGGTGAAGATCAAATAACCAAATGAGTTCAGACTCCATAAGAACACAGAGTAGAATTCCATGCTCCAAACAATCATGTCATGGAGGCAATCTTTTTGACTTTTTTTTTTTTGAGACAGGGTCTCTCTCAGTAGTCCAGGTTGGTCCTGAACTCACTATGCAGCCCAGGCTGGCCTCAAACACACAGCAAGCCTCCTGAGTGCTAGGATTACAGGTGTATACCACCACTCCCAGTTTACATGGTGCTGGGGAATTGAATGCAGGGCCTTGGACTTGGGCTCTAACCACTGTTCTATTCCTCCAGCACCATAACGTTTTTTCAATGGCAGTATCATGTCTAGAAATGTATCATAGAAGAAAAACATTAAAATACAAGAAAATGTTGTTTTATGTGCAGTTGTTCTTATTACATTATTCATAAACTCTTGAGACAAAACTGAGCATATAAAACAAATAAAGAAGTGAGCCATCATAGTCACTAAAGAAGAACACACACGCTTTGTCTCTCTGTGCCTGTCTTGTTTGCTCTCAGGTTCTGTGCATGTTGTACAAATGACAAGATGGCATTCATTTTCCATTCCCTTATGGGCAAATAGTATTGCATTATATCAGTATTCATGCTTTGGGATTTCACTCATATGTGACAGCTAAAAATTTTGGCTTCATAAAGGAAGACAGAAAAGTGTGGGGAGAGGAGAAATAAAGGGAAGTTGAATATGGGTGCCAAAAGTTACATAGGTAGATCGAGTCAAAATGTGGCACTGTGACTACAGCTCCCCACGATTTACTGCATGTTTTCTAGAACCCTACCAACCAGGAGCTCCTAAACAGGAGTGCCCAAAAACACAATGATATATGGCTCCAGAGATTGAAATAGTAATAATCCTAATTTGATCCTTACTCACTACACACATGTATCAAACTTGTATACTGCACTGCATAATGTGTAGCTCCTACATGTATCTGAAGAGAAATTTCTTGAACAAAGATGTATATAACATAAATATGTTACTATTTCATTATAATTCTAAAAATATTTCTCTGGAAAGTTATATACCAAAAATAAACCCATGTAGGCATGAAATATGTTTATAAAAGAGTACCACAAAATCTTAATTATTTATCAAGGTTCAGAATACAATAGCTTTCACTTGTTATATTCTTTAAATTTGTGTAAAGTTTCTCAAAGAATAAAAATAAATGTTACTTTCTTATTAGTCTAAGTTTCTGATGTAATAATTTTATTCATCTGAGAAGCTGGCATCTCATCAGTGTCAATCTCCCTTGCTCCCCCAACCTTTCCCTCTCCTCTTCTCTAGAGCCCCTTCCTACTTTTACCATTTCTTTTTAATTTGCTGTTTAAATCATTTATATTTTCAACTTCTCATATAAAAGAAGTCAAGTCATATTTAACTTTTCCTGTATGATTTATTCCATTTGGAATTTTGGTCTCAAGATCCATTCCTTTTCCAACAAATGGCTCAAGTCAATTTCCTTTATGGCTGAGTAGTACTCCATCATGTATACATACTACATTTTTTTTATTTGCTCATCTGTTGGGGGGCACGTAGGCTGCTTCTGAGAGTTATTATGAAGGGTGTTACTACAAACAGGAGTATTTAATGTATCATTACAATATGATGACTGTAACTTTTTCAGGAAGATACCCAGAAGAGGTACGGCTAGGTCAAATGGAATTTCTACTTTTGACTTTGTGAGAAATCTTTACACTGTTTTACATAGTGGTTGAACTAGTTTACATTCCCACCAGCAGTGTAGAAGAGTTCCTTTTTCGTCACAAGCAGACATCATTTCCGAGCGTTTGATAATAGTCATTCTTGCTGGAATAAGATGGAACTGCAATATTCTGATTTGCATTACTTTAAAAGGCCAAAGATGCTGAACATTTTTTCCTGTACTGACTGGTCATTTGTACTTCTCACTTTAGAGAAATGATTATTCATTACAATTGTTCATTGTTTTTGATTGGTCCTTTTTTTCTGGTGGGTCTATATTTCATGTTCTTTATATACTCTAAATACTAGCTCTCTGTCTGAGGCGTAACTGGCAAACATTTTTCCCATCCCTCTACGTGTTCTCTTTATTGGTTTTTTCCTTTGTTTGCTGTGGGAATTTCAAATTTGATATTCTCCCATTTGTTGATATTTGGTATTATTGCTAGCTCAATTGTGATCCTGTTTAGGAAGCCCTTGCTTGTGCTTATGTCTTCAGAAGTGTTACCAACTTCATTTTCCAGCAGATTCAATGCTCCTTTTCCTACGTCTAGGTTTTTGATCCATTTTTATTTTATTTTAGTACAGGGGAGCCATCCAGATAGGGATTTGTTCTGTCATACATAGCCAGTTTTCAATTTTTCTAGCTTCATTTGATTAAAAGCCTATCTTTTACTCAGTATGTTTTTACCCTCTCTGTAAAAAATTAGATGGCTGATTACAGTTGTTTTTGCACCTTAAATTTTATTCCATTAGTAAGCATATCTGTTTTTGTGTGATGCCATGCTGTTTTTATTACTGTAGCTTTGTAATGCAACTTGAAATCCGGGATGATAGTATCTTGTGCTTTGCTCTATTTTCTCTCTGTCAGGATTCCTTTGGCTAGT
This sequence comes from Ctenodactylus gundi, assembly GCA_004027205.1. NCBI lineage: Eukaryota > Metazoa > Chordata > Mammalia > Rodentia > Ctenodactylidae > Ctenodactylus > Ctenodactylus gundi. The sequence goes on from PVKB01001647.1 coordinate 131,289, forward strand.
GTGGGTCTCTTTCAGTTCTACATATATTTTTAGATTGCTTTTTCTGATTCTGTGAAGAATGCTATCAGTATTTTGATTATAATTGCATTAAGTCAATATATGATATTGGTAATATAGCCATTTTCACAATATTAGTTCTACCTTTCCATGAATGGGAGATATCTTTCCACCTTCTTCTGCCCTTTCTAATCTCTAGTTTCAGAGTATGTTAGTTTTAATTAAGAAGTTTCACTTCCTTGGTTAGGTCAATTTCTAGGTATTTAATTTTTTTGAAGCTACCATGAATGAGTTTGCCTTTCTGATTTCTTTGGTGAGTTTAGCTGTTGGTGTACAAGAGTACCACTCATTTTTGCATGTTGATTTTCTGTTTGGCCACTTTGCTAAATTTATTTATTTATTAGTTTAACAATTTTTCTTTTTTTCCTTTTTTTTTCTTTCTTTTTTTGCAGTACTGAGAGAGTTGATCACAGGGCCTTCATTCTGAACTCCAGTCATATCCAGTCATTTTTATTTTATTTTTTGAAATTTTAGACAGGGTCTCTCTAAGTATCTAAGTTGCCCAAGCTGGGTACAAACGTTCAGTCTCCTGCCTCAGCTTCCCAGAGTGTTGGAATTATTATGCCATCTGCAAATAAGTATATTTTGACTTCTTTTTTTTCTATTTGTAACCCTTTTTTTCATTCTCTTGCCTATCTGCTCTAGCTAAAGGTTAGAATATTATGGTGAGTGAGCATCCTTGTCTTGTTCCTGATTTTGTAGGAACTTCTTTTAGTTTTTCCCCACCTAGTATGATGCTGACAGTGAATTTGTCATAAACGGCTTTTGCTGTTTTGAGGTAGGGGCCTTCTATATGTATTTTCATCAAGTTTTTCATGTAATGAAGGAATATTGCATTTTGTCAATTACCTTTTGCATCTATTGAGGTGATTGTGTGATTTTTATTCTTACATAACTTTATGTGGTATGTTACCTGTGTTAATTTAGGTATGTTGAGCTACCTTTGCATTCCTGGGATGAAACTGAATTTGTTACAGTGCCTGATCCCTGTAATGATTTGTTGCACTCAGCTGGCAAGTCTTCTGTTGAGGAGTTTTACATTCACATGGATTGGAACCTTGGCCTGTACTCTTGTTGTTGTCCTTGAGTCCTCGCTCAGTCTGGTATCATAGTAATGCTGGCTTCAGGAAATGAATTCAGTGGTGTTCCCTTCTTTTCAGTTTGTTTGTTTGTTTGTTTGTTTGTTTGTTTGTTTGTTTGTTTGGTGGGGGGTGGCCAAAGTCTTGCTCCATGGTCCAGGCCAGTCCTGAGCTTACTATATAGCTCAAGGCAATCGTCCTGTGTCAGATTCCCAAGTGCTGGGATTACAAGCATGAGCCACCATGCTTAGTTTATATAGTGCTGGGGAATCGAACCCAGGGCCCCGATCTTGCTAGGCAAGTCCTCTAACTGCTGAGCTATTCCTCTCATCCCTCTTTTCCATTTTATGGAAATGTTCGATGAGCATTGATTGGCACTAGTACTTCCCTAAAGTTCTGGTAACATGAGGTGGTAAGTCCATCAGGACTGTCCTGAGCTTTTCTTAGTTCTGTGATTTTTGTTGTTGCTTCTCTTCTAATGCCTGTTAATATTCTACTCGGGGCTTCTGTATCTTCCTGGTTCAATTTTGACAATTCCTTTGTATCTAGGAATTTACCATTTCTTCTAGAGACTCCAATTAGGGGGAAAATAAATTTTTAAGATGGTTTCTTATAACCCTCTTGATTTTGGTTGTTTTCATTTTGATTTCAACTTTTTCAATTCTAATTGCACTGACATGAGTCTTTTATTGTTTTAGTAAGTCTGCCTAAGAGTTTATTAATCTTGTTTTTCTTTCAAAAGAATTACTTCTTTGATCCATTGTTTTAGTCTGAATTTTATTCTAAACTTTATAATTTGGTCTTCTGCAAGTTTTATATTTAGGTTGCTCTTGCTTTTGTAGTACTTGGAGAAGCATCATTATTTATTTGTAAGCATGATATTTTTTAATGTGTGCGCTCACAGCTATAAATTCCTCTCTTAAAACTGCTTTTATTATATCCCTTAAGTTTTTACATGTTGTCCTTCCATCCACTGTCATTTGATTCTATGAACTTTTAAAATTCTTTCCTGATTTCCTCTCTACTCCTTTGATTATTCAATGATATGTTATTGGGCTAAAGGAGTAGTGCAGTGATTAAAGCACTTGCCTAGCAAGAGCAAGGCCCTGGATTTGATCCTCCAGAGCCACATAAGCTGGGTGTGGGACTGCGTACCTATAATTCCAGCTCTTGTGAGACAGAGACAGGAAGATTTCCATGAGTTCAAGGCCAGCCTGGGCTAAAGAGTAAGACACTGACTCAAAAACAAAATAATATGTTTCTTAGTCACTATATGTTTGCATAGTTTATGTGAATTGTTTTGCTGTTGATTTATAGTTTCATTACATTATGATCCAATAGCATGTAAAAGATTTCAATTATCTTATGTGTAATAAATGTTTTTGTTAAAGAAGTGATCATGCTAGTGTTCATTATCATCTCTGTAAAAAACGCGCTTTGTGTGTTTTAATTTCATGATAAAAAATATTTACATGAATGAATCTGTCTATCTTGTGATGCTGGAACCACATTTATTTTCCCTATTAACTGAAGTAGTCTCTTCGGGCTTTATTGAGAAGCCAAAAGATTCAAAGTAAAACATGGATCCAGTCTAAGTATTGCAAGGGAAGATACTCAAAATGTTCAGACACTTGACAAACTCTTTAAAAAGTTTTAAATAGCTCTCCAGTGATGTTTAGATCTACATCCAACATTTAATTTGTGGGCCATTGTGACTTGCAAGCACACAGATGGTCTCTCAGTTGTCTGCCTTTCTGATTATTCCCAATCAAAATCTGGTTTCAATAAAGCCAAAAGCAAAGCTGGTAAACTGCTGTTCACCCCATCAAGATAAGAAGAAGAAACTGTGATGATGTGCTATGTACATCAGTGCTCTCCAGTTAGTGCTACCTGACTGTTAAGTAAGTAAATTGAATTGAACCAAGCAGAAACATTGAAATAAATTGCCTGCAGCCGATATCTTAAAGTGCTGTAACTGGTGTTCAAGTTCTGTGAATAAGATTATTTCGATCTTAAGGCCATGTTCAGGAGGGTGATATCTCATTTACAAGACCCCCAAGAAACCTGGGCAAACACAACTAGCACAGTTCAACCTGCATTATTGTCTACCCATTCTCTGTACTTTATCAGGATTTGGTTCTTCAAGACATGAGAAAGAAATTTCCTCTTAACTGTATTTTTGCTAAATAATCTGGACACCTCACTTTATTTTTCTAGGTCTCAGTTTCCTCGTCAAAATAATGAAAAAATATGAGGGCTGGCAATGTGGCTTGGAAATATGGCGCTTGTCTAGAGTGAGCGAGGCCTGGGTCCCAGCCCTGCTAAAAAAAATGAAATGAATGGATATGATCAGATGATGTATGTTTATATGAATAAGTATGTAAGAAATATAAAAATGGCATTCTGATTCTTCTTTTAGTCACATTGGTGAGAAGACCAAATAAAACTGAGATTTTCAGTCAGTCCAGTACTTCCTTTTGAAAGAAGATTTTCACCCATAGTTTTGCCTTTTCCTAACTTTCCAGCTTTACCTCAGCCATTTCCTAATACATACCTTGTGGTGAGGCAGTAGCTCTAGGACCAGCACACCAGGTATGTAAAGATAGTGGGAGCTACCTGAAAACTTATGGGTTCGAGGAGCAGGGAAAAATATGTGACCCCTGGAGGGAAGCTCATTCTCAAGAAAAAAAGAAGACGATAGGGACATAAGCCACATGTATTCGGCTTTTACCAAATGCCATGGCTGGAGAAAAGAAAAGATCTATTGAATCCTTGTTCTGAATCTTCAGAAAATGGATTATAACATGGGTCACATACAATTTAACTTTTGAAATCTTTTACATCAATTTCACTTTATAAAGTAACAGACTGACGTTAGTGATGGTTTAAAAAATTGTATTTCATGAATATTATAGTAATGTCTCACAAATAATACTTTTCTGAAAAGATAAACAAGACAAAGTCAATAAGTGTGAGTTTTTAGCAAATTGACTCTTATTTGCTCACTTATCTCTACTTTTTTGGTTATTAAGTGCTGCTCTCCAGGGCTGTTTACCCAGTTTTTAAAGCTATGAATTCCTATAAATAGAGCTGTTTGAAAAACTAGAAAGTAGAGAGAGAAAGAAGACATAACACATCACAACTTTTTTTGCTCTAGAGGTCCCACTAGCAGGGAGGATGCTTTTCAACACTTGTGCTCTGGAGAGAATTATTTGCATTAACGACTGGGGGATTATGTACGAAGTCTGTAGTCATAGAGGAGTTCAAGTGTGAGTCAGCTTTGAGTTCAAGCTCGAAATATTTCCTTCCAGTTTGTCAAGTAGCTGTTTAATTAGCACTTTTTGGGTGTTGAAAGTATCTACAGTACTGACATCTTTGATTATTTTTAGTTCCAGAAAGGACCTTCAGGTTTGTCTAGTTGCACATTGTCGGTTATCACTGGAAGTATCTACTTCATTATTCACTGATTCTTTTGTAGTGGGGGAGGGAGTGGACAGGGTCTTACTCTGTAGTCAAGGTTGGCCCTGAACTCACTATATAACCTAGGCTGACCTCAAACTCACAGTAATCCTCCTGCCTCAGCCTCCTGAGTGCTGAGATTACAGGTTTGCTCCTCCACCCCCACTTACGTGGTGCTGAGAAATTGAACTCAGGGCCTTGTTCTTGCTAGGAAAGCAATCTAATTGCTGTGCTGACCATTCTTCCAGCTGCTAATTAATGATGCTTTAGCACCAAGTACAGTGCCTGGAACATACCAAGCACTAAATGTGTGTGGAATTTGCAAGTTAGGTACTGACTTCTAGTATGACTAGGTACAAGATTAGATAATAGCTCAACTGGAGCCAAAGCCCAGATCACTAGCCACCCAATATGGTCACAGTTTCTTTTTACTTAAGTGTTAATCTAAATGCAAAGAACAATCCTTAGCTTAAAATAATGTCACAATAACTTGAGGCTTATCACAATTATTTATATATTTTAATTATTGTATCCACAATGATTTAGGATGCATGCCATGGTTTGTATATCTGTACAAATATTCTGTGATGATGATTAGCGCTTCTACCTAATGGTTAAATACATGGCTTGGGAGACCGACTATACAAATATCATCTGAGCTTAGTCACAGAACCAGTCCTACAACTTCATGAAAGTTAATTAACCACTCAGTGATAAAATGTCTTTATTTTTACAATGGAAGGATAGTATCTAAGCCATAAAGTTATTGTAAGGATTAAAAAAAGAACACATATAAAGCTCCTAGAACTGTACAAGGTTTATAATAAATGTAAGCTGTTAATATTGTTTTTTTCTATTGTAGTGTTTAATCAACAGGTTTTGGGTCACTTTATAACTACTTCCTTTTTATTTGAAATGTGAAGAGTAGAGTGATATAAATCAGAGTCACTGAGAGTCATTTCTGTCTTAAAGGTACGGAGATGATACTCCAGGACAGAGGTACAGAATCCCACATGCTGGGCCAAGGTATACCAGAGAGCTTCTCATGAGACTACTTTCATGAATCTAGTCTTCGAAAATGAGGCATAATTAGCTAGAGATTGCCAAATTGATAAAAAAAATCTCATCTCTTTACTACAAAAATTCCTAATAGAAAGAAAATTCACCACTTCCTTGGGTTTGATGTTTGAGGCAGAACATTTTCTGGATCTTACTTCATGCCAGTCAACCAGACTCAGAATTAAGAAGGGCTGAAGTAATTTTGGCAAATAACCAGCACACAACTCAGGTGGATTGCAAGTTAGCTTTTCTCTCCTTTATTAGAAGATAGAAAAATAAGAAAATTCCAGAAGATATAGAGATTAAGACATATGCCCTTAAAACAATGGGAAATGAAGTTGGGATCAAAAATGGATACAATGTATGTATCTATCTGATACATATCTGAATGGTGAAAGCCAAGTGGAAGAAATCTCCATCACCTTTCTCATGACAGTTTCCACAGACAATTTTGCAGAATATTCAAAAAGCCTTTAAAATAATCCCAACTCTGGCTATCACAATTAAAAAATTGCATGAGCCTATCTATGTAAATTTCAACGCCTAATTCCACTGCTATGTCATCACTCTACTGAGAATAAATTATTTCCTGAAAGAAGGCATGTCTCACTTTTTACATTGTCATAGTCATGACAGCTTCCTTTTCAGGCCTAGGTACTCTCCTTTTAACTGGAAACAGAAACTCCTCCCTCAGAGAGTATCCAATCTCCACACTTTATTGATGGTGTTGACCTCGAAGCTATGGAGCAAGTGCAACTGGGAGAGGTTATGCTTGAATCCCAAGGCTCCATTTTCTCAAATATTTTGATCTGAATACTCATAGAGATGCCTAAGTCTAGTAGCAAGAGTATCAAGCAGGGAGGAATATAGCTGAAAAGTTTGTTCTTTTATGTACAACATGTTTGATCTTGAATAGACAGTTTATTTTATTTTCTACATCACTTTTCTCAAAATGAAAAACTGTTAACAGTTATTTCCTAAGGTCCAGCCTAGTTTAGGTAAAATGACTGAATGCTGCTGAAGCGTGTGCAGCTACACTACGGGTGTTGAAATTTTTATCATCTCAGGATGATAAAGTCTTCAGGTTTCTGTGCTAGACCATTGGAGAGGAGACATGGGCACCATGACGCCTCTCTGGCACTTCCCAAATCACTAAATCTAGAAAACTAATTAAATAAAGAAGTAATTGGGCTGCAGGTATAGCTTGGTGATTATAGTGCTTATCTAGAAAGTGAAAGGCTCTGGATTTGATTCCCTAGCACCATATAAGCTGGGTGTGGTGGCACATACTTATAATCCCAGCACTTGGAGGATTTGCCTTGGTATCATGTCAGCCTGAGCTACACAGTGAGTTCAGGAGCAGCCTGGACTGCAGAGCAAGATCCTATCTCAAAATAATAATAATAACACCAAAGCAGCAGCAGGATGCACTGAAAACCACCTGAAATTTCGAGTTGAAAGGCTATTCCCAGCTCACCTACTTCTCATTTTTCAATTTGTAAAGGAGAAAAATCCATAACAGCTTAGTGAAACTTTATCTCGGAGTTAAGGCGTATTAAAAAGTCTAGTGATGTAGCTCAGTGTGAAGATCCTAAGTTCAGTCCCAAGTATCACAAAAAGTATTGATGGCAACACTAGAGAAGCAAACTTGTGAAAACATGAGAAAGAAGAAAGACTTTTGCTTCCGTTTATGATAGATGAGCTAGTGTAAATATGGTCTTCTGCTATTAAAAAAATATAAAACTAAACATAAAGGGAGCAGACAATAGGCAGTATAGGGCTCTGGTCACTAAGAAAATAAACCATATGGAAAGCTTCACATTCATGTCAGTTCTCTGCCTTGGGACAATTTCCACAGTAACACAAAGAGAAGTAGAATACAAACAGGCCGTGGCAGTCTTGTTGAGCTGCGAGGATCTTCAAGTTGAGAGAAGGGTACCAGAAAGGAGGGATCAGTGCAGCAGGCTTCATAAATACCACTCTTGGGCGTTCCCATAAGACATAGGCTGGGGGTTGGGATCCACTTATACAAGATAGGCCTGTAGGAGGATTCGCAGCAAGAGGCTGTTGTGCGTTTAAGAGTGGAACAGAGATTCTAAATGACTCAGAGTGTTTAAAAGTATTGGCGTTCCACTACAGACAAAGTGAGGAGAGCTCAATAAAATTTCTAGCATTCAGCTAAGGCAACAGAAAGGTCATTGTATTAAGTCAGATTTCCTATCACTGAGACCCAGTACACAACACGTACAACTTAAAGGAGGAGAGCCTTAGTAGAGCTCACAGCTTCAAAGGTTTGCAGTCCTGGTTAACTAACTCCTAGGCAGGAATGCCATGGCAGAAGGACATGGTGGAGCAAAACTGTCTAGTTCACATCACACTGGAAGCACAGCATTAGAGAGTAGAGTTACAGACTAAGGGGCGAGAAACTAAACGTACAACCCAGTACCACACCTTCATAACCCACCCAGACACCCGGAGAAGTGTGTTTAACCAATCTTGAAGGGGTCCTAAGTCAATCGAATTGACCCTCCAGGTTAATAGCCACAGGCAGGCATTTGGGAAAGTAACACACTGTACAGTGACAAGTACAGTACACTATACCAGCCTAAAAAAGCCCATATCTTAGCATTCACAAAGGCAAGGAAACTGCCAGTAGCACAAATGATTGCTAAACCAAAACACAACATAACCGAAAAGAAGACAATATACAAAATTATTCCTTACGCTATATCATCCAGAGTATCTAGGAACACATTTAAAAATTTGAAATGTACAAAGAGATTCAATCCTAAATCAAGAAAAAAAATTAATAAAAATGATTTTGGAATTGGCAGAATAGAATGCTAAAGCAGCTATTAAGATATCTATTCAAAGACATAAAGGAAAAAAATTTTAACAAAAGAGCTGATAGGAAAACCTCAGCAAGAAAGACAACAATATAAAATGAAAGAAATTCAGAAATCTCTGAATTAAAAGTAAATTTTCTGCTATGAACAAATGAGAAGAGCTAAAGATCAAATAGAAGTTTGAAAAAAAAGATGAGCGGATGGGAATAAGTGATCTTAAGGACAATGTCACACTCATTATCTACTGAAAACCAGAGGGAAGAAATATTAAAACATAACTAAGGCTGGGTGACCTGTACACTTGTCAAAACCTCTAAAATAGGTATATATTTGGACCTTAGAGGCAAGGAGAGAGAAAAAAAAGGCAGAAAGCTTTTTGGAAAAAAATAATGCTCCAAATTTCTTAAATTTGATGAAAAACAACCACTTACAAATTGAAGCACTCAGCAAATTCTGGCGGGGTAATGATAGAATCAAATGGGTGAGATATGGAGAGTCAGAGGTGATGGGTGGAGGCTAAAAACGAGGAGAGGGAAGGATTATAAAGTTGATGGGATATATGTGCACAAAATTCTCAAGTTCAATGTAACCATTTTGTGTCACATACATATATACTAATAAAAATAGGGAGGGATGAAAATCGCATAGCTGGGCATAGTGAAGCATGCCTATAATCCCAGGACTCTGGGAGGCTGAGGCAAGAGGATCACATGTTCAAGCCTATTCTGGACAATTTAACAAGTTAGCATGACCATTTCTCAAAATAAGACAATAAAAAAGGACTTGGGGTGCAGATCAGCACAAAGATCCTTGGATCAATCTTCAGTGTAGAGAAAAGAACACAGGAGCAGAAGGAGGAGGTGAAGGAGGAGGAAGAGAAGGGAAAGGGAGGAGAAGGAAGAGGGCAGAGAGGAAAGAAAAAGAAAGTGAAAGAAAGGAAGGAAGGAAGGACGAAAGGAAGGAAGGAAGGAAGGAAGGAAGGAAGGAAGGAAGGAAGGAAGGAAGGATGGATGGAAGGAAGGAAGGAAGGATGGAACGAACGAAGGAAGGAAGGGAGGGAGGGAGGGAGGAAAGAAGGAAAGAAGGAAGAAAGGAAGAAAGGAAGAAAAGGAGCCAAAACACTTTATCTCCGAGCAGAACAGAGTAAATCAGTAGCTACTACAAGCTAGAAATAAAAAGGAAGCGAGACAAAATGAGGTTAACAGTAACTACCAAAATGAAGATAGAGGAAATAATTGTAGTGTGTTCTACAGCACAGTAAGGTGACTATGCTTTTCAATAACTTTATTATGTATTATATGAATAGCAGAATAAGAGCCAATGACACAAAACAAAGAAATGACATGGAGAGGAAAACATTTATTACTCATATTTTCTCAGTTCATTTTGTACACATACACTGAAATGTCATCGTAATCCAGAAAAATGAATAATTGTTATGTATGTTTTTAAATTCATAATATGAGGCAGAAGGATCACCATGAATTTGAGGCTAACTTGAGCTACAAAGAAAGACAGATCCTGTCTAAAAGTAAAACACTAACTAAATAAATAAATAGATAAATAATTTTAATAAATAAAAATTTAAAAAGTTAATACTGACAGTACCACATAAACCAGGCTTACAGTGAGTGCTTGTAATCGCAGCAGTGGTGGGGGGCTAAGGCAGGAGGACTGCTGTGTGTTAGAGACCAACTTGACCTATATAGTGAGTTCAGAGCCAGCGTGTAATACAGAGTGAGACTCTGTCTAAAAAAGAAAAAGAAAAAAAGAAAACACCAGCTAGAGACTAATGGATTGTATGCAGTCATATATGGTTAATTTGTAAAAGAATAAACTACATTTCTATATGATAGCAATGAACAATTAGAAATGTATTTTTATAACTAATTCCATTTAATATGTATAATATACTTAGATATAAAATTTCCAAAGTATGTACTAGAGCTCTACACTGAAAAGTACAAAACATTCTTTGAAGCAAAGAAGACCTAAACAAATCAAATTATATTTCATGATAATCATTAGAAGATTCAATTTAATGAAAAAGTTAATTTTGCAAAAATTGATATATGAATTCAATGTACTTTTAGTCAAAATTTGGCAGAATTTTTTTGTAGAGCTTGACATGCTGGTTTAAACATTAATATGAAATGCAAAGAACCTAAAAATGCCAAATCAATCCTGTCTAGAAGCAGTGAAGTTGGAAGTTTATTGCTTCTTTAGTGTGATATTGGTGAAAATTTATTTAAGTATGATCAAAAAGTAGAATATCACAGAAAAACAGAGGCCTACTCATATATGCTAAGTCTACATTAGTTTGGATTTTTACAAAAGGCAGAATTTACATAAATCATAACAAAAAAGATATATTTGGAAGGTTCATAAATCTGAGGACAGAGATAGTTCAAGAGGGTGATCTGCACGTGCAAGAACTGGAGGCTCCAATGGGCTGTTCCACTGCAAGGTAGAACACGCAATCAGGGATGCAGGACAGCCAGTGAGAGTCTGCTGCAGATCTTGGTTTCTCAAAGAACACTGGCGAAAACCAGAGACTGGAGATCAGCGATGGGCAGACTGGCACAACTTGAGACTGGAGAGAATCTGTGATGAAAATCTGTGACGTGTAGCTAGTTGGCGTCCTTAGACAATTGCCAAGATGAGAACTTTCCCAGACAAAAAAGCTGTAACGGTTTCTTCCTTCCTTTTATACAGTTCGAGTTCCCAGTTGGGCCTCATTCGCTGGTCCACAAATCACTCACACTCTAATCCAGGCTGGTTCCCAATTGTCTAATCTAGGCACGGTCCCACAAACCCCAATCCAAGTGTGGTTCCTGATTGCCTCAAATTGACATAATCTCTCCAATGGTCACAAAGTCTTAATAAAAATTTCTGTGGAGATACTAAGCTTTTCAACAAATAGGACTGAATGGATTGCATACTCATGTAGAGATGCCAATTTTTCTCATGCCGTACACATAAAGTAGATCATCTATCTACATTAAAAAATTAAAGTTAAAAAATGTCTATAAGAAAACATTAAAATTGTGACCTTGATTTCTTAGATAAATACATACTCATAATAAAAAAGCACCAAAATGGACTTCATAGAAATATAAAACTTATGATTTCCAAAATATGCCCACCAGAAAATAAAAGTGTAAGTTCTAGGTTGGAAGAAAAAAATCATAATACGTATATGTGACTAAATACTGACAATCAGAATATACAAAGAATTCTTACAACTCAATGTTACGTAGATGAGAAACCTAATGAAATGGGAGAGTACAAAAGACATTGAACACTTTCTAAAAGAAGATCTATGGATTGCCAATAGGCCAGGAAAAGATACTCAACTTTTTAAGCCTTTGCAGAAATATAAAAACCAAATTACAAAAAAGATGACTGATCTTTAGAATGTTTAAATATAAAAATATAACACTCTCAAGTGTGGATGTGGAATAAAAAGAATTGACACACTCTGTACACAGGAGCATAAAATGTTGCAACCTCTTTGGAAACATTTTTCAAGGTTTTTTTTTGGAATTATTTTTGTTGCATATGTTTGTCATCCATATTCAATTACCTATTGATTACATACAGCTTGGGAGGTGGGTGTATACAGATACGGTGTTCTGACTATTTTCCTACCCGCCCCCGGCCCCTATGTCTTCCCCATTTTCCCCCTTCTCTTGTTCTTCAGTCCCCTTCTCATCTGTGCCAAGTCTACCGCCTATTTTCTATCTTTTCGCTTTTATTTTGCTCTTTCCGTCATTTATATTTTAGGTTTATCACATAAATAAAACCATGCAATACTTAACTTTTTATAGCTGATTTATTTTATTAGGCAGTATGGCCTTAAGGCATATTTATTTTCCTGCAAATGATTCAAATTTATCTTTTTTATGGCAAAACAGGACTCTTTTGTGTATATACACCACAATTTCTGTATCCATTCATCTGTTGATGGACACATAAGCTGCTTCCAAGTGTCAGTTATTGTGAGTTGTGCTGCTATAAATATGAGTACGAAGAGCTCTTGCCTAGCAAGCTCTAAGTCAAGCACTAAGTACCAGAGTTCGATTTCCCAGTACCACATAAACCAGGCATGGTGGCACACTCCTGTAATCCCAGCACTTAGGAAGCTGAGGCAGGAGGATTGCTGAGAGTCCAAGGACAGCCTGGGCTCCATAGTGAGTACAGGACCAGCCTGAGCTACAGAGCGAGATTCTGTCTCAAAAAATAACTAAATAAACATGGATACAAATGTGTCACTGTTATATCCTTTCTCTTAGCAAGATAAGTGCACATCTATGTTATGTGCCAGGCAATTCTACATCTAAGTATTTTGTTAGGACTGCTGCTATACTTTGAATATATTTTTCCTTTCCAAAAACCCTGTTAAGTTGGGCTACAGAGTGAGATCCTGTCTCAAAAAAAGTTAAAATTTGATCACCACTGTTGTAATGTTGGTTTGTGGAAATTTTAAAAGATTAGGTCTCATGAAGCAAGATTTTGCTGATACACTCCTCCTAGAAAAAGGGGTTGGAGAGAGCAAGTGAACATCCACTATGTGTGTTTTATCTATTAGTGAAGTATTATCTTGGAGTGAAACTTCACGTAAGCAAATGGACTGTTTACCAACTTTGGACTGAAAACAAAATGGTAATAAATACATAAATGTTGAGCAAGGATAAGGCAGCAATGACTTAAAGGCATACACATAAAAATTATACAATAATCAAAAAGTTAAATGAATCTCAAATAAAGCAGAATTTTCAGTGAAAAAATAAATTAACCCAAATAATTATATAGTAATTAGAGTGTTTAAGATTAAAATTGTTTCATCATTCAGTTTTAATATATACCAGTTTAGTTGGGTTTTCTCTCATGTAGCCTACAGTGACATTTATAAGGTATTACTGAGAGAAGATGTATCAATTCAGGGAACTTCTGCAAATTTTCTTGGCAGACATGCACTTCTGTCAGGTCTAGTACTTAAAACACAAGTTCTGAAGATGTATTATGATGTTTGGTGTTTATCAGAAATAAAACTTCTTTTTGTTTCTTCAGAAAACATCATAAATGTTGAAAGAATCACAACAGAAATGTAAGAGTATAAATTTAATAAACTATCTTTAAAAAAATAAAGAATAAAAGGTTAGATCTTTTAGTGAGATTAATACAGTTGTCGTAGGACCATGAGAGAAAGGTGTAAAAACCAAGGCCTTTACATTCTCTATATATTTATATGTAAGCAAAGGCCTTGTGGTTTGTGTCTTCCTCACTTAGCCATGCCCTCCTACATTTCACCCTTGTTATGATGTAATATAAAGGTCCTCGCCAGAAGTTTCCACCATCCTCTTAGACTTTTCAGGCTCCAGATCAAGACAAATAAACTTCTTTTATTTGTAAATAAATAATCTCAAGTCAAGCATGGTGATGCAAACTTGTAATTTCAGCATGTTGGAGGCAGAGTTAAGCAGGTCTCAAATTGAAGGCCAGCCTGGGCTATACATTGAGTTCTAGGTCAGTCTAGACTACAGAACAATACTGTCTCAAAAATCCAAAACAAAACAAAATAGAAAACAATCTTAGCTGTTGCCTATAGCTACAGAAGCAGACCAAAAGAACTACAAGAAGGTTTTTGTTTGTTCGTGTTTGTTCATTGTAGTTTCATTTATGGAAACTAAAACCATCAAAAGCCATCAATGAAGAATAGATAAATTGTGATATGTTTCATAAAGAAATATACCCCAGAAAGCAATGAAAACAATAAATTAGAATAAACAGAAAGTAAAATTGAGCAAATTGCTAATATATTTTCAATAGTAGAGATGAACCATCAGACTCTAGATTAAAGCACGCAAATGTGATGACTTCATATATATGAAAGTAATAAAAATAGGTAAGCTATTTTCTAATAAAAGCAGATTAGTAGCTGCCTGAACATGGTGCTAAGAGAGTGCTTTTTGGGATGATGTTAATTTTATGTCGTGATAAAAAGAAGAATCAAGTACATATTTATGAAGAATACATATTTATTTGAACTGTATACTTATACTGGATGTGTTTTAAAGTTTGCCTCAATAAAGTTGATTTCAAAAAGAAAGCACAGCCTTCAGTCTTGAGGAATAAGTACCCTGTTTTCTCCTCCCTGGAGTGGCATGAGCTCATTTTCAATCTGAAAAGTCATGGCTTTCTTTATAAACAAATGTCAACTTCTACCTACATGTCAAAAAGGAGGCATCATGTCCTCAAGGTACTTGATGGGCGGGGTGAATTATGTCAGTCAGAATAGGAGCAAAGGATAGTAAGGAAGCAGAGGAGAAAAAAATAAGAAACAAGCAGGGTGGGGTAGTAAAGATTTATTACAGTCCTAGAAAGGGGCATGTTTGCTCAAGTTCCATTAAGAAGATAATCTGAGGGTGTGTATAAGTTAGAAAAGAGCTGCAGTGGCATGTCCTGCTAGAGAGGCTTTGCTATGAAGAGCCTTGGATATCAGGCAGTGACTATATCACCAGATGTGTGCTCCATAAATGGCCAGGAGGCCAATTAGATTTTGTATAAACCTGTTCACTAGGTTCCTGAAGTGCAAGAGCATCTTTTTAGTACACATGTATCTTTCCTTGAGGTAAATCATGGCGCATTTACTATTTCGGCTTGGTGTAAATTCCACTAATATCTCTGGCTTAATGAGAAGATATGGCTAGTATTTGAACATAATGTTCAGAAAAGAAAAGGTAGAATTCTTTCCCCTTTTAATCACTGACTTCTGCCTCGACCCCATGTAAATCAGAAAACTCTTAGTTGGAGCATCTCTCTGCCTAAACAAATAGAAGCCAGTCGCTATCTAATTATTCTAGTTGATTTATCCTATCTTGCAGATAACCCTCTTCTCTCTAAGGTCTCTGCTGTTTTGGCTGGTTGGTCCCTTTTTCTCAACACCTGCATGAAATGAAAAAGGAAGACTTAAAATCTTCTTGGCCGCTTACCAGCTATTTCTTTATAGTGTCTCCAGGATTCTTAACAGGGATATTGAAATATGGTGAGGAAAAAGACCAAAACAGCTGGTGTAAGTGAGACATAGGGACGTTCTCGTTTTCTGTTACACTCATACTCCCTGGCCCTTTGGTCTGTATAAG
Organism: Ctenodactylus gundi; assembly: GCA_004027205.1. Classification (NCBI taxonomy): domain Eukaryota; kingdom Metazoa; phylum Chordata; class Mammalia; order Rodentia; family Ctenodactylidae; genus Ctenodactylus; species Ctenodactylus gundi. Next base: position 146,934 of record PVKB01001647.1, read on the forward strand.
CTTAGTAAATCCAGCAAAGCAATTCTTTCAGTTTCTTACTTTGCACTCAGGTAGGAATGATGCTTGACAATATAGCAAAACGCTGGACAGAGTAAGCTATGGAAAAGATCATCACCTGTTGCCAAAGTGACTTGGGTTCAAACTCTAACCACCACCCTGCCATTCATACCAGTGGCATGGCCTAAAATGTGTCAATTAAGGCCTCTGAACTTCAGCTTGTCATCCCTAATATAAGGATAAGAGCACTCAGCTCAAAGAGTTATGCCTATTTAGTGAGGTAACGCTTGTCAAATACATGAAGCAGTTCCTGTCACAGGGTTGGCACCTGGCTTTGCGGGCTATTACTATTTCAATTTCTTACCCATCTCAACTTTTTAAAAGTATTTTAAAGCATTCTGTTTTATCCAATTTTATGTACTCTCTGAAATTACAGATTGTTCTCCTGCATCAAAATCAGTTGCTATTGTGCTTTTCAATAGTATTCTCAGCAAATCATTCCTTATTATTAAACTAGAATCCTGAACATGTAAAAAATAGACATGAGTTGTCAGTGGCTCAAAGATACTTACTCTGACTATGTATTTTTTCTCAAATGACAGAAATCTCGTACTGTTAGTAGTGCTGCCTGGTCCCAGCTCCTTTGGGCCTCTGTGTGGTGTTCCTGTCTTTATAAGCTTGAAGGGTAAAACTTCTGCTATTCAGAAGGGAGACCGAGAAAACAGGGTTGCCCTTATGGCTCACTGTCTAGGAGTTTTTATAGTTGAGCTGGATAAGGGGCTGTCCTATGCCAAGCAGCTTGGTTGCTAAGGCTGCGTGCTACATTCTTCACCCTTAAGCGTCTGCTGAAGCCCACCTGAAGTGGCTTTGGAAGCACCCTTCCCTTAAGATCTTGCACTTTATTGGCTTCGACTACTTAATTCTGTGGAGTGGACAGCTATAGACTGTCAAGAGCCAGCTACCTTTTCTATAATCCTGCTTTCCAGTGAACTCTCCATTTCTGGGGCCTCTGTATCCCTCACTGCCTACAACCCCACTCTCCTCCTATCATATTACTATTTCTGAGTCAGAAAATATGTCTAAGTCAGAGCCCAAAATCTTGATACAGAATCTCTGCTGAAAAGCAGACTCTGCTTAGACCATGTAGCACTGTATGAACTTTGGTGAATGGTAGGTAAGAGAAGGGTCTTACCCTGGTAGCTATTTGAGAACAAATTTCCATATTAATCTCTGTTGATCTCTTTTATTGTAGGTCATACTATCTTTTTGTGGTTGTCTTAGTCTTTTCCTTTCTTAATCACATCTCAACTTTTTCCTTTATTCTCAAGGATACCCCTCCACATCTTATCCTAGCAGGAGTCTCCTTCCTTAAAAAGAGATATCAACACTATCTCAAATGATGTCTCCCTCCCTCCTAAATAACCCTTACCTAACACCTTTCCTGTCCTAATCCTTCCATGTCAGTTCAAGTCTCTGTGAACTCCAGATGAAGTTAAACACTGGAAATTTTTTTGCAAAGGAAATGTCAAAACAGTCCCTGTTTACAAAAAGCTTATATTAATTTTAGGAAAATGGGACAAAACTGAAACAGACTTTTCATAGATAAGAACTAAGTCAGCACTTTCTGTAAACAGCATACTTTACTAGGTCCCAGACATAGAGTCTAGGTTGCCTACTCCCTTGGTGAAGAAACGTAACAGACATAAGAACAAAACCAAAGCCACCTCACTCAGGTCAAATAGCGAACAGCATTAAAATGGATCGGAGTGCAGAAATGATCACCAAAGGTGATTCATCATGGAATCCTGCTTGGAGGAAGTGGAACCTAATACCCGCTTGAAGGAGGCTATAGTTTAGGGAAATGGTAAAGACGAGGAGGGCGTGTAAAGCATTCCAGACTTGGGAGCAGTGTGAACAAAGGTGTGGTGTCAGGAATGCTCGTAGGTTGTTTAGAAACAATGAGTACTCTGTTGAGCAGCATCTGAGAGGTAAGAATTGACACGACCTTGAATGCAAATCTGAGGAACTTGTATGTGACCCCGGGGCTGTGTTTCATGGAACCTGAGAGCTACTAAGCACAGGTGGGGAGTGGAAGAAGAGTGCTAGGTAGAGAGGTCGAGGAAGCAGGAATCTGGGCCTCTTGTTTTCACGTCAGTAAAACTGATCCTACCTTATCTGTTGAATAGTAGAAGACAAATATAGCACTTTATTTTGAAGAAAATTATCTGCTGCTTCAAAAATTGAAAAACCTTGCTGCAAATAATAAAAACCATTAAAGAGTTTTAAACATAAAATATAGAATTAGTACCCTAGAGAACCTGTCTCATCCAATATGTAATCAAAGTAAGAATCTGATTTAAGCATCCTCAACACACTTAAAAAATCCTGTGATGGAAAATTCAAGATTATACATGATAACCTATTCCCATATTGAACATCTCTAACTCAGAAAGTGGGGACAAGGAACCTATAGATCTTTTAGAGGTACCATAACTTTTTATGGAAAAATGTCTTTATTTTCCCCAATCTTGAACTAAATTTAAAATTACTTCTATCTTAAATGTAGACAACAGATCTCAATTGTACTATCAATACATAAAAAATTTTACACTGCTATAAATTATTGCAGATATCCTCAGCATTTTTAAGATTTTAATAATTTTAATAATTTTATTTCAACATGTGATCTTATACATTTATTTTATTCATTTAAAATATTATTTTCAGAAAAGTTCATAATATTGCTTAGATTTCCTAAATGGTCTCAGACAGAAAATAACATTATAAAACTGCAAATAATTTTCTATAAAGCCAGAGTTTATCTTCTAATATCTTCCACTTTTCCTCTGTTTCTCTTATATAGCTGTCTAGAATACATCTCATGTTAATTCTATGTGACAGCCCAGCGAATAGTTGAAGACAACTGTTCCTGCGATTGGCTTGCACGTGTGCTTTGCCTGGCCCATTTTCTTTGCTTCCCGCTCTCCCAGTATGCTTGTTGTGTGTAAGCAGTCACCTGAGAGAGGAAACGTTAACCACAGAAACTGGAGTCTGGTCTTCACAATCTCAGTGATTCTTGTTCCTCAAGTAGTTACAACTTGGATCCACAGATGGAGGTTTAACCAGTGTGGTTATTTACTCCCCTTGTTTCTGAACACCTCGAGACTCAGAAGAAGGGAGTCTTCATAAGGCAATACACCCAAATGGTTAAATAGGACTATAGACAGGTTTTACCTTGTGTCCTGCTTGTACCACATATTAACTGGATGACTTTAGCGAAACTATTTGATTGCTGAAACGCAGGTTTCCCTTGGGTAAATTGGAAGTAATAATAGTACAGATTTCATAACTTTGGTTCATTAAATGAGATAATGCATATAAAGTCTTGGGATATTAGTATTATTATTATTATTATTGTCAATCAAAATGAGATAAGCATTATCCTCCTCATTACCTCATCTACGACCTGAACACTTCTTTCTAATCTCCACTTCACCATGATTTCACTTTCGTTTTCTAGGTCCAAAATTTAAATGTGTTCTCATCGAACTTCACTATTTACATTTCATGAGTTGACAAAGACCTACCTTCTCCTCAGATCCTCACTCTCCTTAAGTTCCTGAAGAAAAGTTAGAGACAAGTCACTAGGCTTAAAAATGATTTCTACCTAAGGTTCCTCTGCTAGGAATGGGTTTCCCATAGTTATTATCATCCTTAAGAGGATGATACTGTGTCCCACATAATTAACTTTCTCTTATTTTGTCAGTATAAAGTTTCACTTTCAAATCAATTTCTTCAATGTATTTATCAGCCTACATCTTCCTTTTTTTCCTAAAATCCTAATGAAAAATCCTAAGAAAGTTATCAGGAGGTGAATAGACAGAGACGTAACAGGAAGAATTCTCTTAGACATAGAAGAGGATCAGCTAAATAAGGTTACCGGTATATATTTTGGCCTGTGTTACTTCAAGGTGACTACTTTCCTAGGTTCAAACTCAACCCTATAAATGATGCACCCTTTCAATTTCTTTAAAGAATTTTTTCAGATATGATCAGGTATTTTTATTTTATAAGATTCTGAAGTTTGCCCAGAAATCCTGCACTCCCTGATTTCTTCTCTGAGCCTGTCATATAGGACTTTATTTCCACATATAAGCTTTGCTTTTCCAAATAGAAAAGCCACCATCGTTTCATTCTCTTTCATGATGCACACCCTCCTTAGTGCCTGACACATTGCCAAGGGTACCCTCTGCATTCTAAAAATTTTGATGGCCCTTGTAATAAACCAAGAATTAAAGGTCTCTTTTGGGTGCAAGCTTGATTCTGTGTTTGAGGTGAAGGTGTGAAAACAGCATGGGTGGCAAATGGTGTGAGTTCCTAGCCTCCAACATTAACCATAGAGTTGCACTAGGAGAGAAATAAAGCAAATATGAAAATAAGCATGTATACTATAGGCAATGTCCTTCACAATTTGAGTTATCTTCCTGTGTGTTGCTTCTCTGGAAGTTCAAATACAAATTCTAATTACAGTAAGTAGTAAATATCTTTTTCCCATCCCCTGCTACCTAGATTACTAATTCTCTCTCTCTCTCTCTCTCTCTCTCTCTTTCTCTCCTTCCCTTCTCTTTTGTTTTCTCTCCTCTCTATCCTTTCTTTTAACCTCAGCTCATTCAAATATCAAGCTCCTGAGATCTATTTTTAAATGAAATGTATAGTACATATGCCCCAAGCTGTTCCCACTCTCTTACTATCCTCTCTTTTCATGTGTAAAGAAGGCAAATTATTGGATTTAAAATTTTGCTATGCTGTATCTTAAGAGCTATCTGTCCTTTTAAATAAATTTATTAATTAAAAAGGAATCTTGTTATCTTTGAAGAAGACTTATTGAAACTTTTCAAATCTCATTATCGAAAGACTTCTTCTGGCGAGACTATTCCAATCTCCTCCTCTTGTCTGTGTCTTACTTGAAGACCAGGCAGGGTTACCTTTAGTCTTCTATATGGGGTTACATCATTGAACACAATGCAAGAGTGTGCTAACCTAGGCCTTTACTCCATAAAACTTTGGACCCATTAAATGATAAATGGTTGTTAAAGGTAGAATAAATGACATAAGCTATTATATATGAACACAATAAGTCTTTGGCAAACAGAACTAACAGCATATATAAGCAAAGGACTGGATAGAAAGGAGTCTTGAAAGTCCTATATTACTCAGTGAAGTTTAGGAGACACTTGGAATGTCTCCTAGGCACCCAAGCATGGCTGCTTGAAATATAAGACTCTCAGGAGCCACAGATTTAAAGATCGAGTAACTCTGGGAACATTCCTGGCGTACAGTATGGCTTGAGAAGGCGAATCAAGGGTGAAAGTAACATATTTGGATTTGAAAAAGAATCATTTTGCCAAACATGTTTTTCCCCTCAGTGTTCAAAGCTAAAAAGGAAATGCAGTCCATATGGTTTGGACTCATTTATGCTCAATTATGAAGAGCTTCAAGGCATTTTCTAATCTCTTAAGTTTTTAGGCTCTTTTTCTCTCTGAGCAACAGGAAATCTTAATTTTCCCAGCTTAAGAGACCTTGAAAACTGAACAATTTATGTTGTGCTTAAACACAAGAGTTCATGAGTTTAGAGTCAAACAAACTTGGTTTAAGCCAATGTCTGAGCTGTTGCCAGGGATGCACTTTCCTACCTACAGTGTGGTATCTTTCAGAGAAACTCCAATTTAATTATTGTCTTTAAAAGGAGGAAAACATGTTTTGAAATAAGAAAATACTGGGGACTCAGAATTTATGGCTGTATTACTGATGACCCTAGCCCAGTCATACATCTGAGCAAACCTCCTCTATTTGCCAACATAACCATGTTATTTTTTCATTTTTTGCATCGATTGAGGAAAATATCTATTTGACTTTTAATCTTTATACATTGTAACCATCTTCACCTAAAAACTCTTTCAATCAACTTTCCTCAGACATTTTGAGTTTTTATGTTGTTCACCAGTAAGTTATTTTAAATATTAAAATACATTTGAATTATTTCTGCCATAGATAATAATAACAGTATTTGTTAAAAGTAATATAAAGGGAAAGGTCAAGCACAGTGAAGACTTAAACCACTAAGAGGACCAAAAAGACATGATCCAGTTTGTTCTCTTCTGTTAGTGAGAGTTGACACTGCTGGATGTAGGGCTTTAGCTGTGCTGCTTCACTTTGATGCTTGACTCACCGTAGATAAGCTGAGTCCCTCGACTTGACCATTTCACAATGGGTACATCTATCAAAACACTTCATTGTTCCCTGTAGATTTCTACAATTACATGTTGATTAAAACTAAAATTTTGGACTGGAAAGTGGAGTTCATTGGCTGAGCACCAGCCTAGCATGTGCAAAGCCTAGGGTTCCATCCCCAGCATGGCTCATGCAACATAAAATAGAATTTTAAACATTTTTAATACAGAAATGTTTTTTCAGCAATCTAACTTATTCCGGAATTCCCTCAATTTCCATTCTTCTATGACTCTTTTCAGTATGGAGTCTGCAGTCAGCAACAGGTTAACTAAACTTGGGCAGCTGTGACCACAGGAAATATGGCAGCTTCTTTGTGCAGAATACACCATTTCCAAAGCTATAATTTCACTTGCTTCAGTGGCCTCTCAGTTACTCTGAAGTTCAAACAGAAATTTGTTTTATTTTATTCTCAAGTTGAAAGCCTTTATGTAGTCTAATTGTCCCAAAATAGATGGGTTTTTTCCTCTTTCTATTAGCATAGCTATCCAAATGCTTTGTCTGTTAGCGTTCCACCTGTCTAGAAATAAGCAGTAAAGATACCTAGAGACAGGTTTCCTGGCATGCAGATACCCTGTGTCGTAAGCACGATAGCTGCCGCAGTTCACTGTAAGGGTTATCTGCTTATATGAGCGACAGGATTGTTTTCATTGAATTGCCACGGAGCTGCTTTTCCAGAGATCTTAGAGTTGAAATAGAGGAGAGGGTTTTATGGTGCAGTCTGGTTGTGGTTAGAATGGGTCCAGCAGTAAAGCAGGGACACCTAGATTGGTGGCTTTGCAATGAATCTAGGAGGTTGCAACAATATCGTATGGGAATAAAAGAAAAAATGTGTTAAAACATGATTCATTTACTCTTAAAAATCATTCAGATATTCAATGTCATCCCCGCCAAGGTCCATTTGCTAAAGTTTTGGTCAACAGCTTGGCCCCTTTGGGAAATGGCAGAAACTTTAAGAGACGGAAGCAAATGGAAATTGTCATGACGTACTTGCTGTTGCAGGGCATGATGGGACTCCTGCCTCTTCTCTTTCTCTTTTTCATCCTGGCCGTGCAGTGACCAGCTTTCTCACAAGCTCCTGCAAAGGTGCAATGCTGCCTGGACCACAGGCCACAAAACAGCATGACCGATGAACCATGGATTGAAACCTCCAAAGCTATGAGCCAAAATAAGCTTTGCTCTCTATAAGATGATTTATCTCAAGTAGTTGATACAATGATTAAAAGCTGCCAAACCCACAAGACTTAGAGGAAGATCCCGCTTTTTTTTTTTTTTTTTTTTTTCTGTTTTCCAGTCCGACAATGAGAAAATGAAAGGTCAGAACAGTTCACTGCTTGCTAAAGGTGGCATTGTTAGTGATATATAGATACAAAAGGCAAGCTGAGATCTCTGATTTCTCAAGAGTTCTTTCTTTTATTCAAAAAGATACCTGCAATGACAGCTTGCTCTAGATATTTTGAGTGGCAACACAGGGAAAAATATATGGTTTTATTTTTTTCAAGTACACTTCTTTTAGGTAGGTTTTGTTTCTCTTTTGCCTGGAGTAATATTTCTGTAGTCCATATGCTTCCAAGAGTTGTACACTTGTACCCCTTATCACTCAGCTCTGGAAAACTTTTAACTTGAAAAGATTAAGTTTTGTAAAAAGGAAAGCAATGAATGGCAGCAACCACAACTCCTGCAAATCAGTATTAAATATTGCTATTTTAGCATATTGATTCCTCATAGTAACTCCCAGTGGAAGAAAAAGAAATACACGTGAGGATAAAAATCCTGCGTCTTTTTGGGGGGCTTCTAAATATCTAGACCATCTGCTTCCCGCTTGACTCAGTGGAGGCTTTGATGGGAGAAGAAAAATCCTTAGGACAGAGATCTCAGGAATGGTCTAGTTCAATCCAGTCTTTTAAAATACATAAAGGAGTGTGATGCAATGGTTAAAACAGAGACCATAGTTGTCAATAATGCATCAGTCAGCCTGTAAAATGATTCAACCAAGCACAGGTTCTAGCATCAAATAGGCCCGCACTTAAGTTCCAGCCCCTCCCAGTGTGATGCCTCGGACAAGCTATTTCACTCATTTGAGCTGTGATTTCTTTATCTGTACAATAAAGATAACAGTACTATCTTCTAGGGTATTTGTACGTATTAAACAAGATAATTTGTATAAAATTTGTGTTTGTTTGGATATGTGATAAAAAAGTGATCTTAAACACAATTGAGCTTGAATATATAGAGAAGGGGCCAACAGTAGTTCAGATATCTAATATTTGTTAAGGTAAGAAAAAGCCTACTGGTTATGATATATTTTTAAAAATTAGCAGATATAAAAGCAAAAAAAAAAAACCCCTTTCTTTGCTTCTGCATTATTAAGAGTGTTATTCCACTCTTGTCTTTGTAGAATCTCAAATTAGGCCAAAAACATGACAATACACTTATATTCATTCTTTTTTTAAGATTGGATTTTATCCAACCTAGTCCAGAAACCTGAGAATTGAGCAGCTGGTTATCTGACTTCAGGTCCAAGGTCAAGCTAGTTCAGTTCAATCCTTTTAGTTAGGAAATAAAATAATTTATTTAAACAGCATTCATGGTCATATACTTTGCATGTAGTGTTAGGAGAGTTATGTAAGGGAAAGGTTAGTCAGAGTCTCTATGTTCAGGAATCTGACATACAAGATGCAGAGGTAGATGCAGAAAAAGCTCTTTACCATACAATGTGGAAATTACTATAGTGAGGGTTATGAGGAAAAAAGAATACACATAATCATGAATAATATGTTACAGAAGGACTGCAGAGAAAAATCTAGTGAGTCTTGTAAGATGGAGAAAATTTCTCCAAATGTAGACCAGAAGAAAGGTAGGAAGACAATATAGGAAAAAGGCACAACATGTGCAAAGGCACTGTGATGTGACCGTAAACAAAGAGTACACTTGTGAATCTACAAATATTTTTAAATGACTAGAGCTAAGAGAATGAAGGAAATAAAAGTAAATAGCATACTAGAAGGCAAATAATAATTTTAAGGCATGGTAAAATGGTGAGACATAATTCTAAGGAAATAATAAGCTGTTGATGATTTTTAAACAAGGGTATAGCATAACCGGATTGGTATGTTGCACTTAAGTACTCTGGCTGCAGTGTGGAGAGCACTTTGTGAAGTGTACAAGACTGACTCAGACAAGCAGGTAAGAAGATGTGGCAATTAAGTAGGTATGCGATGATGATGACCCAGACTAAGGTACCGGCGACAGCCTGGGGGGGGGGGGGGAGCCTAAAGTGTGTCCCAGCTGCAAAACTGTCTTATCTTATCAGAAAGGCGGAACTGCAGTGAGGAAGGAGTGCTCAGGAACTACATGAGCAAAGTCTAAAATCCCTCACCACACACGGGAATGCAGAATCGCAGGCATTTTCCTGGCCTTCGCTGAGACAACAGAAAAGACACTCAAGGGCCTACTTATTTTGCTGTGCTAAACATGAATGATAGCATATTCCTCACCACAAGTGCGCACACTTTAGATGACAGTCTGGGAAAACAAGTAAAAAAAACCCAAAGAATTAGAGGCATTCGCTCCCATTTGGCCTTTGGTGTAAATGGCAGCCATTGTGTTTGAATGTGATATAAAGAGCAAGGCTGTCACATTCTTTCCTTCAGAATTTCCCTTCATTTATTTACTGTTGACATCAAGCATGAATGATGAGGGTGGGAGGAATGGCACAGTGGGTAAAACACTTGCCTAGCAAGCACAAGGTCCTGAGTCTGGTTCCCCAGCACTACATAAAGGTGAGTATAGAGTTGCATGCCTGTAATCCCAGCACCCTGGTGGCTGAGGCTGGAGAATTGCCATGAGTCCAAGGCCAGCCTGGGTTACACAGTGAGCTCAAGACCAGCCTGGGTTGTAGAGGGAGATTCTGTCTCAAAAAAAAAAAAAAAAAATGTTGAAAGAGAAATCAAACCCCAAGGATTTCCGAGTTTCTTCACAGGTGCCATGCCCTTCCTCAGTACTGGCAGAGGTTCAGGAGTCGATGAGGGTGTCCCTGGAAGCTACAGAGCCATTCCATCTTTCGCCTTCAGAAAGCATACGCATTGGTTGGAAAGGCATACCAATAATCATGCCACACATCCATGGCATGAAGTGATAGATTGTGACATAAACCAGAAAGCTCCTGCAAGCCTGAAGAAGGCTATGGATTCAAAGAAGGCTTTCTGGAAGCGGGATATTGGACATGGATTTGAAGAGTGAAGAAGATTTGGATCAACAAAGAAAGAAAAAAGAAACTACCAAGTAAGTGCGGTGATGAGCATGATTATGGGAGCTCGCACACGTAGGAATTCTAAGAGGAGGGCTAGACTAACAAATACAGCTTATTTCCCTGAATAACACCTTATTTGGGGGCAAGATAAGTCATCTACAGTACATATATGTGACTTTAAGAGCTTAGGAGAAAAGAAGTGGTGAGAATTCTCTGAGAAATTCTTACAAAGTAGTTTCTGTGGTGCCTCTCTTCTGGCATTAGAGTTCATTCAAAACAGAGTCTAACTTGAATGGAATAGAGAGTTTGGCAGGAGAAAGGGAACGTGAGAGGGAGGAACATCACGGATTTTCATTCATGTGTAGAAGTTAAATAAATTGGTCTTATCAGAGCCTAGGAGGAGGGAAAAGAAAAACTAGAGGACAGGGAAGGTAGGGGGAGTGGGGGTCAGCAAGAGGTTGGCAATTGGATACAATTACGCAGTTAAATAAGAAAAAAGTTCTGATGTTATATAGCACAGTTAGGTTTCTATAGTTTGTATAATTATTATAGATTGCAAGATAACTAGGAGAAAGGATTTTGAATGTTCCCAACACAAAGACATGACTGATGTTTGCAATGATGAAAATGCTAACTACCTTGATATGATCATTATTTATTGCACACAGGAATGAAAATAACACACTCTGTTTTGTAACCATATACAGTTATTATGTGTTAATCAAAAAGAATACTTTAAAATCTTTTAAAAGATATCATACTGTGGCTCATGGAAACTGAGCAAGTTCACGGCTCTGCCACTTGCCACCATTTGTGTAACCAGTGTGGTTTCACCCCCAAAATCTCTGGAAGGCTGTAAAGAGGAAAGAACTTACCTAGATGTACCCGTTCACTTATCTAAAGTTGTTATTGATTATCTATTCACTGTCAGTCTAGCTGAGTACATAGGCTGAGAAATAGATAAAAATAATTTAAAGACTTGTTTTTATGGGAGTGTATATTCAGAGAAAATAGTGAAACATACGAAAAGGAAGCCCTAGCAATAATCAAGACAGTCAGAGAGGTAGTGCCATTGTACAGGATTTTACCAGGGCTTGACAAAAGAAAAAAGAGTTGCCCAAGGCCTAAGGAACAGGATAAGAGAGTTCAGCCAGCTATAGTATATGGGGTAAAAAGAAGGTGGGCCGAAGGGGGAGATACAGATACTGAAGAGATAGATATAATGGAGACTCGGAAAAAGTGGAATACAAAGAAAATGTAATATCGTGATATTCAATAAAGAGTGTCATCAAAAATGTCCATGGTACCAAAGCCGAATAGCATTAGACTTAAAAATTATTCTCTAAATTTTCAATGAGAAGATCATTGGTAACCTTAGTGGGATCTTATTTGTGACTTGGCTATGGTGGGTGCCATTTTATTAGGGTTGGAAAGTGAGTGGGAATTGAGGAAATGGGGGTTTCAGGTAGAGTATACGATTATTCTAGAAATTTTGATATTAAATACAGCTAAGGAATGAGGCAGAACGAAGAATTCAGCAAGATGTTTCATTGTTGCTTTGGTTTTTATAAATCATAAAGATTTGAGTATAATACGTCCTGAAGGGAAATATCTAATAAATAAAGCAGTTTGAAAATATTAGAGAAATAAAATATAATTAACTAATTAACTGGCAGAGTGATGTCTGAAGGAGACAGATGAAAGATAGGAGTAAAGCAGGAAAAACAGACCCATATCTCACAGAAGACATCCCTTAATCTATATTTGGTACAAAACAGTTAAGCACAAAATAATTGTGTAACATTCAACAATATTCAGGGACCTTTGCATTTACTGGTGTGTGTGTGTGTGTGTGTGTGTGTGTGTGTGTGTGTACCTGAGGATCGAGCCTGGGGCCTTCATACTGGGCTACATTCTCAACCCATTTTTATTTTTAATTTTGGGACAGAGTATCACAAGGCTAGGCTTCAATGTGTGATCCTCCTGCCTCAGCCTTCGGGATCGCTGGGGTTACAGGCATGTACCACCAGGTCTGGCTGCATGTATGGTGTCTGTGTTTGGCATGCTCCTTTCCTCTCTCATTAAGCCAAATCTATAATTCATTCAGATTTTGAATCAATATTCACAGCTTCGTGGATTCCTCCTCTGATTCCTCACAGACAAGGCCAAGTACCCTGATGCATGCTTCTGTTTGTTAGTGTGTGTGTGTGTGTGTGTGTGTGTGTGTGTGTGTGTGTGTGTGTTGTTTGTTTGAGGCAAGGTCTCATGCTGTAGTTCAGACTGGTCCTAAACTGGTCAGGCTGGCCTCAAACTCACAGCAATCATCCTGTCTCAGCCTCCAAAGTGCTGGGATTACAAGTGTGCACCACTATGCCTGGTTTATGTGCTGCTGAGGAATCAAACTCAGGGCCTTGCACTTACTAAGAAAGCACTCTGACTACTGTGCTATTCCTCCCGCCCTCCTGATGTACGCTTTTGTAAAGTTCTTTTCTTTTCCTTCAAAGTCCTTTCTGCAATCATTCACCTGTTAATGTGCTCCCTTCGTTTTCTATTCCCACCACCGGACAGTAAGCCCCATGAGGAAAGGGATTAAAGCTTTGCTTATTCATTTCTTTATCTCTAGCGTGCAGTACACAGTCCAGCATATTCCTCTGCAACCTTGGGGGATGGTTCCAGGGCCCTGGAAGACATCAGGAATTGAAGATGCCCAAATTTCTTAAATAAAATGGAGAAGTATTTGCATATTCATAATATACCTCCTCCCGTATACTTTAAATTATCAAATATTTTTAGAATATTCATCTTACGTTTGAGTCTGCAGATGTGAAACCTATGAATATGGAAAGTAGACTGTAGTATTTGCTAAACACTTATTGAATCTTTTTAAATATATGAAAAGAATAACCGAAGGTGTTGACAAAATAGGAAATCCCAAGAAACCTTCAAACCAACCAGGAAGATATACCACATATCTGAATGGCTCTAGAGCAAAGCTAGCACTTGATTCATACTCCACTTCTTCCATAAAGTGGAACATCCCACCTACATTCCTCATACTGATATCACTAGCTTTGGTTTACAATTTATTAGCTTAGTTTTTCAGTCTTCTTAAACATTCTTTATAACTTTGCTTCTGTTTAAATCAAGCCATGGTTAGTTTCTGCTGCTTGGAAAGGAGAATCCTAGTACATATGACAATCTCACTTACAACGAACCACTTGACTAAGAATCATTTCAAAAAACTGGATTTTCAGATACACGAAAAGATGCTCAACATCTCTAGCCATAAGAGAAATGCAAATCAAAACAAAGCTAAGATACCATCTCACTCCAGAGAGAATGACCTATATCAACAAGTCAAATAGTAATCAGTGCTGTCCTGGCAGTGGAGAGAAAGGAACCCTCCTGCACTGCTGGTGGGAATGTAAATTCGTACAACCACTTTGGAAAACAGTATGGAGAGCTCTTAAAAGATTAGAAATAAATATCCCCTTTGATCCAGAGACACCCCTCCTGGGAATATATCCAAAAGAGGTCAAAACAACACACAACAGAGATATTTGTATACCCACGTTCATAGCAGCACAATTAACAATGGCAAAAATATGGAAGGCACCAAAATACCCATGGGTCAACAGACCAATGGATACACAAACTGTGGTATTTATACACAATGGAATACTATGCATCTATAAAGACAGATAGGTCGGAGGCTTTTGCAGGCAAATGGAAGAAACTAGAGAACATCATGCTTAATGAAGTAAGTCAGAAGCAGAAGGTGAAACATCGAATGGTCTCTCTGATACGAGAAAGCCAGATCACAACTCCTATGGAACTTAAAATGAAAGACAAAGTGAAAGAGGGGAGTGGGGTAGGGGAGGGACGGGTGGGTAGGGGGAGGGACAAAAGGAGAGTGGGAAAGCCCTTCTCACCTTGACAAGATACGTACGTGCACAAAATGCTCGACTGCATTGTAAACCTTGAATTTTGCACGTATACATATCAATAAAATGTGGGGAAAAAACTGGGTTTTCTCTGTAATTGTGTTCCACTGAATAAAATTGTGAAATCAAATCGATAGGAATTTTATAATTTAGCCAAGCAAATGTTCTTTTTTTTTCTCTGTTCAACGGCTGATTTGTTTTTTGTTGGCCATCTAGGTAATTGGACTGCTCAGCTTGTTTGAAACAACCAGCCCTCTGGAATAATCTGCAGTGGTTAAGTCTACTGCTGATGCCATTACAAAGTGGCTATTTCATTTTCCTTTAAAGATACTACCAGATCCAAAAGCACAGGAACAGCTGTACTTTTATTTGATTTTGCCAGTTCAAGTGAGTAATGACTTCCCTTAGGGGCATAAATATTAGTAAGCATTGACATAATTAGAAAAAGCAAGGGAACAACTTGCTAGAGAATCCAGAAACATCTACTGACGTGCCTGGAATTGAGGAAAGGTATTGCCGTGCTTCAGAGGTATAGCTCGTGTTGTTAGAAGCACTGGATGGAAATTGGAAGTTGGCAACATCGACTGGGGAGTCTGAGTGTCATAGTCGTCAGCTGCTCCGGTCTTTCCTGAAATCTTTGACAGAGCTGTCATTATCAACTACTTGTTCAGAGTCTTAGAGCAAAAATTGTGTCAGTTTCTTCTGATGTGATCTTTTTGGAGCATACAAATACCATAAATGGTGTTTAGGAGGTAGCATTTGTATTTTCAACAAATTGTCAAATAATATACATATAACAAACACAAAGCTAAGAATTTCAAAATTAATCTAAACTATGTAAAATATTTCTCTCTTTATTTTTAACTAAGACATAAAGAGATAAAACTGTTATATATATACAGGGTAGTATGTGATTTTCTGATAAATAAGTGTGTTGTATAATGTTCAGATTAGCCTGAATATATCCATTTCCTCAAATATCACTCTTCTTTTGAGACAGGGTCTCGCTCTGTAGCCCAGGCTGGTCCTGAATTTACTATGGAGCCCAGGATGGCCTCGGACTCATGGCAATCCTCTTGCCTCAGCCTCCTGAGTGCTGGGATTGCAGGCGTGCGCCACCACGCCCAGCTTATCACTCTTTTCTTTATGATGAAAATTAAAATCCTTTCTTCTATATTTAAAAATATTCAATACATTAGCATTATCATTATAGTAATAGTACAAGCTTTCAAGTCTAACACTTTAGAGTTTAGGTTTTCCATCACTTAAGAGTGACCTGAAGACAGACTTACTGCCTTTTTTCTTTAGATTTTGTATCAGCCAAGTAGAAATCATGGCTCTTCTTTCTTGAGACTTTATGATTATTAAATAAAATGACTTATGAAAAATCCATGGTACACAGTGTCTAGCTAAAAAATGTACTCTTCAAATGTTGCTCTATCTTTTGAATAAGAGGAATGTAATTATTAAAATTCTTTTTTATTTGCTTTCATGCAGAACTTGAGTTTAGAGAGGAATTTTTTGTTTTTTGTTATGGAAGAAATAATATTTGATCAATATATTCATGTGATCACATCTAATGGATATTAGTTTGCATCCTACAAATTCAAAAATAGGTACTTCTGTCTTTTAGATGTGATATCTTTGGTATAGTTTTAGAGATACTATTTTAAAAAGCAAGGAGCTGGAGGAATGGCTCAGTGGTTAAAGCACTTACCTAGAAAGCTCAAAGCCCTGTGTTTGATTCCCCAGCACCACATAAAGCTGGGTGTGGTGGCACATGCCTGTAATGAGGCCAGAAGATTGCCCATGAGTCCCAGGCTAGCCTGGGCTACATAGTGAGTTCAAGACCAGCCTGGGCTAGAAAAGGATATCTTGTCTCAAAAAAAAAAGAAAAAAGAAAGAAAAGAAAATCAAGGATAGTGTCTCAGCTAATAGGAAGGGAATACCAACTCATTTAGAACATGCATTGTTTTTATTTACAGTTATCTTTAACAATTAGGAAGAGCAAAAGTAATATATTCAATTAATAAGATCTACGTAAGTTAGGAACATTTCATCAGCTCTAATTTCCTTTTGCAAAGTGAACTCAGGGGAATTTTTTTTCACATCCTGTGGTATTCTAGGGAAAATAGAAGGACACATCTGTCTGGCAAATTTGGAAAGAGTAACTATATATGATTAGCTTGATTCTGCCTTTTTCCTTCATGGAGAAACCCCGCCTGCAGACAGCATGGATTCTCCATTTCTCAGTGCTATATGCAGGGGAGGCCGATTTCAATCCAGTTCTTCTAAAACTACGTGGGTAACGGTCTAATTCCTAAAATTAGTTAACAAGCTCACTTGGATAACAGACATAAAGTTAAATCCTGAACCTTAGACTTAGCACTAATAAAGCTAATGTCTGGACATCCAGATCACACTATATATTTTGTTTTTGTTTTTGTTTTTGCTTTCATGATACTGAGGATCTAGCCCTGGGCCTTCACACGGAACTACATGCTCATCCGATTTTAAAATTTTTGTTTTAAGACAAGTTCTCAGTAATTTGCTAAGTTGTCCACACTGGCCTCAGACTTGTGATCTTTCAGGCTCATACCCCCAGAGGCCTGAGCCAAGCAGCCAGGCTTGTTTGTTTCTTTGACAAGGTCTCACAGGTAGTCCAGCCTAGTAATAAACTCACTGTGCAGCCCAAGCTCCTGGCCTTGAACTTCTAATCTTCTTGCCATAGCCTCCCGAATGCTAGGATTATAGGTGTGCATACCAGGCGAAAGTAATCTTTTGTTATTTCTCAAAATGCTTGCAACCTAGAGTAGAAAACAGGTGACATTTGTTGAATAATTTTTCTTTGTCATTGTTGAGAGAACAATATGTACAAAATTATTTTTTTCTAAATATCAATAGAAATAATAAATGAAAGACATAGACGAAGTAGCGGGATACTTTATTTTAATACTTCTCTTTAGTGTATACTTTGAAACATTAAATCTAATATTCTTCTCTACATTTATTGGTATTTGAAACTTGAATGTTCTTCACAAGCAAGAACTAATGCCAACTTTTTTTCTTGGTGAATAATGGGAAAAAAGCCAACTCAATGAAACAGCTGAAGAAAGGTTGATATACAAGAAAAATTAATGTTCACAATTTGGAAATGGCCTGGAATAGCTTATGGTGTTTGGCATCCAAAAATAATTCTCTTTTTCATGATTAAAGTAACATTTTGAAGGAGAACCAAACACAAATACAGCATTAAATAGAATTCAGATGGTCACCTTTTAACTTTAAAGAGAGTGAAAAGTTGGGCTTTGTTTTTTTAAGTACTGGTAAAATGAAGAAAACCAATGGATGGAAGTGTTTTAAAATTTTTGAGAGTTAATATGGGGCAATAAACCAGTTAACAGTGATTACTCAGTGATTTAAAAAGATCAAAGACCAACATAAACTCCTAAATCACCATATTCTGATATTGCTACCAGAACTTGTTTTTTTTTTAAATTACAGATTATGGATTGAACCTAATAAGAGTGACTAAATTACATTATGCCTAAATCTGATAGACATGAACAAAATGATGCAGAATCACACAAAATGCAAAAATGGTAACTTTTATCGATCGGTGCATTTTTGCATATGTTGCTTCTGTGTAACCACCACCCAAATCAAGTAGAGCATATCTAAAACATCAGAAAACACTTTGTACTTCCATCAGTCATTACCCTTTTCCAGAAGAAATAATTTTTCTAAGCAGTATCAACATATATTTGTGGCAATAGTTTTTAACTTTGTATACGTAGAATCATGCACGTGGAATTCTGTCTTTGTTTCTTCCATGTTATTGGTTTTTGGTTTTGGTTTTGAGACAGGGTCTTGCTCTGTAGTTCAGGCTGGTCCTCAACTCACTCTGTAGTCCAGGCTGGCCAAGAACTGACAGAAATCGCCTTGCCTCAGCCTCCCAAGTGCTGAGATTAGAGGAGTACACCATCACACTTGGATTAAATGGTGGTGGGATTCAAATTCAAGGCCTTGTGCTTGTGAGACAAGTATTTTAACCACTGAGTTACACCTGCAGCCTGCCACATTGTGTTTTGATAGAAATTTCTGTTCTTGCATAAATAACCATGATGTTCTCTTTATTGTTATATACTATTGCATTGTGT
Source organism: Ctenodactylus gundi (assembly GCA_004027205.1). Classification (NCBI taxonomy): domain Eukaryota; kingdom Metazoa; phylum Chordata; class Mammalia; order Rodentia; family Ctenodactylidae; genus Ctenodactylus; species Ctenodactylus gundi. The sequence continues at coordinate 165,575 of PVKB01001647.1, forward strand.
GGAATATAACAGACTTCATTTAGGCATTCTAGTATGGAAGGATATTTGATTTTTTCCGGTGAAGAGCTTGTATGAGTACCACAATATTGTTGTACAAGTTTTCGTGTCCAAAAGTTGAATTATTGGGTTATATAAAGTTTTATTTAGCTGTTTTAGAAATATTCTTAGAACCCAAAAGAATTAGAAGCAGGATCTTCAAGAGATATTTGTACACACATGCTCCTAGTAAGATTACTTACAAAAGGCAACAGGTGGAAGAAACTCAAGTATCCAGTGACAGATGAGTCAACAAACAAAACAGCAGTTGGTACATACATGAAATACTATTCAGCCATTGCAGGAGAGGATTTCGAAGACTGTTACAAGATGATGAGCCTTAAGGATGTTAGGCTAAGTGAAGAAATCCAGTCAAAAGAAAAACACGAGGCTGGAGGAATGGCTGAGCAGTTAAAGCATGTGGCTAGCAAGTGCTAAGTCAAGTGCTAAGTACCTGAGCTTGATTTTCCAGCACCACAGCACCTCATAAACTGGGCATGGTGGCACAGACCTGTAATCCTAGCACTTAGGAAGCTGAGGCAGGAGGGTTGCCATGAGTCCAAAGCCATCCTGGGCTCCATAATGAGTAGTTCAGGACAAGCCTGGGCTACAGAGCAAGACCCTGTTTCAAAAGAAGAAAAATAAAAAATAAAAACAGTATGAGTCCACTTGTATGAAGTATCTAGAGTCATTAGAACCATAAATTAGATTCATAGGGAAAGAGTGGCAGTCTCTAGGGGCTGGAGACAGAGGAGGCAAAGGAGTTAGTATTTAGGGAGTACAGAGCTTCAGTCTTTGAAAATGAGAAGAGTTCGGGAGATAAAAGGGGGGGGGGGGCGGTTACAAAACAATGTGAATGTCTGTAACGTAATACCATTGAACTGTATACTTTAAAATAGTTACAGTACCAAGTTGTATTTTATGCATATTTCGCCACTATTGTTTCTACAAAAAAAAAGCACTGCCAAACACTTTGGAAGTGGTTTTACCACTTCATATCTACACCAGAGATATATGTTATTTTCAATTGCTCTGCATTCTTCTCAGGACTTGATATTACTCATCCATTAAGTTTTAACTGCAATAATGAGTGTGTCCTGGTACTTTGTTACGGTTCTACTCGGTGCTTGTCTGGTGACTAGATGACACTGAGTTTTCTCTTATTTGTGTATGTTCTTTACTTAATTTCTATTCACTTCTTTTGCCCATATGCTCCTGTTAGCTAACAAATATTGAATATTTCTTATAAGATTGATTCCTAGGGGGAATTAAAGTTATAATAAGGATGATTATATGACTCCACAGTCTAATAAAGAAAATATTGGCCTCAAACTCAAGGCAATCTTGCATCAACCTTGCAAGTCCTGGGATTAAAGGCATGCGCCACCATGGCCAGCTTTATGTAGTGATGGACAAACTCAGTGCCTTGAACTTGTTAGACAAGTTCTTTAACCATTGAGCTATTCCTCCATCCCCCCATTCACTACTAATATAAACAAATGCAAACATCTTTTTAGTTTTTATTATTTTCCTAGCATTAAGATGAATTTTTCATATTTCTGAAACTATTCTTACAATGTTGTCAGTTGAAAACTATGATTAGTTCCAATTTACAGGTGAAATAATTCAAATATATATAAGGGGTAAGTAATTTACCTAGTAAATAAAATGAACATCACATGATGGTGCCAGAACTTAAATTAGAAGTACCTAGCCTCAGAACTCTTGGGCCATACTGCTACTTACCTGACCTGAGAACTCTACAAGGCTTAAAAATCCACTAGTTTTGAATCTGGGCAAATTTTCAAGACAAAAGTTTGGTCTCATGAGTACTGGCCAGACTTCTCAGGTACAACCAAATCCACTGTCTCATTTAGAGAGAAAAAGATTTAATAAAAGAGTTTGAGTAACCCAGACTCTCAGGGAGTGCCAAGAACCAGGACTGAATGCCAAATAGCCAGAAGCAATGAAGTAGCAAGGGAAGAAATTATGTTATCATTCAGCGTGGTTAGAGTGGAAAGACTACTGCTTCTGCCTCCTGCTAACCACCTCCAACTTGTCCTTGGAGTCATGAACTTCTCCAACAAAATAACTTCATAAGGATCAGATGTCTCAGCTATCTTGCTTCACAGAACATCCATTTCCCCCAAATGCTGTTTCAGCAGCATAGAGCTCATTTGTGCCTCCGTTTCTATGCATGGCTTATAACCCGGCAGAACGAAGTCATATGCCATCTATATAGCTGCAAGAGAATCTGAACAATGAACTTTTAGCTTTTCTGTCTCTAACAGACAAGCTAGTAGGGAAATCTTATAGGTGTTGTATGTTCTATCCTGTGGTATGTTGTATGTTCTATCCTGTGGTATCATTTGTATGCCAGAGCTTTCACTTTGGCCTCCTTCTGGGAATCACTTTTTTACATGCAGTCAGTTAGTGACCAGAATATTTCAGTACAGGAAGATTAAATAATTTTAAATAGAAATTCTTACCTCCCCTCAAATTAATTCATATAGAAAAGTTTATAGAATGCTGAACCACAGATCTAAACCTAAGAGTTATATCACATATTTAGTATCATCCATCCAGTACCCCCAAGCAAAAAACCTAAAAGCCAGATTACAGGTACAGCTCAAAGACAGACTGCATGCTTAGCATGCATACAGAGCCCTGAGCGCTCTCTCTCTCTCTCTCTCTCTCTCTCTCTCACACACACACACACACACACACACACTCATACACAAACTAGCATAGAAACAGTCCTTAACATATTACTCTTTTTCATTTCACCTCAACTATTGAGATAAGAGAATTCATGATATCTACCACATTACTATTTTTCAAAGTTTACTCTCTTTTCATCCATCACTGTTCCTGCATTGGCATTCCCTTACAAATTACACAAATCTCTCATGCAGAAGTCTCTTCTCTACAGTTGAAATATTTTTATTCCCTAAGCCAAAAAGAAAACTCACCCTTCAAAATCCAACTTTATTGTCACCTTCCCCAACAGAACTCATTTAGATCTTATAAATACAGCAGGAAGGCAGGACACAAAAATTAATATACAAAAATCAATCACATTCTTTTATGTCAATAATTAAGCCTCCAAGCAAGAGAGCAGGAAAACAACTCCATTCACAATAGCTTCAAAAAGAATTAAATACCTAAGAATCAGCATAATCAAAGTATTAAAAGACCTCCATAATGAAAATGACAAAACTCTGAAGAAAGGCATTAGAAAGCAAAAGATATTCCTTGTTCTTAGATTAGCAAAGTGGTCAGATTACCAAATGTCAACTGTAGACCAAACACAATACCTATTAAAATACCAACATCATTCTTCAGAACACTACAAAAAACAACACTGAATTTCACCTGGAATCAGAAACTACTCAGAATACTAAAAGAGATCTTGAGCAAAAAACAACAATTCTGAAGGAATTGCTGTACTAGACTTCAAGCTATACTGTAAAGCCATAGTAACACAAGCAGCATGGAATTAACCAAAGACAGAAATATAAACCAATGAAATGAAATAAGCCATGAAAGCAACCATAGCACCTTCAACCATCTGATTTTGACTAACCGAATAAAAACATGCTGAAGAAAGGACAAAGTCTTAAGGAAAAATGAAGAGGCACATATAGAACATTGAAGCAAGATTCCCATCTCTCACCCTGTACTAAAACCAAATCAAACTAGATTAAAGACCTAGGTATAAAATCAGAAACATTGAAATTGCTGGAAGACAGCATAGAAAATCCACTTGAAGCCCTAAACACAGGCAAAGACTCCCTAAACAGGATTCCAAAGGGGCAGAAAATAATATCAAGAATTAACAAATAAAGCTAATCAAATTTAAAAGTTTCTGCGTGGGGAAGTCAACAACAGGGTGAAGGCACAACACAATGAATGGGACAAAATCTTTACATTCTTCTGACAGAGGAACAATATCTAAAAATACAAAAAACTCACAATTAATAGCCCTAAAAACAATGAACCCAATAAAAAGTGCGCAAGTGAAGTGAATACTTCTCAAAAGAAAAAGTAAATAGCCAAAAAAATGAAAAATGTTCAACATATGTAGCCACCAGAGAAATGCAATTAAAATTACGTTGAAATCCATCTCACCTGTGTCAGAACAACTATGATCGAGAGTACATACACAGAATGAATGAACCTTGACGTAGACATGGGGGAAAGGGTCCCTTCTACATTGTTGGTGGAAAAGTAAACTAGCACTTCTAAGATGGAAGACAGTATGGAGAGTCCAAAAGACTAAACAAGGAAATTCCATTTGACCAAGCTACACTATTAATACTCTTGGATACATTCCCAGAATAATTAAGCACTGTGTAACATACTAATATACACATACTCGTGTTTACAGCAGCACAATTCACAATAGCTGAGCTATGGGAACTGACTGGATGCTCATTAGCAGATGAATAGATACAGAAAGTGTTGTATGTACACATAGCAAAAAATTCAGCCTTTAAAAATTAAAATCAGATCATTCCCCCGAAATGGTCAGAACTAGGAAACATCAGGTTAAATAAAATCAGCCAGACTCACAAAATTAAATGCCACATAAATTCTTTTACATGAGAATTGTAAATACACACACACACACACACACACACACACACACACACACACACACACAAATTAATAAATAATTAAAGGAAAGAGGAGAGAAGCCAGAGATAGACCGATGAAGATGGAGAAGGAGATGAGGGGCTGGGAAGAGGAATGGGAAGGTGGTTAATGGGATTGAAATTGACTAAGACATGTACCAACGTCCCAAAATATATCCCATTAACAGGTAATATTAACATGCACTAAACATTTCTTTAAAAAGAGCTAACTTACATTACATTTTCCTTAATTTACTAGGGTCCCAAATTTCTCTGGTCATACACACAACATTTGTATCACTCAATGCTACTGTCATTTTTGTTGTTCATAGGTGTATGTGTTCCTATTAGTGTCAAAATTCTTATTGGGCAAAAATCATCCTATTTCTGTCCACATCCACATGACACCTAACCTTCTGCCATATACACAACAGAAAGTACATGTGCAGTTAACTTATCTAACTGGAACTCCAAAATGGGGCCATGATCCCATCTGTACTCTGATTTCACCATTTTGCAACAAGATCATATTATTAATTTGCTTTCACTAACAACGTTGTTGGATTCCACTATTTTGTTTCTCAATTTTTAATTGTAGTTGTGAAATTTACTATCTTCACCATTTTAATTTCAAAGCTCAGTATTAAGTATAATCACATTATTATGCAATTATGTGTCATCAGCACTTTCCATTTTGTAAAACTAAAACTCCGTGTTAGACAACTTCCAGTTTCCCTCCCCCAGTTCCCAGCAACCATTCTGCTTTCTGCCTCCAGAAATTTGACCACTGAAGATATTTCACACACATAAGACCATTCAGTATTTACATTTTAGTGATTCCACGAGGTTATTTTTAAACACTACAGAGCCCAGGGCCATCAGAACAGTAAAATCTTTCAAGTGGAAGTGTTATTTCTTTGCTCAGCTGGGGGTGTTGTCCTATCAGGGCATACCCATGTTTGTCAGGATTCTTCTGCAAAGAACTCTCCACTTTCTGTATTTGAAAAGTCAATGTCCATTTTCTTATTGCATAAGTTTCCAGATCCTTGTAAAAAAAAAAACACACACACACACAACACAGCAATTGGCAATGCCTAGAAGAAATTCCAGTCAAGGTCTGTAAGCTCTTCCGTTTGTGCTATACTGTGGGAAAAAACAAACAAATGTCAGAAAAGACAGTAAGCAAAGTAATGAAATACATGAAACAAAACTGCAACTATTCAAGGGAAAATGATATCTGTTTCACTCATGCTCAACAAATGATTGACCTAGCTCAATTGGAAATTTGTCTAGAATTTTCTTTCACAGGGAAGAAAAATGAGATACTATGATGTTTAAATTTTCAGATTCTTGTACAATAAAGGATTTATACATAAAATATCAAAATAAATAACGTAAAACAGTGAACCCAAGCCATTATCTAAATACTAAAGTTTCATGATGTGCATAATAAAATCTAATGCTCTCCTGATGACTTACATGTTTTGTTAATCTGCTGACTTCATTTCCGGTCACTACCTGTTTTTATTTGAGACAGGGTCTAATTCTGTAGTGTAAGCTGGTCCGGAACTCACTCTGTAGCCCAAGCTGGCTTCTAAGTCATGGCAATTTACCTCAGTCTTCTTAGTTTAGGGATCACAGGAATGCACCACCACGACCCACTTGGTCCTGGGGAATCGAACTCAGGGCCTTGCTCATGCTAGAAAAGTACTTTAACCACTGTGCTAGTCCTCCAATCCCCAATCATTCATCTCATCCACTAACCAGCCTTCAGCAGTTACAGTGACTTTCATGCTGTTTCTCAAACACTTTAAGCAGGACTTAGTTCCTTGGCATTTGCTTGGCCCTCTGTCTGGAAGACTTTAGCTAACAACAGCCTCACAAGCTGCACCTTTGGTTAAGATCTCTACTCACTACCCTTTCTATCGAGAGGCTTCTCCTGATCACACTTAAGGAAATAGCATCCCCGCCTTTGTCATTTTCTATCCTCTTACTCTGATGTACTATTCTTCCTAAGGCTCATCATTATTTGGCATATTCCTATATTTTATATTGTCTGTGATCTCCTGCTAGAGGTATATAGGTGCTGACTAATTTGATTATACAAAATTTCTAACACAGAGTGGGTATTAAAATCAATGTTCATTGGACTGCTGAATGATTCGAAGTTCTGTTGGCAAGTTATTATGCATTTCAAAGATTCACTCATACATTCATTCATTTAATAAATGGTTCCAAACCATGTGCCATATGCTAGATACTGGCTTCTCTCAAAATGTCTCCTGTAATATTCACTTACACACAGCACTAAGACAGTTTTCCTTAGTCAACAGAATGATTTCGTGTTCTTGAATGCCCTTTGGTGTTTTATCATTCAGTTCTGTCTCAAAAGAAATGAAATCCATGGAAAATTATTAAAGAAATATAGTAAGGTGGGGATCAAAGAAGGGCACAGTGGTTAGAGCACTTGCCTAGCAAGTGTAAGGCCCTGAATTCAATTCCCCAGCACCACATAGGCTGGGCATCTTGGCAGATGCCTATAATTCCAGTACTTGGGAGGCTGAAGCAGGAGGATTGGTAGCCTGGGCTACCTAGTGAATTCAGGACAGAAAGAAAGAAGAAAGAAAGAAAGAAAGAAAGAAAGAAAGAAAGAAAGAAAGAAAGAAGAAAGAAATGTTTAGAGCAGCATCAGGCATCTAGTTGATGCTTAATAAAATTAAATTGTTAGGGGCTAGAGAAATGGCACAGTGGTTAAAGCACTTGCCTTGTAAGCACAAGGCCCTGAGTTCAATTCCCCACTACCACATAAAGCTGGGTCTGGTGGCACACACCTGTAATCCCAGCCCTCAGAGGCTGAGGCAGGAGGATTGCCATGAGTCTAAGGCCAGCCTGAGCTACAAAGGGAGTTCAAGACCTGCCTGGGCAACAGAGTGAGACCCTGTCTCAAAAAATTTTAAATTGTTATATTTTTCTCATGTTCAGTACCATTTCTTAAGTGGTAAAATTTTTCTAATGCTTTCTAAAGTTATTGCCTTGGTAAACATTATGCAAATATAATTTAACAGTGATTGAAGTTTTTCCTCTATCAATACTTCAAGAGTCACTGCTTTTCTGCAAAAGACAGAAAACGAACAAATGAGGGCACTTATTGAATGCATAAAGAAATAGCATGTGGATCTGGAGAACATATAAAAGCATGCTTTCCAGACCATGCAGCTACTCCTGTCTGCTTCTCCTTCTTTGTTCAGGCTCTATTCTCCTGTCTGTGATACATGTCTCTCAACATGAGCATTAAGTGTTACATCCAGGAAAACTGACTGGAAAGTGGAACTGAGAATCTTCACTATGCAGAAGAGGAAAACAAAGAAGAAGAAGAAGAAGAAGAAGAAGATGATGATGATGATGATGATGATGATGATGATGATGATGATGGGGACTGGTGGCATAGCTCAGTGCAGTGGTTGAAGCGCTTGCCTAGCAAATGCTAGGCACCAAGTTCAATTCCCAGCACCACATAAGCCGGGTGTGGTGGTGCACACCTGTATTCCTAGCACATAAAAGGCTGAGGCAGAAGGATTGCCATGAGTCCAGGGCCAGACTAAGTTACAGAATGAGACCCTGTCTCAAAAATAACAGAAAAATAAATAAATAAAGTGTCATCTTCTGAAATAGGAAGATCTTTTTTTACTTGCTAGCAACCCCTTGAAGGCTATTATCTAGATTGTACAAAGAACTGAAGAAAATCAGACCCTCCAAAATTAAAGACCTGCTCAAAAAGTGGTCAACAGAAATGAACAGGCAGATCTCAGAAGTCCAAATGGCCAATAAATATATGAAAAAAATGTTCATCAACTTAGGCATAAAAGAAATGCCAATCAAAACAGCACTGAAGTTCCATCTAACTCCCGTAAGAACGATTGGTATCGAGGAGTAAAGAAACAACAAATGGTTGTATCAAGAATCTCCAAAAAACTTCACAAAGCTAAGTTTGCACACACATGAAAAAAGATAATGCGGGAGAAAGTTGTTCGAATGAAAAAGATCATCAGGAAAATACAGCAGGGATATAAGTTTTGATAACAGTTCAATAGTATTAAAAAGACAAGGTTTTTTAACCATTGTATTCAGTGAATACCTACATAACATATGCCATGCATTGTTCTGAGCTTTTACGCTTACAAACTCATCTCTGTCTCCTAGCAACCCTACTAGGAAATTTTATCATCATTAATTCTTCATTTTCAGCCCAATTTTACAGATGAAGAAATTAAGCAAAGAAAGATTGAGTCAATTTCTCCAAAGTCCCATAGCTAATAAGTGACAATTCTGACTATAGAATCTGCGCTTTAAACCGCTACATCACTCTGCCTTCTTGTAGGTCATATTTGGAAACGTAGCTCTTGCATTTAGTAACAGAATGATGGTGGGCAAGTTAACCTCACTAGGCCTCAATTTTCTCAGAGCAGAAAAAGAAATTACCATTCACTCAACAAATATTTGTTAAGCATGAATTCAGTGCTAGCCATTTTCTAAGAAGAAAACATAAAACAGTGAATAAGACAGACATAGCTCTTGTCTTAACAGAACCCAGAATTCAGCAAATATTCATAAATATTCAGAGAATATTCAGTTGTGAAGAGGAAGAAAGTGAGGTATCCACGATACTGCTTAGCACACTGCAGGACATGGGTTTCTTCAGATGAACAACATAAGAAGTGCATGTAGAAGAGGTTGTAAGGAGCTTAGTAAATAAAGGTGCTATTTGATCCAATTGGAAAGAAGTCCATAAATTTCTTTTGTTTATGCACAAAAGTAATTTCATTTCAATGGCTGAGACAGTCAAAATCCTTTAAATGTTATACTAAGTATCATATGCTAACCAATGTTAAACAAAACCAAAAGCACTAAGTGTACTGACATGTTAAAAGTTGTCTTTAGCTAGTGGTAGGGTTATGAACATGTATTTATTTATTGATTGATAAAATCATCTATCTTTTTCTATTGTTGCTGAAGCTGCTGAATTTAAAACATCTTTTCTTCATTCTATCTACTATTTAAGACCCAGTTTCTCTTCAAAGTTCGCTCAGATCTTACCTGCCCTCCACATATGTGAACTCCTAAAATATTTTCAGTCTGCATGATACAAGAATATAAGTTTCTTGTCTTCCTAGCTAGAATTGTGATTCCTTACAGAGAGGTACTATGTCTCCTGATACTTATAAATGCCTTCATCTCTACCCTCAATGCTTAGCTCAGTAATAAGACTATATAAGGTTCTTAAAACACAGAGCCTTGTGCATATGTGCGTGAATGTGTATGAATATACATTCTCAAAACCAGGAAACCTTTGGAAAGTCATTTTTCCTTTTAGACCTTTAATAATCTCATTCAGTTATTAAAATTTTTCTCATTTATGATCATAAATTGATGATCCTTCAAACATTTAAAATATTAAGATCCCTTTTTCACAACTAAATACTTGTGCATTTAGGATCTATTAGATGAAAATAATACATGACAAATATGTAAATCAATTTAGCAATATTTTCTAATAAGGTTTTCTTAGTAATGATGTAATCCACCAACAGATTATATGTAAAGCCAGAAGTTAAAGTCACAAAAGTAGAAAACCATTAGGCCTTCCTGCCTCTCCACTGATCAATGCACTGGGTTATTGCTAATAATTCATTTTGTTGATTTAGGCCTTTACAGCACTGTAAGGAGTCATATGATTGGATATAGGCTTCTGAAATGCACATATACTCAATTATCTGAGTTTTAAGCACCTTACATCTTTAAGCCCATTTTCCTGAGATATTCCAAGTTCTACCAGCTAACTTTTCTAGGAGTTTTCACTGGGTTGTTTATAGAAGCTTTTAAGAAGACTGAAAAGCAAAAGCATTCTTCTGACAATTTAAAATATGTAGAAAGGATTATGCATGCATTTTTCCAGCAAAGTGGATCCAGTAAAAAGAAACAAAAGAGTTGAATCTTCTGTGATTATGCTGACATGGCAGAAAATACACACACGCATGCAATAAATTCTGTTCTTTAATCAACAGTAAGCACAGAAAGTATAAGGCCCTACTTTTCCTTTTTTTTTTTCTTTTTTCTTTTTTCTTTTTCTTTCTTGTTTTTTCTCTTTTTTATTTTTATTTTTATTTTTATTTTTTGAGGCAAGGTCTTGTTCAATTGTCCAGCCAGGTCTTGAACGCTCTACGTAGCCCAGGCTGGCCTTGAATTCAACACAGACCTCCTGCCTCAGCCTCACAGCCTCTGGCCCCCTACATTATTTAAATGAAAAGTTTCTTCAAGTGTAGTCATTGAACCATCACTTGGGAATTCGTTGGTTCCGTGAGGAATCAGAGGCTCTGAGACAACGGAGAGCAATCTATGTTTTGGTGAAATTCCCAGATGATACTTAGAGAACTATTAATCCAACTCAAAGCTTTTTCCACAAGTAAAATCCCGAAGGGGTATATATAGAGGGAAGTCTTCTGAAAGACAAAAAGAAATATAATGAAAAGAGTTCCAGGGTAGTGTGCATTCCTATAATAGCAACTGCTCTGGAAGCTAAAGTGAGAGAATTTGGAGTTCAAGGCCAGCCTGGTCAAGATAATGAGTCCTCTCCTAAAAAAGCTAAATAAATATGCTAAATCTAAGTGTGGAAAAGCCAAAAGTAAAAAAGATAGCTACTTCTTTTCCTAGTTTACTTTGTTTAATGTTATCAGATTATCAGAGTATGTAATTTTTGGCATGGCTTACTATGAATGTCTTTCGGCACAGGTCTACAATTCTCCCCATAATCTGGAGGTTGAAGCAGAGAAGCACAAGGTCCAGTCCAACATGTGCAACTTGGTGACTTTGTCAAAAATTTAAAAATGATCAGGGGATGTAGCTCAGCACGAAGATGCTGGGCTTGATCTTTAGTACCACAAAAAAGTCACAAGTTAAACTCATTGTTTGCCAGGCCCAGTAGTGCAGTCCTGGAATCCCAGAACTCTGGGATGCTGAGTAGGAGGATTGCAAATTAGAGCCATCCTTGGCCAATTTAGGAATTAGCGAAGCCTGTCTCAAAAAAAAAAAAAAAAAAGACTAGGGCTGTAGATGATTGCCAAGGCCCCGAGATGGATTTTCAGTACCATAAACAATAAATAAATAACTAAATAAATAAATATAAATAAAATTATTTGCATACCTACTTCCTCACAATGAGCCTATAAATGTCTTCCAGTGAGGAGAAATTTGAGCACTTGTTGCACAGATGTCTGAAATTTCTCCCTTCTTACTTGCTTCAGGATCACTTTAAAGGAGGTTTTTATATTGTCCCTGTATTCTGGATGGTGACAAATAAGAGAAGTACTTACTATTTTGAAAACAGTCTATTACAGCTTGATGACTATTGGACATCGAGTCCAAGAATGTAAACATAAAGGACAGTCATCTGAGTGGGATTGAGCCTTCATAAGAACAAATATTCCATTAGAAGACTGTGCCAGTGTGCTTAAAAACTCTGCCTTTAGTTTTGGCTTCCTTCCAGGATAATGAGCTCATTTAAATAAAATGACATTTGAAAGAACTTAAAAAGTGTAAAATACTTTTCTACAACAGTGATATAAATAATAGGTAATATCAACTGACAACCTTTCTGGGCTAAGCACTATGCTGAAGGCTTTACCTACATATATGACAGTCTCTTAGCAAACCTTTGTAGTTGGCAAAACTATCTTCAATTTGTAAATAAGGTTAGATTACTTGCCCTGAGCCACATAATATAAGTAGTGGAGGTGAGATATAAACTAAGATCTGCTAAGTGCCAAATGCCATGCTGCTAACTACTATGGTTATTGACTCATCATTTGCTCTGCATCCATTTGTACATTTTCATTGCTGAAGTTTAAACATGAAAGATTTTTAAATAAACAATGATGCCTTCCTTCCCCATGATCATTCAACTGAAACATTAAATTTTATTCATATCTGGAGTGGGAAAATCTGTATTTGCTTCAAACTGCATTTTCCTACTGAAAGTCAAGCAGAAAAACTATGAAGACATCTATTTTACTAGATCCCATGTGAAAAGAAGTCTGCTATAATTACAATAAATTGAATAGTTACTGCATTTATTTCTGCACTACTGGGGATTGAATGTAGGGCCTTTGTCTCCAGCCCATTTTTATTTTTGATTTTGAGACAGGGTCTCTCTGAGTCACCAAGTTGCCCAGTCTGGACTTGAACTTGTGGTCCTCCATCTGCAGCCTCTTAGAGCACTGGGCTTGTGCTGCTAGGCCCAAGTTCATTAGATTTCTCAAACATGCTGCAGTGAAGTTTGTATTATTTTAAAAGCAAACATTTGGACTAAGACACTGTCATTAAAATTTTTTTCTTGAAAAACAGTTTGGTTGTCAATGTGAACAAAGCTCAACCACTCTGCCCTGTTTTCCCACTCAGTAGTGTCTCTTTCCCTATCAGAAATGCCGTGTGATAAATTAGTCAGAAACCTGGCAATCATTCTAGATTGTTTTGTTCTCCAAGGTAGGTGTATTTATTTAGCAGTTTTTTGGCAGTGGCATAGGTTTATTTTTTTTTTATTTTTGTCTGATGGGGGATTAATACTTGATTCTATAATTATCTGTGATGAATATTGACTTGATTCTTAGAAGGGTCCCACTGTGTCTCCAAGTACCATATGTCAACCTGAACAATCCATTTTCACATCACTACATTGTCAGTGCTCACTAAGACATATAAAAACAGCAGGATGTCGATTGAGTAAAATATTGTCCTCTGTCTCCTCTACCCTATGTGCAGTCCTTGCTGAGCAAGTTCCAAATTGGGTCACTGATATTTAAATTGTTCTCCGATGGTTTTTTGCTGCCAATTAGAAGAGAAAGGTAATGTGTTGTCACCTTCGACATTCTACTGCAACCAACGAAATATACTACGGTAACTGACTGCCTTGGCTCATGAATGCTAGGACACAAAACGTCACGCTTGCACTCAGCTTCAGTGCCCAGCTTTCCCAAAAGTTGGCTACAGGAAAATAAATTCTGTCATCGAGTCATGTTCTTACAACATTATTCAGAGCTTCTGTGGAAGCCCAGTTTGGTTTCTCTGTTCAGAGGCAACAGGGGTGTAATTCCCAGGAAGGCTGACATTCACACTGAGGGTTGTCTGAGCACATATTCATCAAAACTTGTTTTTGCTGTGATTATATCAGGACTGTTGTATCTCGAGGTGAAGGAAGTAATGCCAAAATCCTAGGATAAAAATCTATCAGCCTTGGTATCAGCATGAAAATTGGAAACAGCCCGATCACACCAAGATTTCTGTAAGTACTTAAGACAGAATTGACTTTTCAGTACAAATGAAAGCGACAGCTACTTGGTCGTGCTATGTAGTCCACCAAAAAGAGGACAAGTCAAACTTTTAAGAAGGAGAGGGTTTCTACACTCAGATTATAAGCAGAACCAGGCAGAGGCATTCCGTCCATTAGACTTTGAACTGATACACTACAATGCATATCCCAACGGAAAGGGAAGCAGTTCCCTTCTATTGTATTCAGGGACGCAGTGCCTCTCATTACTAGTTCATACTATGTTACTCATAATCTCCTTAGTCTTTCCCCACTGACACCCTTTGCTGTTGGTGACAGACATTCCTCTGTTGCGCTGCAAAATTGCTACATCCATCTTGAAGAAATCATATCTAAATGTTAATTGAAGTCAAACCAAGTGTACATATATATAATGTGCTGCAGATGACTGGAGAGAAAAAAAGGTGATATTTAGAAGTTTTGAGTCTATATAAAATACGTTAGAATTCTGTTTCTGCAAAATAAAGCTGAAGACAACATGTACAGCAGACATGACAAGAAGGAAATGAAAACAAATCAAAACAAAACAATGCTTGGTTAACCGCTCTGTGAGATGATCTAGTAGGAGTAACAAAAGATGCATAAAGGTGAGTGGAGCACTATCCAGGGAGCTCAGGACCGCCTACCAACCAAGGCCTAATGAGAGATGCCATGTGCGAGCACCTGCCACAAATTCTGCTGTTGTATCACATATACTTCAAGATCGCAGTACAATGAAGAAAATCACGATGTCACTGATTACAAGATTTAGCAACTCACAGAAGCCTGCAGAAGGTCAATGTGTCTTTTCTGCTATCCCTTTCTACAATTAAATGAGAAAGGGTAAAAATGGACAAATCTCTTGTTTCAAAAAGATACCGCACTTATCCAAGACAAGTCTAAGTCACTAATTTTATAAACAAAAAGACCTGTGAGTACAAAGGGACTTACTTGTTAGCCATTACCCTACACCTGGGTGTCTGCCAGTTTCAGCAAAGTGAATTATAGGTGTGGTCAGTTACAGCAGAGAGGTGCAAAACAGAGTGACAGAAGAATGATCACTTGTTCCACCACTGACTGGGATGTGGTGAAAGAAAGATTACAAGTAGCCTATCAGACATGGACTACGGGCAAGATTTTAGTTCCTCTAAGCCTTGGCCTACTATGAAAAAGGAAGAAAGTTTCCTTCTCTCCTCAAATTGTACAATTACAAGAATTGTTGATGGTCCTCTGTGAAAACACAGCCCTTGCAAATATAAGGTATTTTTATTTTTCTTTCCAAAACCCCTGAAGTTGTACTTACAATATTTCCAATTCTTGAAATTGTGGCTGTAAAGGAAGGGAGCAAATAATTCATATATAATTCTCCCTTCCCTTCTCAAACCCCCCTCAAAGACACAAACACACACACACACACACACACACACACACACACACACACACACATGCACACACAGAGGAGGAGGTCTGGGTAAAAATAATAACTACATACATAAACAGCAGACTTCACAAACATGCAAAGTCACAATACGCTGAAATTTGATGCTGACACCTTCTAGTCACTTGCTATCTCTCTTTTCTTAGAATCTTGCTCTGTAAGGTTTGCTAGCTTTTATTCTTTGTGCTGTGTTCAGACCACATCTGGAAGCAGCCTGAAAGTGACTGGGAAGTAACTGGAGGCTTTAGGTTCATTTACTCGGAAAATGTGGGTCGAAGGGAGGTCCAAGAAAGAAAAAGCAAGATATGGAAATATAATCCGTGAAGATAGAAATATTTTCCCAATGTTATGGACAACATTCTATTTATACTCCTGTTTCTGCCCTCTCTTTCTGTTCCTCTTCTCCATTGTCTTGTCCACTCTACATCTGTGCAGGATGTGGACAGAGGGTTCAGAAAGTCTACCTGCGCACTGGGATAGAAGCCACAGGGTATAATGTTCCCATGACTAACACATTTCGTTTTGACACTCAAAAAATAACACAGATTGCAAGCTGCAGAAGAAGCAAGCAAATTTATATCTTAAGTAAATTATGCACAACCTTCAGTGATATAAAAGTTGTTAGTAATAACAGTGCAATTGTAATGCCTGTTGTAACTGCAAGATGTATGATCACTGAAAATTGTGGCCAGTTTGTGGGTATCCTTTCTGTGATGACACACATTTTAATACAATAACATATGCTGCCTGTCTCCCATGAGCATGCGAGCTACTTCAGGTTAATAACCGTGTTTGGAGCTTAGCATAGTGTTGCGCACAACGTAAGCAGCCAAGGCATATTGATTTCATCCCCAATTCTTCAGGCGAACAGGCTGATCAGCAGTAGCTAATGAAAACTACTCCTGGATATTTTACATCGTGGGTGTTTTCTTGCTTCCATCCAGTGGCCTTTCTCTGCAGAAGACCAGAGAATATTCGCAACAAGGAGACAAATGAAAATACACCAGAAATAAAACTATTTTCTTTGAAATAAGTGCTTTTTCTCCTAGAAGTTTTGTCCATTTCATAAGGATTGCAGACATGCCTCTATAAAAAGCTCATTCTAAACACCGCTTCCAGCGGCTTTTATTATTCTACCACTCAGAGTAGCTATTACATTTGTAGGTCAAAAGGAGTTTTGAGTTTTGTCAAGAGGAATACAATTGGAAATGCTCACAAATAGGTCTTGTTCTTCTAAAAAGAAGAATCTAGTATGAGTTCACAGATGAGCTTCTCTTTATGCCCTCAACAATGTGTACTGAAGATAGTCTATTTAAATATTTATCAAATAACTATACATTAATTTCATAATTTTGATTTAAATCCTTATTAACAAAAGTTATAATGAAGGTAAAAAGAAGATCTTCCTTTATAAAAAATACTTCCCTTTCCTATTTTGTAAGTAATTCCAGTATTATTCATTGTGTTTCCAAAAGAGATGGCATTTTAGGAGCACTAAACTGCATGTAAGCAGGTACATTTTTTTCCTTAATTTAATCCAAATTGTTCACCACAGCCAGAGATTCATGGGCAAAAACATACGAAGAAGCAGCTCTTTTGGACATGTTTCTTCACATTTCTGTTTGAGTGAAACCTTCCGGAGAAAGAGTAAGATTGAAAGAGGCAATGTGCCGGAGAACAGCGTGGTGACATTTCAAAGAATCCCAATGAAGACAGACACCCGGGTGAGTTGCTAACGGAGGAAAATCTGTTATACACAGCTGTTTGTTTAGTCCCACTTCTTTGAGACCAAACTCTCTAGAGGTAAAAATGAAATTTGATGAACTCAACACAGGTTATGTTCCTCATATCAACACTGGGAGAATAATTTATCAGGTGCTGACCTAATTAATTTGCAAAAATGATCTTTATACTTTTAAGTGCATCATATGACAATTGATGGAGAGCCTGCATTCCTTTTCCACCAATTCTTTAAATAAACTACATCAGGAGGCTGGAGGAATGGCACAGCAGTTAAAGCGTCTGCCTAGCAAGCTCAAGGCCCCTGGTTTGGTTCCCCAGCACCACATAAGCTGAGCATGGTGGCACACGTCTGTGTTCCCAGCACTAGGGAGGCTGAGGCAGGAGGATTACCACGAGTCCAAGGTCAATCTACATAGTGAGTTCAGGACCAGCCTGGACTACAGAATGAGACTCTGTCTCAAAAATTAATTAATTAATTAATTAACAAGCTACACTCATACCTCCCAGAAAGTTAAATATCACATGGTCTCTCCTGTATGAGAAACACAATATATGAATAAATGAACAAGTAAAATTAAAAACAGATGATAGAAAATGAGGATTCAGACTTTGTGGATACAGAAAGGGGACCTGGAGAAAGAGGCAGACAGGAGGATGGGAAGGGAAGAGGGAAGTAAAAATGATTAAGATGTGATATGTACATGCACCAATTCCCCAAGTTGAATGTACTTACTATGTATCACAAACATCTACTAATAAAAATAGTAATTGGGGAAATGTCAGACTAATACAAATTCAAAAATCATAGAAACACTTAGAAGGAAGCACCAGAATTTTTATAGGTGGACCAATATATTGCCTGTTGGGGGAGATTTATCTGCTCTCAAGTTGAACAAAAGAATCATGAGAATGGAGGAAAGGTATTGAGAGGAAAATCAAAGTGAGTCCACAATTAAAAGTGGCTGTCTCCCTAGAGTCAGTAAGGCAAGAGTTCCACAAAAAGTAATCTTGTTGTGGCAAACAAGTCAATAAAATGCCTTTAAAACTAAGAGAACAAAAAGAGACAGATGTGGGAATGGATATAAAAATCTTGCTCCTGTATATGTATTTGTAGTTGTGAAGTAGGGGACGAATGTGTTACAGAGCTAACTGACAAGATCAACGTCAAGGAGGAATTCTCTGAGATAGCACATTATTGTTTAGGAATATCAGTGTTATATATATCGTTGACTAGTGTAGGGTAGAAGCCCTATTCTTTTCTTTGATAGAATATGTGGTATTGCTACAGGGTGTATTTGAAACGTCCCACGAAGGCCTGTATATTCAAGGCTTGGTCAACAGCATGTGGCGTTAGTGAGAGATGGTGGAGCCTTCAAGAGGTGGGACCCAGTGGAAGAAAACTAGATTATTGGGGTTTAGAGGTACCCCTGCAAGCCCCCCTCTCTTCTCTACCTCTCTCTCTCCTTCCAAGCTGCCATGATGTAAACAATATTCCTCCACCCTATGCTCTTACTGTGAATGACTGTGCCTTGCCACTACAGTCCCAAAGCAAAAAGACTAACTGCCCATGGATTGACTTCAAAAGCTCTGAAACTCTCAGCCAAAAATAATCCTTAACTAAAAGTTGGTTTATTTCAGATGATCATTGCAAGAAAAGTAATATGACACAGACATTTAAGAAGAATTACATATGCTTTAGCTAAAGATCTAGATCAAAGTCCTGGTTCTATTATAGTATGATATTTTATGATAAATCAACAATTTTAGAAAATTATTTCCTTCATGAGTCTTGGCTAATTGGCTAATTACTTGGCTAATTGGCTAAATATTGTGATGATTATATATGATACTGTATATGAAAGCTCTTACTGTAAGCCTTAATATATAGTAAATTCTAATGATTGTTAATTATCTTCCATTGTCTCTGTAGAGTAGTGAGAAATCATCCTTCCCCTGCCCCCGGCCTACTCTACACATACTTGTTTCTTACATGGGCTGTTTGGATGGATCTAGGAACCAGCTAATACAAGAGCTAAGTGAGAAAAAAAAAAAAGAATGAAAGTTTTATTACTTTTACGTGTACACAGAAATTGTCACAATGTGAAGTCTAAAGAAGTAACCAAAGCATGCTGTTTTAGACTTTTTTAAACAAACATCAATGCATTGTGAAAGAATGACCAGATATATAGATACCTGGTCTAGGTTAGTAAAGAATAGGGTTGTTACAAAGAGGTATATTATACGGCAGAGAGAAGTAGAAGGTAGTGGAAGATAAGAGTTACTTCAGAGTTGGCTTATTCAGATTTATGACAGCTCCAATTACCAGTCTTTGGAGATCAAGGCTGTTTTCTGGCCTTGGTATATGAAGGACATTCTACCCAAGGAATCTTTATGGCTTAATGCATAGCTGAAAACAGGTCACGTGGCTCTTTCTGCAGTTGCAGTTCTCAGGTGATTTTAACTTGAAGTAATCAACAAAAAGATTTGGCACTCCTTGCTTTACTTCTCACACAGCTGGGAGAAGACACAGCCCAAATGGCAATAGTCTTACTGAATTTCAGCAGATGTGACATCATAAGAAACACACGTCACTATCAGAAAGCAGGTTTCTCCATGTCAGCAGAAGAGTGTGTATAAATCCCAGTAAAAGGAAATTTCTTTCCTGGTAGTATGACAAGGAGAAGCTACTCCCTATAGAACAAGCTGTAGGTACTCATGACTCAATTCCAGGTACCCATGACTAAATTTTCTCTTTTTCTTAAGGAAGCATCATTCATCAGGATTGTGGCCAGAGGGCTGGCTTATCAGAAGACCGCGGTTTGTTTCCCAGTACCAAGTGAAGTCAGTCTACAAGGGGACAGCCCACAAGGGAACCTAGGAAGTAACTTAGTCCCTTTCTATACCGAGCCCTTTCCACACATTAACGATAGCTTAAAAAGATTGATAACGAACTTAACTTCACACCGGACACCATTCTTAATATTTTACTTACATTAACTTTTAGTCATTTTACATTTCAAGAAATTAGATCTCCAAGTGTTTAAAATATATACATGAGGCTACACAGAGATGCAATATAAATCAACAGTGTGGCTTCAGGGTCCATATACTTAATTATTGTGCTACTCTCTTTATTACTGTAACAGTTTTATAACTGGGCATTGTACTATGTAAAGTGTGTATTTGGCAACAAAGTAAAATATAATTTTCTTGTTATAAC
Source organism: Ctenodactylus gundi (assembly GCA_004027205.1). Lineage (NCBI taxonomy): Eukaryota > Metazoa > Chordata > Mammalia > Rodentia > Ctenodactylidae > Ctenodactylus > Ctenodactylus gundi. The sequence continues at coordinate 186,004 of PVKB01001647.1, forward strand.
CTAGTTTTAAAAATAAGCACAAAAATATAGACCAACTCATAGCCCCGAGCATGATTAAATCCCAAAGTGAGTCATCTGGGCAACATTCTGATGAAAATTCAGAGCAGTGAAAAGATTTCATGTACCATATTGACCTTTTAAAAAGAAATGGTTTGTGTCTGACTGAAATTTCTAAAATGGCTTTACTCGGTTGATCTGGCTCTCATAATGGTGGATACAGTTTCCTAAGCCATTAATTCAATGAACAGTCTAGCATCATCGCAGGGATGACAATTTGTTGCAGGGTAACCTCCTTTCATCCAAACTTTGCAGCTTCATTCTTCTGTAACATCCCTGCGCATCTTTACATACCTGACGTTTTAGTCATTCAATTCTACTTTAATAAGCCTTATCCAGGACTTTTCTGGCATACAGTTGATATCATTCTTTCTGTAGCATTAAAGTTTTAGAAACATGGAACAAACTTGACAATTATATATTTGGTATCAATATCGTATGTGTTCTGATTTTCATAACTTTGTATATAGTCGGAAGTAAATGTCGAAGCTCAGTTTGTACTTTATTAAAGAGAAAGAGGATTTCTGCACAATGCCGCCAACATACCTTTGCCATAGTGAAATGACAGTTGCTTAGCTGCCATCTTGTGGCAAACAAGACACACTGTTTAAAAAAAAAGGATTCAATAGTTCACATTAAGATTTACATTTTAAATTCTTTTTGAGGAACAGTTCAGTATCTCTTCAACCTGCCCTAAGATAACTTTTCTATTTTTTTTTTTTTGTCTGAGATTTGTAGCACAATAATCATTTCAACTACTATGCTTTGGTATTAGCCAGCAGCTCTTTTATAACTCCAATTTTGTTTTGCAAACATAAAAAAGAAGATGTTCCGCTGTTTAGGTAAATGTTTATAAACGTGGGAGAACTTAATAGTGTCCAATTTTGCGACAAATCATGCAGAATAGCTGAATGTAACTGTCCAGTACTGCTTAACGTGTCTGCACTGTCTACTCCATTCTGAGAGACTGTCAACTAGAGATAACAAAATGAAACGGAACTTTCCAATCTTTTTCCAGTGAGCTCACTCACTACTTCTCAAGTTGGCGATTTCTGTTTTGAGACCTTGTTGATCTGTGTTGGGAACATTTTGGCTCTCACTTCTTACAACCTTTTGTTTTCTCTTGAGTATCTGTTTACTTATTCCAAACCTCAAGTTTGAATTCACATTCAAGCTTTAAAGGTAATTCTACCTGAAGAACGTATGGAGGAGAATTTGCTTCAGAACTGGTTTGTTTTGCTGCCTGTCTTGTGCAGCCAAGTAAGGCAATATGAATAGCTACTCAAAGATCCATGTGCGCACTCTGCCTACCTACGTCACTGTCTCAAATGTGTCTTTCCCTTTTACTGTTTGGCCTTGAACAAGCCACTCAAGATTTCCAGGCCATATCTTCCACAAACTTAAAGTGGGGATCATAAAAATACAAACTTCATGGTATTGTTAAGAGAAATAAATGAATTAAAACAAGTAAAATTATCTGAGCGTGCCAATCAGTACGTACTCGTAAACTGTGAGATAATATGATTTAGGCTTTATTATTTACGGTTTTTATCATTAATGACAGGTCATTCTGCTATCATCTAACTCTCAATATTCAGTAGTCCAGCTCTTTTAAAAAACAGTGACATTCGTGAGTTCAATTGTAGAGAAAGCAAGGCAAACAGAAAACAAAATAGCCTAGAAGCAGTATTCTAACTAGCAAAGTTCAAAGCATAGACAAGAAATCCTTGAAAATCAGATTGGAGAGGTAGAGATCAAAAAATATTCAGGGCTTTCTAGGGCCTGTTAATGATTTTAGACTTTCCCTAGAGTAGGAATCCATTGAAAGATTTTAAAGCAAGAGTTACATGATCATATGTATATTTGCTTTTCAAATGATTGTATTTTCCATTTTATCATCCTAAAAGCCAAGAAAATCTGTCATCAGTTAATGAAGCAGATGTGTAAATAGAAACACAAGTGTGGGGCTAGAGGAATAGCATAGCAGTTAGAACGCTAGCTTAGCAAACTCAAGGCCCTGAGTTTGATTCCACACAAAGGGGGCGTGATGACACATGCTGATAATCTCAGCACTGAAAAGACTGAGGCGGAAGGATTGAAGAAAGTTCAAGTCCAGCTTGGGCTACATACTGAATTCAGGACCAACCTGCACTAGAGAGTGAGATGCTGTCTCAATAAAATAAAATAAAATAAAGGAGCAAGTGTAACGAATGACAAGAGTTTCTATCCCAAAGTGAGCTGCATTCAGATCTTTGAGTTTCATCAGCTTACTCTTTATAAGAAATTCTCCCTTTTGCATAATATGTTTCTGATTATTTTCTGATTATTTTAATTGGTCAAAATATATATGACTGCTTAGCTCGTCTGTGTCCAAACTTGAAAAATCCTCACAACCATCCTCATGCTACTGATTTTCATCTTTATTTCCCTTATCATATCTTCACAGTGACAATGATATGGTCCTACAAGTTCAAAGGATCCAGATAAACAGCTTTATGAAGATTTTTCCTGTGTGGTTTCCTGTCTTTTTCAGCCTCAGAACTAGAAACTAAAAGATTTTTTTTTTAAGTATATCAGCATGCTGGAGATTCTGAGAAACTGACTTTCAGGTAAAGAGAATACGCCTTTCCAGACAGAAGAAACATAGTCTCCAAGGAAATAGAATAACAGTCACTGCCTTAGTTACTTTTTCATTGCTGTGACTCAATACCTGACATGCACAAATTTAGGAAAGGAGAGGTTTATTTTAGCTTACAGTTTCAGATGGTCACAGCCCATTCAGGGGTGGCCGGCAGCAACTGAAGTACATGGCAGAGAGAGAGGTGGAGGCAGCTTCTCAGGACATCACCAACAAACAGACAAGTGAGACTAATCGAGACTAGTCCAAGTCCCAGCCTTAGTCTCTCCTGCATGTGGGTATCGAAGGTGTGGCCACTACACACCTTTTGTCTTAAGTCACATGCCTTTAGTCTTAACTCACACACCCCTAATCCCAACAACTGCAATCCACCCCTCCAGGCCAGACCCCAATCCACCAACATTACATGGCTCCATAGACAATCCATAACCGTAAAATACATGAGACTTTTGGGGGACACTCCAGATCCTAACCACAACAGTCATATAGTACAGTCAAGTTGTTGACATAGTAATGGCAGTGGGTAAAATTTTCCCAGCAAGTGTATGCAGCCCAACCACAGAGATTTTAGGAGTATGGCATTCATATATCTAAGCTGGTAGGTAGCAGCAAGGGAAACTCAGTTGCTAGTAAGAGGATTTTAGTCATAGCCATGCAGTTTAGGATAAGAACAGGCACAATAGGACAGGCTTCCTATCCCTAGAGGCCTCGGTAACACATCAGTAAGAAAGTCTTTTAGAAAAAGCTGGAAAGCCAGTTATCTGAACTAGTATAAAAAGTTGGAGAAAAGTGACAGCCAAGTTTGCCTTTGTATTGAATTTCTTGTGCTTGTGTTGTAGCTCTAATTATTTGTCCTAAAGCAGAAGTGTGTGAGCTTTCAGCTGGCAGGGGGCAGAGATGAAAACCCCCAAATGTGGGACACACTACATTTTCCTCCTGTGTGAATTGCACAGTGATGCAAGAACAGCTTACAGCTGCCAGGGCTCATCTGATTTGTGTCTTCGATGACTCTTCTCCTTGGAAAAGGTCAGATTTTTGAGATGCAGGCCTATTCTCTGACTATTAAAGTGAAACTAAAAAGTCACTTCTCAGAAGCCCTAAACATTTCCCATTTGATAATGCTTTCGGTCTCGAGTCATGGGAACTAATGTCTTTATAGAACATCAAGAAAGAAGGCATGTGTGCACAGGGAATCGGGTAGGTCACTGAGCACATTGCTGGCCAAACTGCTAACTGCATAAAAAAGTAGTTCAGAGTCACGTCGCTGAGAAATTGCATTTTTATGCCCCTATGTTCTCCAATCTAGAGGGACTATAGATGAAGTGAAACCAATATATGGCCTCAAACTAAAAACAAAATCTGATGTTAGCTTGCAAAACCCAAATTAATGTTTATACTTATCTCCTTCCTAAAGCTGCTGCTTCAGTCAAGCAAGGAAAGTTTTTGCTATCAGTGGAGCTTTCCACTTTAAGGTTAAAAGACAAATATATGTTTCAAATATATGAGTCATTGAGTTTAAGGATCTGAACAAATCTTTCTGATCTTACAAAGACTGAGCTTCACTTTAGTCCTTGAAAAAGAGACTGAACTTTGCTATAAAAATTCTGTTATCATTTTCAATGATGACTAATGCAAAATCATTGATAATGCAAAAATCACTGCTAATGCTGAAACAAATAATCACAGAAACAACAGAATCTTAGTTCTCTACCTCTCTATAATTGGGAACAGTCAGGGGACAGATGACAAAGGTACCCAAAAGCCTTGAAAAATTAAATGTTGAATGCTACATGAATACTGAAGATACTTGAGGTTGTTTGTTCTTTCTTTTTTTTAGGTACAATGGACATTGTTTTCAAAGAGTCAATGCTTGGTGGCTTGAGCATTAAAAGACTCCATTAATCACATAAAGCCTGGTTCCTTCATTTCAGCAGTGCATTTCTATCACACTTGCTTCAAAATTACCTATAATGGATAGAGTGATACCGAATGCTTCTAAACAGATGACACATCACAATGTAAATCAATGTAATCCAAATTCATGAGCACTATTAGGAGATCCTATTACAAACCACATCACCCATTTCCCCAGGTATTATTCCAAGCCTTAACTGCTCTCTTCAGATACCAAGTCGGGGCAAGTTGAGGCTAGTTACATAATTAGTTTTGGCCAAGATAAAGCAAAATGCAGAGCACTAGGCTCAAAAAGAAGAAAAAAGTATTTTGCCTTCCACAGTCTGTGTCTCGTAGTGTTAAGATTTCATTTTCATTATTTTAGTCGACAAATAAAAATTTGTATATATTCACACTATATGTATATACGATGAAATGGCTAATAAGGTGAATTAAACAGTCATTTCTCATACTTTTTTTCTGTGTGGTAAAAACATGTAAAAATCATTCTTTCAGCAATTTTCAAGTATAAAATATATTGTTACCATGTTTTATGATAGATTGCATGACCTTGTTCCTCATGGCCAATACAATTGGTATACTTCGACCAATGTCTCACCGATCTCCAGCCCATCCATTCCCAGTAACCAACATTGTCCTTTCCACTTTTATCCCAGCAATTGTTTGAGATCCCGCCAAATAAAGACCATATACTACTGTATTTGTCTTTCAATGTCTGGATTAGTTCAAGTAGCATAATTTCCTGCAGTTTCATCTATGTTGTCATGAATTAAAAGATTTTCTTCTTTATAAGGTTGAATAAAATTTGAATGTGTGTGTGTGTGTGTGTGTGTGTGTGTGTGTGTGTACCACCTTCCTTCATCCATTTATCTATTAATGAATACTTACTTCGATTCCATGTCTTGGTTGGTTATTGTGAGTAGTGCTGAATTAACATGGTATTTCTTTCACATACTGATTTCTTTCTCTTCAGACATACATTGAGAAATGGGTTTCTGAATCATATGGTGGCAGTTTTGCTATCAACTTTTTGAGGAACCTCCATATTATTCTCCATAACGGATGTATCAGTTTACATTCCCACCAGCGATGTGCAAGGGTTTGATTTTCTCCACATCACTGACAACCCTTGCTGTAACTTGTCTTTTTTACAATATCCTTCATAATAGGTAGGAGTTGAAGTCTTATTGGGCTTTTGGTGTGCGTTTCCCTCATGATTAGTGATGCTGAACTGTTTCATATACTTCTTGGCAACTTGAACATCTTCTTGAGATATTGTATATTTGGGTCTTTGTTCATTTTTAATTTAGGTATTTCTTTTCTTGATTTTAACTTGAAAATTTAGATATTGTTTTTTATCAGATCTCTGGCTTGAAAATATTACTTTCTCATTCCATATGTTGTCTCTTCTCCTTGAGTGTTTTCTTTAGTATGCAGAAATTTTTGAGTTTGATACAGTTCCATTTTCTATTTTTGCTTTTGTTAACTGTGTTTTGATCTCAAAATGTACTACAAAACCATAATAATAAAAGCAGCATGCTACTGGCACAGGAGATATATAGAACAATAGCACAAAATAGAGATCCCAGAAGTAAGTCCATGATTTACAGGCAATTAATCTTCAACAAAGGTGCCAATAACACACAAAGGGGACTGGACAATGTACTAAATAATGCTGCAAATATTTATCCCTATATACAGAAGAATAAATTGGATCCATATCTCATGATTAAAGAATTTAAGAATTATAGTTATGAAACTAAGAGAAAATGTTGGTGGAAAACTTCTTGACATTCTGAGGAAAAATTTTGGGAGTATTTTTTAAGTACTGGGGATTGACTCCAAAGGGTTTGCATGGAGGTAGTATCTAGAGCCCTTTAAATTTTTTTTTTTCTTGAAACATGCTGTTGCTCTGCAGTGCAGGTAAGCCCTGTGCTCATTATTATAGCCCAGGTTGGCCTCGAACTCTCAGCAATCCTCCTGTATCAGCCTCCCAAGTGCTGGAGTAACAAGCATGAGCCACCACACCCAGATTATGCGGTGCTGAGGAACTGAACTCAGGGCCTTGCACTTGCTAGATAAGCACTTCAATCACTAAGTTATGCCCCCGCCCCCCACCCCCTTTCAGTTTTGAGACAAAATTTTGCTAAGTTATTTAGTTGCCCAAGCTGTACAAACTTGCAATCTTTTTGTCTCAGCCTCCCAGAGTGCTGGGAATACAATATTATTGTAATCACTATATGATGCTATAATTTCCCAGAGGCAGTAATACTCATGAGGCAAACATACTCTGACAATTGCACAAACCTCTACCCTACTTTTTTAAGTCAAGGGTTTTATTGTGAGTGTTGCTGGTGGTGGTCATGGAAGTGGTCGTTTTCCTGTTGGACTGCTTCTATAGGTATGCACATTTATTATGTTATTAGTTTCCCATCATTTTGGCTATTGGAGCTTGAACTGAGGTGTGAGTGGAGGGGGATAAAGGCAAAGCACGTGAAGGGATGAGGCACCCCAGTTACCCTTCTTTTTTATTATTTTTTTGCCAATGCTCACTAATTATTCTTCTGCATGGTTCTTAGAATTTTTTCATATTCTAATATAAATTATTCACAAGGTTGAAATAAAAGTTACACTAAACTCATAAACTACTCTGGAAATAAATTTACTTTTGAAAATTATTATTTTGTATTAGTCTCAAAAACTATGGCCTGCCTCCATGTTTCGCACCTCTTACAGGTTATTTCTCTTTTCTTCATGTAAATATCAAATTTTATGAAATTAGTTCATTGAGATTTTAATTTTTTCTGTCTAACCTGGAACAATAAAATTTTGGTAACCTTCTCTAATGAGATTTTGCAATTTCAATGCAAGCTGTTTGCTTTTCTTATCTACACATATGTTTGCTTTACTTTTATTCTCACAATTTTTCAGTGGAACTTAATGAAATTTTTCAGGAAGCAATTCATATAACCTGCGAATGATGAAAATACTTTCTTATTTTCAATAGCTCTGTGTCATTTCTGTCTCATTATGGATTCTTGCTAGATTTTTCATAATTTAATAACAGTAGCAACAACACAAATACTGAAAATAAAAGCAGCAGCAGAAATAAAAACATTTTCATATTATTTCTGACAGATATTACTTTTAGTAATTTACTTTGACAATCACAGTAGTAAAATATTCTGGCCTTATTTTTGACAATTTCCTTACACCATCCTCCATAATCACCTAGTGATGATAATATAGTTTGTACCTTTCTCAGATAATATTATATTTATATATTCTACATGATAAAATTTAGTTTTAAATGAAAACACAATGGTTTAGTATATTCACAAAATTTAACAATGACTAACTCTAATTCCACAACATTTTTGTCACTTTAATGAAAAACCACAGAGAGAGAGAGAGAGAGACAGACAGACAGACAGACAGAAATTAGTAATTACTTCTACTTTCAACATTTTTTCTTATGTAACCCCTGGAAAACATAATCTTTCACTTTCTGTATAATTTTTCTATCCTGGATATTTCACATACAAGTAATTATAGAATACAAGGACATGTGTTTCTGACTTTTTCCTTGTGGCATAATGTTTACAGGGTACATCTATAAAATTATAAATACTGCATTCCTTCTTATTCCTAGGTAATATTTTACTGTATGATTTTATGACATCTTGTTAACCTAATCATCCTTTTTTCTAATTTCTATTAATGTACATATGTATGTGTGTGTGTGGGTATGTGATATACAATGGTTACATTGAGCTTGAGTATTTTATACACATATATATTACATCAACATTACAATCTCTTCCCCTCCTCACTTTTGGCCCTCTCACGCCATCCCCATGCCCCCTAACTCCCACTGTCACACCCATTTGGTTCTGTACATGCCTATATTCTGATTTTTTCGTATCAGAGAAAACACATGATACTTAACCTTCTGTGTTTGACTCGCTTCACTGAGCATGATGATCTCAAGCTCTACAAAAGCCTCAAATCTGTCTTTATGGTTGAGCAGTGCTCCATTGTGTGCATATGCCACAATTTGTGTATCCATTGGTCTGTTGACAGGTATTTTGGCATCTTCCACATCTTAGCTATTGTTAGTTGTGCTGCTATAAACCTGGACATACATGTATCTGCTTTACATATTGTTGTTAACTCTTCTGGAAAGTTACCTAGAAGACTATTGCTGGATTGAATGGAATATTTTTTTCAGCCTTTGAGGAATCTCCATACTGGTTGTACCAGTTCACAGTCCCACCAGCAATGTAAAAGAGTTCTTTTGTCCCCACAGCCTCACCAGCATCTATTGCTGCTCAAGTTCCTGATATGCACCACTCTTCTGGGGTTAGATATCTTAGCGGTATTTTGATTTGCATTTCTCTATTGGCTGAGGATGTTAAACATCTTTTCAGGTATTTGCTGTCCATTTGTACTTCATTGAAGAACTGTCTATTCATTTCAGTTACCAATATTTTAATCAGGTCTTTGATTTTGAGGGGTCTATTTTCTTCAATTCCTTGTATATTCTAGTTATTAGTCTGTCTGAACTGTAGGTGGTGATTTTTTTTCTCGTTCTATCAGTTCTCTCTTCATTCTGTTGGTAGTTTCCTTTGCCCTGAAGAAAATTTTTGATATAAACCCATTAGTTGATTTGGGGGGTTATTTCTTTTGCATCCAGTGTCCTATTAAAGCAGTCTTTGCCAATGCCTATGTCTTTAAGCTTTTTGCCTATTTTGTCCTGCAGAAGGTCATTTGATTCAGTTTTAACATTCAGGTCTTTGGTCTACGTTGACTTGATTTCGGTCCATTGTGGTAGGTGTATGTTCAGATTTGTTCTTCTGCATGTGAATAACCAATTCTCCCGGCATCATTTATTGAAGAGGCTAGCCTTTCTCCAGCATCTGGTTCTGGACCCTATATCAAAGATCAGGTAGCTGAGGGTACTTCAGTTTATCTCAAAATCCTCAGTTCTGTTCCATTGGTTAACATGTCTATTTTTATGCCAGTAGCATACAGTTTTTTATAGCTATTGCTTTGTAATATAACTTGATGCCTGGAATCATACTGCTGCCTGCATTTATCTTATTACTCAGGATTACTTAGGCTAATCTAGGTCCCTTTTGGTTCCATATGAATTGAAGGATTAATTTTTCAAGTTCTGTGAAACAAATGTTATTTTGATAGGAATTATATTTAATCGGTATATTAGTTTTTGTAGTACAGCCATTTTGACTATATTAATTCTGCGTATTCAAGAACAGGGGAAATTTTTCCATTTTATATTCAATTTTTTTCTTCAGCAGCACATAGTTTTCTTTGTAGAGGTCCTTCACTGCCTTAGTTAGGTGTACTTCTCGGTACTTAAGTTTTTATGAGCTATTGAGAATGGGATTCTTCTTCTCAGCTCTTTCTTGGTGAAGGTATTATTAGTGTAGAGGAATGCTCTTGATTTTTGGTATTAATTTTGTAACTTGCAATTTGGCTGAATTTGTTAATTAGCTCTAAAAGCATTGTGGTGGAGTTTTGGGGGGTCTTCTATGTAAATAATCACATCATCTACAAATAAGGATAGTTTGACATCTTCATTTCACTGTTGCCTAATTGCTCTGGCTAGGGTTTTGAGAGCTATGTTGAACAGGAGTGGTGAAAGTGGACAGCCTTGTCATGTTCCTGATCTAGGAGGAAACGCTGTCAATTTCTCCCCGTTGACTATGATATTTGCGGTGGATTTGGCATATGTGGCTTCTATTAGTTTGAGGTAAGGCCCTTCTATACCTATTTTCCTCAAGGAGTTTTATTGTGAATGGATATTGGATTTTGCCAAAGGCCTTTTCTGCATCAATTCAGATGATCTTGTGGTTTTTATTCTTGCTTTTATTAATGTGGTATATTACATTAATTGATTTTTGTATGTTAAACCAATCTTGGACCCCAGGAATGAAGCCCACTTTATCATGGCATACGATCTTTCTAATGACTTGCTGAATTCTATTTGACAGTATCTTATTGAGAATTTTTGCATCTACATTCATTAAGGGGATTGGGCTATACTTTTGTTTCCTTGTTAAGTCTTTGTCTGGTTTTGGTATCAGGTTAGTGCTAGCTTCCAAAAGCAAATTTGGCAGTGTTCCTTTGCTTTTGCCACCATGTAAGAAGAGTTTGAGAAGTATTGGTGTTAGCTCTTTTCTGAAGTACCTCAAAAGTTCTGCTGTGAATCCATCCAGTCTCAGCCTTTCTGCTGTGGGTAGATTTTACTACTGCTTCAATTTCTATGATTGTTATGTGTCTATTCATGTTTTCAATGCCATTTTTGTTCAGTTTTACCATTTTGTATGTGTCTAGAAAGTTGTCCATTACTTCTAAGCTCTCCAATTTGTTGTAGTGTAAGTGTTCAAAATCTTTTTTTCTTTTCTTCTTTTGGTTAGTCTAGAGGTTTATCAATCTTATTTATTCTTTCAGAGAACCAGCTCATTTGAGTCCTTTATTTTCTGTAATTTATTTAGTTTCAATTTTGTTTGTTTTTGCTCTAATCTTTATAATTTTTCTTCTACTAACATTTTTTATTTAGATTGATCTTTAGGACCTTGAGACGCATCTTAGAACTGCTTTCACTGTGTCCCACAGGTTCTGATCTGATGTATTTTCTTCCTCCTTTAACTCTAGGACGTTTTTTATTTTTTCCCTGACTTGTTTTGTGACCCATGATTTGTTTAGTAGTAAATTATCCAGTCTCACTGTATTTGTGTAGTTTCTTCTGCTGTTGATTTTGAAATTTATTCCAGTATGTTCTGAAAGTGAGGCATTATTTCAACTCCTTTATACTTGTTTAAATATGCCTTATGCTCAATTATATGGTCTATTTTGAAAATGTTCCATGTCTGCTGAGAAGAAAGTGTATTCTACTAATGTTGAGTAGAGCACTCTGCAGATATCCATTAAGTCCAGTTTTTCCCTAGCATCATCTAACCATATTATTTTTTTGTTGATTTTCTGTCTAGTTGACCCATCCATCGATGATAGAAGAGTATTAAAGTTGTCTACTATAATTGTGTTAGGGCTTACATGGCCTTTCAAGTGCAGCAAAGTTTGTTTTACATAGTTGGGTACTCTGAAGTATATATATTAATGGTACTCTGAAGTATATATATTAATAATTGTGATTTCATCCTGTTGAATTGTTTCCTTAATGAGGATATAGTGTCCACCTTCATCTCTACTTATCTATTTTGGTTTGAATACTGCTGTGTCTGAAAATAATATACCAATCTCTGATTGTTTTGTTTGTCCAGTTGCATAAATTATGGATTTCCATTTAGTTTCAGTCTTTGCATTTCTTTACAGGTAAAGTGTTTGTCTTGCAAGAAACAAATTGTGCGTTTTTATTTTTTGAACCACTCAGCCATTCTGTGTCTTTTGACAGGCAAGTTGAGACCACTAATATTCAGAGATATTATAGTGGTATATTTGCTGCATCCTGCCATTCTTACGATGTCTCAGTGTTGTTAATTGTTGGACCTACACTCTTGTCAGTTCATTCTCCTCTTTCTGGTATGACCTTTTCTCTAGCTGCTTTGATGCTGTTGGTCTCCCTATCTCTAAGATTCCTTTAAGTATTTTCTGCAATACTAATCTAGTGAACAAGAATTTAATTAGGTTTTCTTTATCATGAAAAATTTTAACTTTTCCCTCCATATTGAAAGATAGTTTTGCTGTAGATAGCAGTTTGATTTTGCTTGTAATTCTCTTAGCACTTGGATGATATCACCCCATAATCTCCTGGTCTTTGGGGTTTATGTTGAGAAGTCTGCCATTATCCTTATGGTATTATCCTCTGTAAGTTATCCTCTGTTTTACTCTTACAGCTTTTAATATTCTCTCTTTGTGTTGAATCTCTAGACTTTTAATTCTGTTGTGCCATGGGGATGTTCTCTTCTGGTCAAGGTTATTTGGGGTTCTAGAGATGCCTGCGGTAGCTTGATATTCATTTCTTTCACTAGGTTTGGGAATTTTTCTTCCATTATTTCATTGAATATATCCTTTAAGCCTTTTGTTCTGTCCTCTGGTTTCTCCTGCACTCGCACAATTCTGAGATTATTTCTCTTTGAGTCATTTGTCATCTGCTGCAACCAGTTCCTTTCTTTTCTTTCTTTTTTACCATCCTGACTGACTGACTGATCCAGTTTATCCACCTTATCTTCAAGATCTGATAATCTGTCCTCAAAATGTTCAAGGTAGTTTCTTATTTTTTTTCTTTGAGGCTTTTATATCTAGAAGTTCAGCTGTCATTCTTTCTTTATCTCTACTGAATTGTTTCTTCATTTCTCATCCTGCTTCCTTTATGTCTGTGTTTCTTCTGTGTAATCCTTCAATTTATTTTGTATGTCAGTTATTTCTTTAATTATATCTAATTTGAGTTCCCTGTGCATCTCTTGTGTGTCTTAAATGAGCTTTTTGGCCATTACATGTACTTGGGTTGTTTTTTTTTTTTTTTTTCATTTTCTGAGGGTTGTGCTACTTTAGGACTCCTGGTATCCACTTCTGGGGGTGTGAGGCCTTTTTGAAGATTTCTTGCCACATTTCCCAATGTTTCTGTTTCAGTGGGTTGTAGCTCTGGTATTATTGATGGACTCTGTCTCTATTCTAAAGATTCTTTTATTAGACTATTTTTGCCTTTAGAATTTTCTTGAGTCCATTCAGGTTTTAAAATTTATGACTATTTTATATTTATTCAGCTATTAATTTTGAAGTTACCTTCAATGGTCAACCTTCTGTTGATTATCTAATCTCCTCCACTCTTTGATGAAGGAGGAACAGAATAAAGAGCTGTATATGGTTTATAGACAAAATTTTTATTAGCCTATATTGGATATGAAGATCAGTATTTATATCAACATCCACACTTTGAATAAAGATTTACATTTACATTATATCTAAGATTAACAACATATTGGCAGAGCCTACTGGTTAATTAATTTTAGAACTATTCTACTCTTAACATTAGTAGTTACAATATCCATTCGCAATATATCTATTTAACTAAATCTAATATTGATTAATCAAACTATTCTATTTATATCAGTGTCACATCACAGTCATTAAAATAATGGAGCTCTATATTGCCTATCTAGGCTAAACCAGCCCACCAGAGGTTATCCACCCTTACTAGGTTCCACCCGCGTTACCCTCATTAAGAATGTGATGGATGTTTTATCTATGTTGTCTTAGTTACCTTTTCATTGTTGTGACTCAATACTTGACATCCACAACCTAGGAAGAAAAGATTTATTGTAGATTACAGTTTCTAAAAGTCTCAGTCTGTTCGTGGGTGGCTGGCTGGGAAATGTTGGAATCATATAATGGGGCTGCAGCTAGAGCCAGAGCCAATACTCCAAGTGAGGTGACATCCTTACAGCAAAGTGGGACAGAGAGAACTCTGTGAGGAAGGGTGGAGCCAGCACATGCCTCTCTAGGTCAAGCCCCAAGCATCTGCCCCTTCCAGCCAGGCCCCACCTCCAACATTACACAGTATCCATAGGTACATGAGGCTTTTGAGGGACACTCCAGATCCAAACCATTACATATGTATATACTTACTTTCTACTAGCCATACATTTATCTTGACCAAATACGTATATGTACACCCAATTCCCTGTTAATGTTCTAAATTTGATCTATACCACTTACAGAGATTTCTATACAAGTTGTTTTGTAGCTTATTACAACAGTTTGTACATGGCACCACTGCATTGTTGATGATAATATATAGAGAAATCTACATTAAGGATCTATTTCTAGTTAAATAGTATACAGCTAATGCACCCCAACTAGTCCATCTATATGGTTGTGTGTCAGTGATACTGAGCAAAACTATTGATAAGTGAAATTGCAATAGGGAAAGAGTACACTAAGACTAGTAGTTAGCTTAGTGTGTGTAATAGAAAGCAGAGAAGTATTTGTATGGTAAAGAAAAGCCTAACAGAACTCCTATCCCAGTCAGAGAACAACAGATAAAAACACTATAAGCAAGAGTAAGACAAGTTAGGGAGAGTTATGAATGAAGTAGAGAGAGTATGGATTTAGAATGTATAGAAATATTTGCTACAAGGAGATTAAAGACATAATCAAGAGAAGGCAACACTAAGAAACCAACAAATAACAGAATCAGAAGAAGATGGAAGAGAAGAACACGGGGTCAAAAAGGGAAAAAAAAACAGTTTCTGAAAAAAATAAGAAACTAAACCAAAGAAAAAATAACAATTACCTTCCTGTGTTATTCTGATGTGTCCACCTCAAGGGCCCTGGATTTCACAGTCTGATTTAGAGTTCAGTCAAGCCGCTGGTGGCCCGAGGGATTTCCCAATTGTCCAAGCAGGTGCTCTGTTCCCAGCTGGCCCTAGGGATACTCAGGAGGTATGAGCAGTCCAACTCTCCTCCTTAAATTTGCCAAGAGACACTGGCTGAGATTGTAATTCCTGTTACGTAGCTCTGCCTCTGCAATTCTCTGGGCTGGTCTCCATCTGCACACACGCAGTTCCCAATCACCAAGGCCTTGTAGGTGAAGTCTTTCTCCACTTCCATTCCACGCATAGGATGACTCAGCATTACACCCTGCCATGGTCAGGGGATGTTATTTGGGCACAGAGGCCCCCAAATTCACTAGCTCTCTTTAGGCCAGCCACCCCTGCTGCCTCTACTCTCCTGGATTCCTGGTTACAGGCCTGGCCACTGGCTCCCTGTTTCACATGTTGGCAATATTCACGTCCTTCTCTCTGGTTCTGTGCTCACTGATGAGGTCCAGCAAATCCTCTGCCTTTCTAGTTTAGAGTGCAGGGGAAGTTCCCTTGGAAAACAGTGTCTTCCAGCCTGATTATTTGGAGCCACCAAGGAAACAGCACTTTACCATGGCCATTTTGGCTCCACCTCTAACTTCTTGATTCCTTATGGATATTTTAGCCGTTCCCATTTTTGCTAATCCTAAATAACTCTGCTATCAACATTCATATCCTGTGAAAAGGCACCGAGGAGTGCCACAATAGCACCTGCCTTGCAAGCACAAGTCCCTGAGTTTGATTCCCCAGCACCCCATAAAGCCAGGTGTGTAATCCCAGTGCTTGAGGGGCTGAGGCAGTTACACTGCTGTAAGCCCAAGGCCAGCCTGAACTACATATTGAGTTCAGAACCAGCCTGAGCTACAGAGAAAACTAGCCTCAAACTGCAAAAAAATAAATAAACAAAAAACTGTGAAAAATAAGTTTTGCTGTCTGTTTATGCACCTAGCAATGGAAATGCTGGCTTATTTTGACATATTTACTATTAAAATACACATCCCATTGTGATTTTATTTCCATTTGCATAATAACTAATGATGTTGAGCGTCTTCTAATGTGTTTTTGGATCAATGGCTATTCAAGCCCTTTTCTCACTTCTAAACTCTGTTGGCCTTTTGTTATTCATTGTTAAAGTACTGCTTACAAGGTTCTCACAGAAGGCTCTTATTGCTAAATTATTTAAAAATTCCTTTGCTTATTTTCTGGATTTCTTTTCATTTTTTCAATATTGTGTTATCTAACACAAAGTCTTTTCTTTAAAATTTTGTGGTCTAACTAATCAACTTTTTGCTTTGTTACTTTTATTTATTTTGTTACATGGAAGAACCTATTGTATAGTTAAAGTTGAGAAGTTTCATTTTAAGGCTTCTTTCAATAGGTTTATAGTTTCCACCTGATATTAAAGTGTTTGCATCATCTGGATTTAATTGCATACACTGTGCAGTAAAGGGCAAACTTCATTATTTTACAGGAGGGTATACAGTTGTCTTATTGAAAGAACAAACATTTTTGTTGAATTTTCTTGGAAAATCAGTATAAATGTCAGGATTGGTTTCCATACACATAATTCAATTCAAATGCTCTATGTGTTTATCCTTAGACTAATACCACATCGTCTTGATTATATCAGGTAAGTATTAAGTTTTGAAATGAGGAGGCGTGAATCTTTATTCTTTTTTTCAACTTTATTTTGGCTACTCTGTCATCCCAGAAATTTCATATGAATGCTAGCATCAGTTTATTAACCTATAAAAAAGTGGTAGGTGAGATTTTAAAAGTGTTGCTTTCCACTTTTAAATCAATATGGAGAATATGTCATTTTAAATAATGTTAAGTCTTTCAACTCATGAGAATGTGATACGAGTACATTTATTTAGGTCCTATATATTTTCTTTCACTGACACTTTGTATTTTTAAATGTGCAAGTCCTGCATCTTCTGGATGATTTTAGTAAGTAGAAATAGTACTGTTTAAACCAAGCACATAGGTAGCTTTTCAAACACTTGTCATTACTTTGGAGTTAAAATTTTAAATCTTCTTTCCAAGCTTTTTGAAACCAGCAGTATATTGTTGTTCATAATTACACTACACAAAAATATATCAGAGCTTATAGAAAATTTTGATTGATAATTCAATTACTTGTTATAGTTCTATTTGAATTTTCTGTGTATTCTCAAATCAATTCAGTAGTTTGTGGATAAAAGAATCCCCATCGTGCTTACATAATTTATTGGTATATAATTTTTCATAGTATTTGCTTATATTTGAATTTCTTAAAAGTCAATAAGTTTTCCATTTTATTCATAGAAAATCTACTCCGATTCTTCACTTTTTGGCCAGCCTATCTAAAATATTGGTAACACTACTGATCTTACAACCAAACTGTTACTTTATTCATGTTTTTCTATTATTTTTATTCTCTGACTCCTTTATTTCCTCTAATTCGTCTCATCTTTGTTACATCATTCCATCTGCTCACTTGGAATTTGCATTGGCCTTCTTTCTTCTCATTTTATTAGTATAGATTTGTGATACACAATGATTGCATTGAACTTGAAATTACTCTGCAGGTATGTACTGCATCAGCTCATATCCTTTTCCCTTCCCCCTCTCTTCCCCCCCCCCCCCCGTCCTTCTTGTCCTACCAGACTCCCAACATTTTCAAGTTCCTAATACGAGAAGCTTAGATGAGTTCTTATTTGAATACTTGTGCACTTCAAAATTTATGTTGAAATTCAATTGCCATTATGAGGTGGGATCTTTAAGAAGTGATTAGGCTAAGACTCCATCCTCGTAGATGGGACTGATGCTGTTTAATTTTTTATATTTTTTTACAAAATAATTCTCATTAGTATGTATTTGCAATGCACAATATATATACTCAGTTTGGGAAATTGGTGCGTATGCATATCCCATTTTGATATTTTTTACTTCCCTTTTCTCTTCCAACCCTCTCTCCCTCACACACATTTTCTTTCTCTTTCCATTTCCACAAAATGTGTCTCTATTCTCTCCCTTCATTCTTCTATTTTGCTCTTTTACTTTTCTAAGGTTCAGTTTTCTCATAGTAGAGAAACCATGGAATGTATAGCCCTGTGTGTTTGATTCATTTCGCTAAGCATGATGGTCCATTTTCCCACAAATGATTCAAACTTATTTTTCTTTGTGGCAAAGGAGCAGCCCATTGTGTGTACAAACTACATCTTCACTGTCCATTCACCTGCTGATGGACATATAAGCTGCTTCCATGATATGGCTAATATGAGTTACGCTACCATAGCATGGGTATGCACTTAACACTTTGGAACAATGTCTTTAACACTTTTGGGGAGATCCTCCAGAAAAGGGATAGCTGGATGAAATGGGATCTTTATTTTCACTTTTTCTGAGGAATCTTCACATAGCTTTCCACAACAGTATATGAGTTTACAGTCCAACTAGCAATGTAGAAGGGTTCCTTTTCCCCCACAACCTCACCAACATATACTATTTTTTTGTTCTTGCTAGAAGACATTTGTATTACAAAAAAGATGAAGCCTCAATGTTTTTTGAACTGCATTTCTCTTATGACAAATTATTCTGAAATTTTTTTCATATATTTATTGGCTTTCTGTACTTCTTCTGAGATCTGTGTACCATTTCAATTGCCCATCTTATGACTGGGTCTCTCACTTTAGGGAGTCTATATTTTTTTCCAATTCTTTATATAGTCTACATAATAGTCACCTGTCTAAGGAGTAGTGGGCAAAATTTTTTCCCATTCCATAGATTTATTCTTCACTTCACTGATTGTTTCCCTTGCTGTGCTTTGTAATTTGGTGTAATCCCAAATGTTGATTCTTGGTGTTATCTCATGTGCAACAGATATTTTGTTGAGAAAGTCTTTGCTTATGCTTATGTCTTCAAGGGTTGGCCTAATTCATATCCCAAGAGTGTCAGTATGTGTATTTTAATATCTAGATCTTTGATCCATTTTGATTTGATTTTGGTACACAGTGAAAGATGCTGCAAGATTTCACCGAATCTTTTAAAAAGTTTTGGAACTTTATTGGTTTATTTTTCCCATGATAACTTTTCTAGCTTTGATATCAGAATAATTCTGAGCTATAGAATGAGTTAAAGAACTTTCTCTTCAGATATTTGAAAGAATGTCTCTGAAGAACTGTTGTAAATTCCTCTTTAGATGGTTGGTAGAACTCACTAGTATAGCTATCTAGCCCTAAATAGTTCTTTTTGGAATGGATTATTAATTTTACTTCTTTAATAAGTATAAATCTGTTTAGATTTTCTTCTTTACCATCACTTTTCTTTGGTAATTTGTCTATTTCTGGGAATTTGTTCGTTTCATCTTGGGGAATTACTTGGCATAGAATTCCTCATGCTATACCCTTAATATCTCTTTTTATTTCTTTAAAGCTTGTGGTAAAATCTGCAGTTTTATTTTTTATTTCAGTTACCTGAGTTTTTTTCTTGCATGAACAAAAGTTTGATAAATGTCTAAAATTTTTAACAAACCACAGGAACAAGTGAGTTTTGTTGATGTTCTCTGTTTTCTATTTTATCTTCACTTTATTATGTGCTTCCATTTTCAAGTTTTAGATTTAGGTGCCCTCTCTTTTTCTATTTCTTAAATATATAAAGTTATTAGTAGCAGAGTCAAGATGGTGGCAGAATGAAATCATTCCCCTAGCAGTTCCACACAACTCAGCAGGAAGGCTGGGATGCAGTGAACAACAGAGGGGCCAGCTTAGGGAAGGAGAGGAGCTCTGGGAACTGAAGGAAATGGCCAGGGATGCTGGAAAGCTCAGAAAGGCTGGGAGACTAAAAGGAAACTATGGAGAGGTGAACATTCTAGACAGGAAGCCACCCAGGACACTGGGAACCTGTAAGCAGCCAAAGGACACAGAATAAGATTAGGTAGGCCTGAAGGGAAAGAATCCTTAGAGCTAAAAGGCCACCGGTCCCCGGGGAAGCCTACACCCGTTACAGGCTGCAAGTTTCAAGGAGAGTGTGGGGTTTCTTCCTCAAAGAGTCTCTGAGACAGTGCATGGGAGGCAATTGGCAGCATCATATAAGGAAGCCATTAAAAGAAGAGGTTTAAGGTAGAATTATTCTGGGAAACAGGCTATGCATAGTAAATACCCCAGGGTCACAGAGGACTTTCTTGGTTGGTAACTGGGAGGGACTTGCCAGAGGAGACAGTTGCAAACAAGAAACAACATGCTTCAGAACTCCAGAAAGATTTGGGCCAAGCAAGAGCAGGTCATGGAAAATAGAGATCTCTTCTCATTCAGCATACAAGTGAGAGAAGCCAGGTCAGCACGAAGCAACTTGCCCAGGGGTCTGGTTAGAGGACTTTGGAATGCTGGCCCCTCATGCCTGTCTGCTCCAAGCACAAACCCCAATGATCTGTCCTGTCGTGCTGTGAGAATCTCTGTCTCTGGTTCCAACTCCAGTCCTTGGACCCAATCCCAGCCCTGACATGTGATTCCACCATTTTCTAGCCATCCACCTATGAACACACTGTGATCTTCTGAAACTGTGAGCTTAAAATATATCTTTCCTTCCTATAGTTGTAGTTGTAGGATATTCTTTCCCAGCAAAGAAAAAGTAACCAAGACAAAAACCATGAGAAAAAAGGCATTAAGATACCTACAAAATGCCTAACTTCAGAAAAGCTGTTTACATAGGCCTTGAAACAAAAACTTATAAGAAAGGAACTAAAAAAAAAAAAGTGGGCCTAATACTCTAAGAGATTAAGAGACATATTCAAATAAATGTAAAAGATGTTTTATGCGCATAAAGAGCAATTTGATAAATTCTGTCTTTAATTGATGAAAAGTTTAGCAAGTTTATAGAAGACATAAAGAAGTCGACCGAAGTAAACAAAGCAATGCAAGATAGAAAGAACAATTTGATACATAAGTAAAAAAATCTGAAAAGACATAAAACTGAAATTTAATATATGAAAAGCTCAATTTAAAGCATTGTGATAATAATGTTGGATCTTGAGGATAAGGTTGACAAATTAAGCCATACACTCAATGGTATGGTAAAAAGTAACAAGATAATAATGTAGCTGGATGCAACAGCTGTTGGATTACTCAAAGAAACCCAACTTCTGGATTATGGGTTTGCAGAAAGATCAGAGGACAGCTTAAAAAGTATAAATAATATATTTGTTTAAATTACAGCAGGATATTTTCCAAACTTAGGAAAATTAGCCCATATTGAGATACTGGAGGCATACAGAACACAATATAACCTTTACCAGAAAAAAAGCTTTTCAACAACACATCATAATCAAAATCCCAGAAATTCACACATAGAGAGAACACTGAAGAGGAGAAAAACAGAAAGTAACTTACAAAAACAAACCCATAAAGATAACTGAGGATTTCTCAACACAAACTGGAAATGCCAAAAGAACATAGAGCAAAATCTTTCAAACACTGAAAAAAAGCAAGGCTCAATCCAGGATGTTATATCCAGCAAAACAGAAGGAGAAATTTAAAAAAAAAAAAATCTACGACAAAGGAAAATTAAAGTAGTTTTTGACTACTAAACCAGAATTGCGTAAAATACTTCAGGGAATCTTAGACACAGACAGCAACACTAATAGCACCAAAGAATCAGAGAAAAGGAGACACCAAGAAGGGGAGAAAATTTTAACAAAAGTAAAACATGAACAACACTGAAATAAAAAGGTAATGATTGAATTTAGTAAAGATAATGCAATAATAACTCTCAGCGTTAGTGGTCATAACTCTCGAGTTAAGAAACACAAACTGAAAGATTGTATTGAAAAACAAAACCTAGCAAATTTGTTGCTTTCAAGAGACACAGTTTACCATAAACACAGACTGAAAGTAAAAGGATAAAAATAAATACTTCGTGCAGCTGAAGCCTGAAATTTATGTAACTGGAGCCGCAAAACAAGCAGAAGGACCTACACTATTCTCAAACACAACAGATTTCAAGCCAAAACAGATAAGAAGAAACGAAGATGGACACAAAATACAGGTAAAAGGAACAATTTAATAGGAAGGATTCATAGTTATATACCACTCAATAATGGTGCACCAATTAATAGTACACCTACAAAAACTACTAGACAAGAAAGGGCAGATACTGTCATAGTGCACGACTTCAATAATCCATTCTCACATATAGGTCAAAACTACCAAAGTAATATTAGAGCTAAAACACACTATAGAACAATTAGACTTAATTGATATCTACAAAGTGTTCTATACAATATCAAAATATACTTTAATCTAAGCAGTATTTAGAGCTTCTTCAAAAAATAGGTTATTTCCTGGATCATAAAGTATTAAGCGAAAACAAAGTAATTGAAATAATCTCTTGCATACTTTTATATAATAACAGAATGAAACTGAAAATCAATAGCACAAGAGACTACAGAAACTATACAAATGTATGTAGATTAAAAAACACATTATTGAACAAGCAATGAATCAATAAGAAACCAGTGATGTTATCAGAATCTTTCTATAGTGAAACAATAACGAAAGTACATCATAGCAAAATCTATGAGACACAATAAAAATACTTTTGAGAAAAATTTATAACAATGCACATGTTGAAAAAACAGTAATCAGAATCTAATGATGCACCTCAAGATCCCAGAGGAACTAGAACAATTCACATCCAAAAAAAGTAGAAAGAAATTATAAAAATCAGAGCAAACATTAATGACATACAAACTGGAAAGAACAAAATACAAAGGAGAAATGAATCAGAGTTTGTTCTTCAAAAGGATAATATTGGTAAAATTCTAGTCAAACTAACCAAAAAAAAAAAAAAAACAAAGGAAAAACCCTTATCAGTGGAACCAGAAATGAAAAGGGTGACGTCACAATGGACACTGCTAATATCCAGAGGATTATGAGAGATTATTTTGAAAACTTATACTGCAATAAATGACAGAATGGGCTAGAAATGGATAAATTTTTACACTCATATGAGATACCAAAGTTAAATGAAAAAAAATCTAAAAACCCTGAGTAAACCAATAACAACTACTAAAACTGAGACAGTAATAAACCCTTTACCAACAAAGAAAAGCCCATGTTCTGATGGTGTCATTGAAGAATTTCACCAGAACTTCAAGGAATAGCCAATATCAATACTTCTCAAAAGTTTCCACGAAATTAAGAAAGAATGAACACTGCCAAACTCTTTCCAGAAAGCCAGCATTACACTGATTCCAAAACCAGACAAGGAATTAACAAAAATAGAAAACTATACGTTGGCTTCTTTAATGAATGTAGATATAAATATCCTTAAAAAGGTACTTGCAAATAAAGTGCAAAATCATAAAAAAGAACATATACCATGACCAAGTTGGGTTCACTGCAAAGATGAAGGGATGACACAATATATGCAAATCAATCAATATAATACCTCGCATAAGTAAAAGCAAGGACATAAATCACATAGCCATCTCAATAGGTTCATAAAAAGCCTTTGACAAAATCCAAGGATCCATTCATGACTTTTTTAAAAAGACCCTAATGAAAAAAGGTATAGTATGATCTTATATCAAGTTGATAAAAGCTACTTGTGACAAACCTTTAGCTAACTTCGTAGTGAGTGGGAGAGGGAGGGAATGAAAGAATTTCTTGTAAAGTCAGAAACAAAACAAGGGTGCCCATTCTCTCCATTACTATTTAATACGCTACTCAAGCAGTAGCCGAAGCAATCAGCAAAGTGGATGGATAAAGAAACTGTTTATTGGAAAGAAAGAAGTTAACCTATCTTTACTCGTACACAATAGAACACTTTACAAAGAAGATGTTAAAATTCCACCACAACTCTTAGAGCTAATAAAAATTATCAAAGTTATGCAGTATAAAATTAATCAATAGCAATTCATATACATCAACTATGAAATCACTGAGAAAGAGATAAGAAAAACAATCACATTTGCAGGAACCTTCAAAAAATTAAACACTGGGGAACCAATTTAATCAAGAAAATGAAGATAGAGAAGTGGAAATTTTGAGAATAAATCTAGCTGAATTTTGGGATATGAAAAATATTTGAAGGCAAGGGAAGTTGACTTGAACATTGTGAGAAGAGAATTTTAGACAAGGCTCAGGAAACAAATGCTGTAATTAGGCATGACTTCAAAATAAGAAATGAGCAAAGTAGCTGGATACAACAGCTGGTGGATGATTCAAAGCGAACCAACCTCAGAATTATGGGTGTAGGAGAAAGAGCAAAACATACTGCCAAAGGTACAAAGAATATATTCTTTGAAATCATGCAAGAAAATTTCCCAAACCTAGGAAAAGAAATTAATTTTCAGGTACAATAAGCTTACAGAACACAAAAAACCTCAGCCAGCAATGAGACTAACCATGGCTTATCATAATCAAAACCTCAGAAACACAACATAAAGAGAGAATATTAAAGGCAGGAAAAGAAAAAGAGACATTATTCTACCAAAGCAAACCCATTTAAATTACTACCGATTTCTCAATGCAAACTCTCTGAGCCAGTAGAGCTCAGAGAAAAATTGTTCAAGTTTTTGAACACAGACATTATATAGAATCACATGAAGTGATAGCCAGAGTTTGGGCAAGGGATAAAGAGGGGGTGGGAGGGTCAAAAATGGGAAGGGATTGTAAAGTTGATATGATACATATGTTCACAAAATACCCAAATTCATTGCAAACACTATGTATTACATATGTATATTAATAAAACCAGTGGGGGGAAAAGACAAGTGTCAACCCAGGTTGTCATACCCAGCAAAATTATCCCTGAAAATTGAAGAGGAAGTAAAAATTTTTCAAGGCCGAGAATTCCTAAAGAAATTTGCAACAGCTAGCCCAGCATTGCAGAAAATACTTGAAGGAATCTTTGAGAGAGACAGAGACCAGCAGCACCAATGAACATAGAGGAAAGGAAGCATCTGAAGAGTAAGTCTAACAAAAAAATAGACATAAATTATCTGATCGGTATCCTACTAAAACAGTACCAGCTTTCTCATAAAATCTTTAAAACGTTCCTCAATATTATTATTTTTATTAGTTTATTAGTTTGTAAAACATAATGAATATATCCAACACGGAGAATTAGTATAAAACCTTAATCTGTGAAATTTTTTGATGTGTGATGTGTATAGATATTTAGCTGCCAGTGGAGTGGCAGAAGGCAGTGGTTTTTATTTGAGATATTATTAGTTCTAAAAACAGCACGAGTTGGTAAACAAGAGGTTCCAGGGGTCTTTTCCCTACAGCTGCCATTGAGTGCTAAAGATAAATGATCACAGAGCCTTAGTCCATTGGCTAAGAACTCAGTCGGCTATTCCTTTAACTTCTGACTCTTGAATTTTACTTTTCAGTATCATGCTTCGTAACTAAATTTGTAATAATGATCTTACTCATTTCTCCCTGCTCCACTTTTGGAAAGAATTCCTTAAAAAAATAACTGAAATAACTCCAAAAACTTTTCTGTAGAAAAATAAACAATGTGATTTTAAAGAAAAAGTTAACACAAATGACCAGTGAACACAAAGAAACTTAACCTCATTACTAATAAGAAAAATAAAATTTAATAAATTATTTAATAATTTTATTTGTTGCATTTTAAAGTGAAATATTGAAATGCAATGTGCATCTAGATATAGGAGAAGCAATCTATCTTAAATAATGTTTTGGGGGAGCAGTCATGATCCCGAATAAATGTAACAAGTGGTGTATCACTGATTTTGACCAGTAATAGACACCGGTTAATACACTTCACTAGTAAATACTAGTGAAATACAATTCCTGTGTGGCAGAATAATTTAGAAATGTACTTTTTTGAAGTGCAATTAGAGACACATTGACATTAACAATTCGCTACTATAAATCTATTGTATATAAGTTCATATGAATAATTTGCACACAAGAATTTCAAATTCTACGATTAACATTTAGAGTTCTCTTTTAACATTTAGAATTCTTGTTGTAAAATTTATTTTGCTTCTATGGATTGAATCTGGGGCTTTGTTATCATAACTATATTCTAAAGCCTCAGCCCCTAATCTTTACCAGAAAACACTAAGGGAAAATCTTGTGCCAATATGGGGAATGGTTAAATAAAGCCTAATTCATCTCCACTGTGGAATATTATGAACCTCTAAAAAGAACAAAGTAGATTCAACTTTAGTGCAAAGTTTTGGTTTTATGATATTTTGGAAAATATTAAGCTAGAAGATTTTTAGGATAACTACCTAAAATAGGACAAAGATTTTATGCAACTGTATCTATAACTTTAAAGTTATTGCCTTTCCAGAAGTGTACATATCCTAGCTGCACATCTCAATATTGGTATTAACCATGTGTTCATCACTCAGATCAAGAATTGTAGCATTAACAATGGATTAGAAATGTAATTCGTGCTTCCTGTTTGACACTTTCCCTCACCAAGGTAACTACCATTCTGAGTTCTAAAACCATGGGTTTTTTTTTTTTTTTTTTTGCACTGTGTGTAAATTGAATCATACACTAGGTAATCTTTTATAATTCAATTCTTTCACAACATCATGCTTACAAAATTCACTTACATTGTTGCATGTAGCTACAGCCAGACCTTTCCAAAACCTTTATAAGAATGTATTCCATTATCAGAATAATATAAAAGGTAGAATTGACAGCACTGCTTCTTTTGACTTGCATTTTTTCTCCCCATTTTATTGATATGTACAAGTGCAGAATTTAAGGTTTACAATGGAGTTGAGCATTTTCTGCACATACTTTCCTTGTCAAAGTGACAAGGGCTTTCTGGCTCTCCTTTTGTCCCTCCCCTACCCTCCCTTCCCTCCCTTCACCCCTACCCTGTCCCCCTCTTTCCCTTTGTCTTTCGTTTAAAGTTCCATGGGATGGTTGTGGTCTGGGTGTCTCATATCAGAGAGACCATCCGATGTTTTACCTTCTGCTTCTGACTCACTTCACTAGGCATGATATTCTCAAGTTTCTTCCATTTGCCTGTGAAAACCTCCACGTTGTTGGACCTTAAAGATGCATAGTATTCCATTGTGTATAAATACCACAGTTTGTGTATCCACTGGTCTATTGATGGGTATTTTGGTGACTTCCATATTTTAGCTACTGTTAGTTGTGCTGCTATGAACATGGGTACACATGTACCTCTGTTACATGTTGTTTTGAACTCTTTTGGATATATTCCCAGGAGGGGTGTTGCTGGATCAAAGGGGATATTTATTTCTAGTCTTTTGAGAGTTCTCCATACTGCTTTCCAGAGTGGTTGTACAAATTTACACTCCCACCAGCAGGGCAGGAGGGTTCCTTTCTCCCCGCAGCCTCCCCAGCACTGATTGCTATTTGATTTGTTGATATAAGCCATTCTTTCTGGAGTGAGATGGTATCTTAGTGTTGTTTTGATTTGCATCTCTGTTGTGGCTAGAGATGTTGAACATCTTTTCATGTATCTATCGGCCCCTTGTACTTGTTCGTGAGTGAACTGCCTCTTCATTTCATTTGCCCATTTTTCAATAGGATCCTTTATTTTGATGGGCCTAATTTTCTTTAGCTCCCTGTGTATTCTAGTTATGATTTTCATATCTGAGGTGTTGGTGGTGAATATTTTTTCCCAGTCTGTTGGATCTTTATTTACAATGTTGACAGTTTCCTTTGCTGTGCAGAAACTTTTTAATTTGACAACATCCCATTTGTTGATAATGGGGGTAGTTTCTTTTGCTCCTGGTGTCTTGCCAAGAAAATCTTTGCCTACCCCTATGTCTTTTAGAAATTTGCCTACTTTATCTTCCAGATGGTTTAGTGTTTCATTTTTAATGTTTAGGTCTTTAATTCATTTTGATTTGATTTTGGTGCATGGTGATAGGTGTGTGACTAGATTCATTCTTCTGCATGTGGATGTCCAGTTTTCCCAGCACCATTTGTTGAACAGGCTGTCCTTTTTCCATTGTATGGATTTGGCCCCTTCGTCAAAAATTAGGTAGTTGAGGGTATTTGGGTTTGTTTCTGCATCCTTGATTCTGTTCCACTGGTCTATCTGTCTATTTTTATGCCAGTACCAAATTGTTTTTACCACTATGGCTTTATAGTATAGCCTCATGTCTGGGATTGTAATGCCTCCTGCTTTGGTCTTGTTGCTTAGGATTGCTTTGGCTATTTGTGGTCTCTTTTAGTTCCATATGAATTTAAGAATTGTTGTTTCAAGTTCTTTGAAAAAATTGTAGGTATTTTGATAGGAATTGCATTGAATCTATATATCAGTTTCGGTAGTATAGCCATTTTGACTTGCATTTTACTTAAGCTGGTGAGTGTATGATGACATTGTATTGTCATTTGATTTTTCATTGTTCTAATGAGTAATGAACTCAACAACACCATTTTAAATTAGAAAATGTAATCTATATATATTGTAGATAAATACTTATAGGTAAGGTCTCACTTTAGCCTTTTAAAAAATTTTTTCTTGTTTTGGTAAAGTTTTTTTTCTTTCTTCCTTTCTTTATTATTGTCTTTCTTGATGGTTAGTGAATCACACTAGTATTGTGTTTTGGTTCCTTGCTTATAGTTTCTGGTTTGTATAATATGGATTTTGGCTTTATCATCACCTTGTAGGCTCAAAGATTACATTTTATTGTAAAAAGATATTTTAGAATGATAACAGCATAACATGATCATAAAGATAAAAACAGAAAATGGTTACATTTTTAAAGATGGAATCTATAAAATGGTCGAATGAAAACAAAATGTCTAGCTTCTGGAAAAAAGGCTAGTGGAATTCTTATCGAGTGCTTTCTCAGCCTCAGTTGAGATAGACGTGTATTTTCTTGCCTATATTAAGGTGATATACTGTGTTACTTTGGTTCCTAAGCCAGGGATAAATGCCATTAATCTTTTTAATGTGTTATTGAATAAAATTGGTGTTGTTTGCTAAATTTTTCCATTAATAGCCATCAGAGATATTGGTCTGCAATTTTCTATTTCCTTGTAGTATCTTTGTATATATTGGTATCAGACTAATTCTGGTATCATACTATGAGTTTGGAAATGTTCGCTGTTCCACATACTGAAAGCGTTTGATAGCCTGTCATTGATTCTTTACTAAGTGGGAGGATTTTCCCATGGAGTTTTGAGCTGTTGAGCTTGTCTTTGTTGAAGTTTTTATTACCGATTTATTAGTTAACAGCTACAAGCCTATTAATTCATAATTCAGTCATAGTAGGTGTGTTAATAAAGAGTTCCACCAGCAATGCAAAATGATTCCTTTGCCTTCAAGCTTGCCAGCATCTATTGCTCTTTGAATTCCTAATGCCATTCTCACTGGAGTAAGAGGGAATCTTAGTGTTGTTTTGATTTGCTTTTCTCTAATGGCTAAAGATGTTAAACATTTTTTTCATGGATTTGCAGGCCATTTTTACTTCATTGAGAAGTGTCTATTCATTTTTGTTGTTCATTTTTTAATCGGGTCTTTGATTTAGACCTGTCTATTTTTCTTCGGTTCCTTGTATAATCTAGTTCTTAGCCTTCTGTCTGAGCCATTCTGTTGGTTCTTTCTTAACTGTGTTATCAGTTTCCTTGGACATGCAGAAACTTCTTAATTTGATGTAATCCCATTTGTTGATTCAGAGGGGTTAATTCTTTCACATCAGGTGTTCTATTGAAAAAGTCTTGATTCACACCAATGGAGAATGCATTTTAATCTTATTTTATAATACAGTCAGCCAATCTATGACTTTTAATTCAGGAACTTAATGCATTTACTTCTAAATTAATTAGGAATATTTTTGACATGTTATTATCATTTTATTGGTTTCTTTCTTGTGAAAATTTTTGTTCCTCTGATGCTCTTTTGGTAGCTTCCTTCAGGTTTTGGTGATATTTTCTATTGATATGTTTCAGTTTCTTCCTCATTCTTTTTAGTATGTTGCACAGATGTTGTCTTTGTTGTTACCATGAGATTTACATAAAACATTTTATACTCATAACAACCTATTCTAAGCTGATAACTTAATTTCATTGATATATAAGAACATTTGCATCAACTAAACTTAATTTATATTATTCAGCTCATAAATTATCTCTCTACATACTGTCTATCTTTTACCAAAGTTTTGAGGTTATTTTCTACTGTAGCCTTTTAAAATTCCATACCAGAGTTAAAAGTAATTTATTCATTATCATAAACATTATAATATTCTATGTTCATATAGATAGATAGATAAAACTTGCATACTTTTGGCAGTGTTTTTATATATACCTTTACCAGTGAACTTTATATTTTTATATGCTTTTATGTTCCTGTCTGTCATTCTTATATCTCGAATTAAAAGATTACATTTAGTCTTTTTAAATTATAACCCTGTGGGGAAAGTCATGTGTATCATACCTTCTAGTGATTATAACAAGCCATGACAGCTTCTGTGTGTCACTCTGAGAACCTTCTTATCCTGCAGCAAGCCAATTCCATACTCTATTACTCTCTGGCTCCTAGGCATCCAAACTATGCAAATTCCATTAGCACTTCAACACAGGGAGACAGAAGTCAGTCAGTCCCTTGGATAACCTACTGAAAAGCAGAATGTTGAATGCATGTACCACTTTTCTGCACACTGTTCCACACGACAGAAAAGCCTTGGGCTTAGCTGAGGAATGTCATCTTGGAGAAGTGATTTTGTTTAAATGAAATGATTCTTTTTACCTATTTTAATGGTGCTCTTTTGGACTCTACACTCACTGGTGGCACTGAAATTTCTTGTTTCTGGATTGTATATGAAGACATCATGCTCAATGTATTGTTAAGTCAAAGTCTCTGTAGGAGGTTAAAGAATAGGATTTTCAGAGAAATAAACTGTGCATTTTATTTTTCCATAATTATTACTTTTAATATATGCTTGTAATACATAATAGTTACATTCCTCTTGAGAACTTGGTGCATATATACTTATCCCATCTTCATCACTTTTACTTCCCCTCCCCATCATCAGCCTCTCATTCCGCGCCTTCCTCCAGTTCCCCTTCTGATATGCATGAGCTTAACTTTCCTGCTTGTTGCACCATCTTGCTAATGTCAATGCCTTAATTTTGGTATTTTATTAGATTATACTTAATAGATAATTAATTTAGAAAAAGATACATCCCTAGAATAAGTTTATTTTATCTAAATACAAAAAAATGCCTTTCTTTTCATTTGATTATTATTCTGTACCTTAGGAACTCTTTCATCGTTGATGCATAAAACCCAATATCCACAACTTAAGGGAGGAAGAGTTATTTAAACTCAGTTTCAGAAGATCCCAGTCTATTCATGGGTGGCTGGCAATGGTGGAAGCACATGGGAGATTTAGATGGAGAGAAGCTGCTTACATCATGGTGACAGGAAACAGAGTGAACAAGGAACAGCAGGGCTTGAGTATGTCCTTCCACATCATTTCCTAGGGATCTGCCCCCTCCACTTAGGCCCCACCCCATAACAGCCTATGGAATCCATAGATATTCCACAACATGCAAACATTCCAAGTCCAAACCATAGCATTCCACTCCTGGCACCCAAATGACTTACGTTCACATCCTTATGCAAACTGCATTTAGCCCATCTCTAAGAGTTTCCAAAGTCTTGGCAGGTCCATCAATGCTAAAAAGTACAAGTCCCCAAGTCTACTCAAGGATTCAAGGCAAACTCTTAGCTGTGAGATCTTGTGGGAAAAAAATCAAAGAAAAGTTGAACACCTCTAACATGCAATGGGACAGGATAAACATTCCCATTCCAAAAGGAAGAAATTAGAGGATGAAAATCAATTGAACAAAAGCACAAATGAAAGCCACAGGGGCAAACATTAAATCTGGTATTTCCATTAAATAGTGCAGGTCTATGTCTGGCACATGGGACAAGCTATGATGAAATCTGAGCTCCAAAGGCTTTCAGTGGCCCTATCCCTCTGACAGTGACTCTAGCTGCAAACTCTATAGCTTCTCTTTGGGATTGTCTTTGCTCATAGCTGTAGACTTCCCCTGAAGATGATCCGTATTCCATGTCCCTAGCATCTCCAGATTTCTAGGGTCTCCATTGAATTTGTTACTTCATCTTCAGAGCCTCAGGCAACTTTCCTCCCAGGAGCACACTGTCTGGCCACAAAGGTCTTCTTCAGAAATCAGAGTGGAAGTCTTCACGACCCCACAACTCTTGCATTCTGCATGTCTGTGAAACAAGAACCACGTGGCTCATGCAGTAGTCTGGCCCTCTTTGACCACAGCTGCTGCAGCAGCCTCCAAGTGCTTGAATGGCTGAATTTTAGGTTCCTGGACTCTGGCAAGCACTCCCCTCTTTGGTTCTATAGGGTGCCCTGGGCTACTCTTCTCAGAGAAAAGCCTTTTGCCTTTGTATCCATAAATCAGTAAAGCATAATGTCTTGCTGCTTCCTCAGATGCCCCCAAGGTATCTTTCCTATGGTCCTGATACAGAGTACTATTTTTTAATTAGAACTTTTTAATGCTAATCTCTTAAACAACCACGCAGTATTTTGCCCCAACTTTACAATTTTTCTTTTTGACAAAACTGTAACCTTTTCATATTTTATGCTTCCTCTGGGTTTTTTCCTGCTTTTTAGTATGGAACTGGCTCAAAGTAGCAAGTAGTACCTATACGACCCATATGACAGCCTGAATATTTGGGCTGCCCCAAAATTTCTCCAGCCAGATTAAGTAGACCACTGTTCTTAACCTCTCAATTTCAGGAAAAGTCTCAGCACCGAGGCAAAATGCTCATAGCACATGTGGCTTCTAGACCAATTTCCAAAAGGGTTTTCTTTCCCATCTGAAACCTGTTGAGCTTGGCCTTTTTGATCTGCACTTCTTTTAGCATTCTGGTCTTCTGAGCTGTGGCCAGAATCTTCCTTCAGGCTTGGCTGACAGCATTCTGAGGCTTCTCTAGTTGGCATTTTCAAAGCTTTTCAAACTTCTCCTGCAAACTAGTTCTGCAGTGGTCAGTTAAGTCACAGAAATGATCCTACTTCTTTTGTACCAATTTCTGCTTTAGTTACTTCTTCATTCCTGGGACATAAAACCCAACATCTGCAATTTAAGGAAGGAAAGATTTAAATTAACTAATGGTTTCGGAAGGTGTCAGTCATTCATGAGCCTCTGGCAAAGGTGGAAGCACATGGTCTTAGCCTAGCTGGAAAATGCAGTTACAGTATAGTGGCAGGAAACAGTAAGGAAGGGCAGAGCAGGAGTACGCACTTCCAGGTCGTGTCCCAGTGATCTCCCCACTCTGGGGCAAGTCCCAGTGACCTGCCCTTTTCAATCAGGCCCCACATCTTAAGAGCATATGGAATTCGTAGATATTCCACAACATCAAAATATATGAGGCTTCTGGGGGGCATTCGAGATAGAGCCATAATGTTCTGTCATTCACAATCACATTTTAAATTTGTTGCATAAAGTCAATGCACATTCTTGTCAAATTTATTCTTTGTTTTTCTTCCAAATGTAATTTTTTTCTCATAATGAGTTCTATCTAATTGTTGTTTGTTTTACTGTATAAAAAGTATATTGACTTTGGCACCTTAGAAAATTTCCTAATTATTGGGTCATTTATTAAGTTTCAGTGATTTCCAATTTCAAGCTTTTCTACATTTTCAAAGAAGTCAACTTTGTTATGAACATTAGGGTGCAAGCATATTTGAAGCTATTATGTAGTTCTATTAACTTTTCTTCTATGATATGCATTTTTAAGAAGGTTTGTTTTTAATTTTGTTGATTTGGGGTTTTTTCCATACCATTTGTTTTCCTTAAATGCTTAGTCATTTTTTGTCTTTTTGTATGTGTAGAAGTCTATAAATTAGAACAAAAAATGCTGGAATGTATTTCTCCTAGCTATCTGAGATATCTTGCCCTCTTACTCTATTTAAAGATTTAAATTGTTGGATTAAGGGCTCCAGTAGTAGTGAAAAGAAGGATGTGCACCTGGCAGAGTCTCCTAAGGATTATTATGTTAGTCACTTTCCCATAACTATGACAAAATACCTGATACCCACAACTTAAAGGAGGAGAGGCTTATTTTGGCTCACACTCTTAATGGATGTAGTTCATGGTCGGCTTGCTTTTAACCAGAAATTGCAAGGCAGAAAGCACAGGGATACTGTCTACTGTATAAGGTCAGAAATCAAAGAGAAGGGAGGAGCTGGGGGTGAGGATAAATCCTTCCCAGTCATGGCCCAGTGACCTCTCACCTGTCCACGTACCATCACTTCACATGAAACTAATCCATTACAAATGCAAAGGTAGTTTATTATCCACATGGGCATTTTCCACTCTTTTTGGAACTTACAAATTGCCAAGAGTAACATTTCTCTAAAATCAACAATAATGCTAGGTTTTTCATATCTTAATGTGTCTTTTTTTGGTGCTGTATTCAGGAAATTAGCCTGTAGAAAAATACTCTGAGTAATTTCCTGTAAGAACCAAGAATGGAACAGTTATTCCGCCACAACAAATTAGCATACTCATCATTTGTGAACGCTTTAGTCTAATCTACGTTCCTTTAATATCAGTTTTTTGGAGTTCAGAAATAAACATCACTGTGGTTCAATTCATCTACCCCTTTTGCAATAGTTGAATATACACCCCCCCACTGTTTTTACATCCTTTTTCTATCCACTGTAAGTTTTCTGAATATTACTTTTATTTTTATATAAGTGACATGTTTTCTGACTTTCCAGGTGAAACAGATTTTGTTTTTATTCCAAGTTTAATTTCATTGAGATTATAGAAAAAATGGAAAATTGGTAGGCACATATAAGATACCAACATCGAACCAAGGAGACACCAAAATGTTGAATATGCCACTAACCAACAATAAAATTGAGTCAATAATGAATTACTATCAACTAAAAGACAAGAAACTGATGGGTTCACTGAAACATTTTACCACAACTTCAGAGAAGATCTAATTCAAATATGTCTTTAAATTTTCCATGAAATTAAATGAGAAAAAACATTTCCATGAAATTAAATGAGAATAAACACTCCTTTCTAAAAGCTAGTAGTATCTTGATATCAATATCTGACTATGATTTAACAAAAAAGAAAGTTGCAGGCCAATTTTCTTAATGAATATAAATACAAAAATTCTCAACAAGATGCTTGCAAATAGAATGCAACAAATTATTTAAAAATTACGCACCAAGACCAAATTGTCTTCATCTCAGAGATACAAGCATGTTTCAACACACATAAGTCAATTAATCTAATATGTCACATAAACGAAGGAAAAGACAAAATCACATGATCATCTCTATGGAAGCAAAAAACAAGCCTTTGACAAAATCCAACATCCATTAATGGTATTAAAAAAAAAAAACTTCGGAGAAAACAGCATAAGGGCTGTAGGCATATCTCAGTTCTCAGGTTAGAGTACTTGCCTGACGTGTGCAAGGTCCTGGGTTGAATTCCCCAGAACTACATAAAAGTTCCCTGGGTATAGTGGTACACACCTGTAATCGCAGCACTCAAGCTGAGTCAGGAGGATTGTTGTGAGCTTGAACCCAGCCTAAGCTATGTAACGAGTTCAGGACCACTTTGGACTGCAGAGTGAGACCCTGCCAGGAAGGAAGGAAGGAAGGAAGGAAGGAAGGAAGGAAGGAAGGAAGGAGAGAGACATAGGAGGGGATCTCCACAGGTCCACTAAGCAATGGAACCCCTTTCTGGCTATCAAAAATATCAAAGATGCAATACCTTGGGCTTCACCTTAAAAGTAACATTTTGCCATGCCCCCACACTACTGGGATCCTAATCATTTGATTAAAGTGCAAGACCTCTGAATGTTTGTTAAATTTATTTTGTAAACACACATGTGCAAATGTATTACCAATAAATCTAGAGGGCTTTCTCTTTTTTATCCACTAGATCCAATTAGTCCAATGTCATCATCTTCACATTATGCTTATTTTGCTTAAGGGCAAGGTAATAAAGGTCCTTGAGAATTGAATTACGACAAATGATTGGAGAGTCTGTGAAAGGACAGTGGAAGTGCATTATGAGCCTGAACAACTTTCAGCAAGTTCTCATGGGCCTTTTTTACATGAATGGAGAAAAAAATCTCGCTTCATACCAAATATCCCAAAATGTGTTAATTTGATCAAACAATGGAACCAAATTTGGTACAGTGTTATAATTACAGTCACCACCTGGTTAAGCTTACAAAAGTCCACTGTTATAATTCCAGACCCAAGTGACTTCTGGACAGACAAAACAGAAAAGTTGAATGAAAATGTAAGAATCAACATGCCTTCAACTTTCATGTTCTTCATGGTGGCATTAGTCTCTGCAATTACTATAGCAGTTCCAATGGCTTTGGTTTACTGTTTTTCTAGGTAGGGGCAATTCTGGTTGCTTCTACTAGCCTTTGCACCAAAATTGCTTTCATTCTTTGGATCAGAAATCAAATATGGGAATTCTGTCAGGAGCTGAATACATCGATTCCAATTATTCATTCTGAAAGAAAAATAACAACAGCATTGTTTGAGCTCTTGAGCTAAAACTCCATTGATCATGTGACATATATAGGGCTTTAGTTTAACTGGTAGACCATAGTGACATTTTTGGCCTCACAGAATTGGCTGTGGTTCAGAACCTATGTCCAATACCCCCCAATTCTGATTTTTATTTTTCTCAATGTACATTTACCTTGATAAAGGGCTGCAGGTCCACCTAAAGAAAGTTGGAAAATTAAAATATATATTTTTGTCACTGCACTGGGATTCTTTCTTAAGGAAGCCCAGCTTCCCCCTCATTCAAGGACTTTTGGGTCTATAAGCTGGCTACCTTCTGGAGTGACTGAGGGTTTGTGAATCTGCTTTTATGTGTGCAGGAAGGATTTTATTCCCTTGACTTGAATATGTTCAATTTATATACAATAAGAAGGAATTTAGTAGGTTTCCCGTTTTAGTTCTAAGAATATCATGATCAATTAACAAATGTCATTGGTCTGTGTGAGTCCAATTAAAATGTTCATTGCTTTGAATCTACTGTTCACTATAGTAACCACGTATGTCTACATTACCCTTTACAGTTGAATGCTACCAATTCATTGCTTCTTTTCTGGGATGAAATTGTTTCCCTTGAATGGAGAAGAATGATCACAGAGCTCTTTAAGGATATTGACACTGCTCACAAATGTATTTCTCATAGTATTGGTGAATGATATGTTTTCTAGATCTTCCAAATGTAAGTCTGAAATAACAAATTCACTTAAACATGTTTGTCTCCCTAAGTTTTGAATAACTTTTCCTATGTTAAACCAAAGAAATTCCTACAATTCCAACTTATTGTGGGCTGCATTTCATCTCACCAACATAATAAACTGTTGGAATCCCTATTTTAAACCTCAAAGCTACAGTACTTAATATAGAATTTCTAGTCTACAACCTGTCTCAGCTACTTTCTCATAGCTGTGACTCAATACCAGACACCCACAACTTTAGGGAGAAAAAAAATATTTTATCTCACAATTCAGAAGGTCTCGGTTCTTTCACATGTGGGCAGCTGGAAAATGGTGGAATCACATGGCAGGGCTGGAACCAAATCCAGGGCCAGAGACAGGGATTTTTACAGTATGACAGAACAGAAAGAAGTCTAGGTCCAAGGGCAGAACCAGCATTTGCCCCTGCCAGCCAGGCTCCACCTCTCGATGCTATACAGGATCCACAGGAAATGAGGCTTTGGAGTGACACTCAAGATCCGAGCCACCAAACAAGCCTATGTCAATAAATGTAGCCTACCATATTTATGTTCTTTCTACCATTTTCCCAATGCTTTACTATTCATTCTCCCATTTCATAATTTCTTCTGCTATGAATTATTAGAATTCAAAAAATTTTTTTGGAATATAGCGCATCATCTCAGGGTCACACTTTGAACCTCATCTTTAGAGGCCTGTTGAGGCTTGAGTCCATTTATATAGAAGTCTAGAAACAAAGAGTTTAGGTGGAGGTGTGTCTTGAAGAGGCGCAGCATTGTCTTGCAAAGCAACTGTTTTGGGGGGAGTCATTACAATTCCCTCAGGCTATTCAAATTTAATTTCTTCCCATTGGAATAGAGAATCTGGTAGTACTGAGGGTTAAGAAGCTGCTACAATGGGAGTAGAGAAGCCACTCCCACTGTAGGTGGACAGATTGTTTCCACTCCCCTCCTAGGGATAGAGAGGCTTCTTCCACAAATAAGATTTATCAGAATTTAGGGATTCAATGTTCCTAGCTTTGTCAGGATCTTCCCACACATCTTCATCACAACCTATGGGATCCAATTATTTGCTAACCAATGCTCTCATTGCTCTCTCTCTCTCTCTCTCTCTCTCTCTCTCTCTCTCTCTCCCCTCCCCCCCAAACACCCACCCCAGTGCCAGGTACCAAACCCAGAACTCAAGGCCTCACATGTGCTGGGCTAGCACTCTACCACTAAGCTAGTTTTTCAACCCCATACTCTCTTTTTAATGATAAATACTCTGCACAACTGGGACTACAACTTGCACTGAAATTCAGCTACTCTCGGGATGAGATTCTGAGTTTCATTTTTAGCAATCAGCCTTGCAGCTAGCTATAGGAGATTAAAAAAACAAGTGAAGTTTTCAGGACATTTATGTGGTACTTGACCTGGAAATTCAAATCCCTGAGCTCATTCTTTTCTTTCCCCACTTCTCTAGAAATATAAAGCAACCAACCAATCTCATTATGTTCCTAGCCAATCAAAGCCAATTTTTAAAAGTCTTCTGCCTACTGCCAGCCCCAAATCAAAGGACACCACTCCTTGTGGTAAAATACAAAAAAAAAAGAAGTTTACTCAAAGGTAGCTTAGGGGGTAATGGATGAAATAATTTCTCCAAAACGACCCATCTCTCTGACTTACAACTGTGAACCTGGGATATTTAAAAGATGTGCCATAGGGGAAGAGGTATCACAGATTTAAGTTGACGAAATAAATAAGTTTTCAGTTCATTGCTTGGAGCTTTACAGCCTGTTATTGACTGCTGTCATCTGCATATCTTGAGTTTTGTTGACTGCCAGAGTTACATATCTTGCCCCTGAGGTTGTGTTACTGCTGTTGCTTCCCCTTTGCTTCCATATCCTGTTCTTAATGGAACTCAGGGAGTCCTTAATCTGAAAATAAACTGCCATTTCTTTCTGGGATTTTTCTCTGCTTTCTTTTTTTATTGTTGGCCTGGGTGGAGTTGCTAGATATCTGGGAAGGGAAGGAAGTGTTTTCTGATTTCTCAGCTTAAAATGTTATCTTGTCCGTAACAATTATATTCATTAGTTCACTAAAAACATCATACATATAGTCGTTCAGCTGCATGCTTCTTATGATTGGTAGATTAGGGTTATCAAATGGCTGTGCTCAGTACACTTCTATTGCTAGATCACGCCATGGACTACAGGACCTCTTTTTACTACTGGAAATAATTATTACCATCCTTAAATGTAATCAGATTAAAAAGTCAATTGAAGAAATCTCAGAACCAATCAGGAAACTCATCCTTACAATTTTGTTCCACTAGTACCATCCTAAGGACCAAAATACAGGTTAGTCAGCTTGAGCTACCATAAAATAATATCATAAACTAAGCAGCTTAAACAATAGCAATGCATTTTCTTTTAGTCCTGGAGGATGAAAATTGAAGATCCAAGTGTCAACATGGCCATGTTCTGGTGAGAATTTTCTTCCTCGTTTGCACACCACATAGCTGTCACCTCAGTTTCCTCACATGACCTTTCCTCAGTATATCAGTATTGAAAGAAGGGGGAAAAACAATTGTAGTGAGGGAAAAGCCACCAATTCTAACAGATTAAGACTACATTTGTGATGTCTCTTATCTTAATTACCTACTAAAAGCTGCATCTCCAATGTAATTGCATTCAGGGTTAGGGATTTGACACATGAAGTTGAGCAAGAGCATCAGATAAAGACCATATCCAGAGCTGGGGCATACATATTGCTAATTGTGATTTCTTCCTGTTCTATTGTTCCTTTAACCAGTATATAGTGACCATCTTTGTCTCTCTTCACCTATTTTGTTTTCAAATCTGATAAGTGAGGCTTTTGTAGGCTAAGAGAGGAAACTTGAGACCATCATGTTAGTGAAGTGAGTCAGAAGCAGAAGGTGAAATATATAATGGTTTCTCTGATATGAGAGACCCAGAGCACAATTATCTCCGGGAACTTAAAGTAGAAAATAATGGGAACTGGGGGTGGGGCAGGGGGCTGGGTAGTGGAAGGTCAAAAGGAGAGAGGGGAAGGTCTTGTAACCTTGCCAAGATAGTATATGCACAAAATGCTCAAAAATCAATGTAAACTCTAAATTCTGCGCTTATACATATCAATAAAATGGGGGGGGGGCGGTGATGATGCTAAAGCAAAAAAAAAAAAAAAATCATATCCAGCCAAGCAGACTTTTAGTTTTTCCTGGGATGTAGGAAAAATACCATTTAAAATATGTTATCCACAAATATTTCAAGCAGATCCAACATCAAGAAACATCAAAGTAGATGATTTTTAAAGGAAGTTTTCATTCCCATGGTTCTTTTAGATACATGAAGGCAGAGCAAAAGGGAATTTCAGTGTTGTAAGAGAAGGCTATAGAAATTTGGGGGTCTGGCATTGCTCTGATGATATTAATTTTTCAGATAAGTGGGTCTGTTTTTAGGTTTGGGGGTATAAAAGGGAGAGAAAGTTTCTGAAAGAAAGAGGAATCAATAACTACAGCTTTTCTTTAAAAAGCTCAAAACTGTGACTGTGTAGCTTACAAACAGAAATAGCCTTTACTCCTGTCCTGAAGAAGCAACATCAGCCCCACTACCCCTGCCTGTTTCAAGCTAGGATCTTCATTTTTACTGACAGTAAGTTTAAAATGTAACTACAAACGCACAGAAACGTTTTAATTAAGGAGTAGAAGAGTGGTTTCCAGTATGACATGTTTGTCCTGCCGTATTCCTGTTGATTGCTGCTGGCTCCGTGGATATCCACAAAGCATACATTTCACCCCTGGTATACTGCAACAATCATCAGTTAAAAGTGAATGAGTGCAAAATTGGAAGAAGAGCCTTCTTTTTCCTTTCTATTACACCAGTACCAGATATCTAATGCATAGATCACTTGAAAACTACCTAAGTGAGTGGAACAGACTCTGAGCTGTGTCTGCTCTGGTGGAGCAACTGCTAAACAATGTAGCAACAACAACTGCACAAAATGAGCCAGTGCACCTTGATTTGCCAGTGTTTTCCCCACTGGGCCATCGTAACCAGCTGGGATCTCATAAGTTAGTTAAAACCTTGTGGATTTTCAACTTATCACAGGAGAGGAAGATCAACAGAAGAGAGAAAATTTTCTACTGAAACTAATAGGAGTGTAGAGTCAAAGTATTTCAAATATTAAAAGAGCTATACCACAGGTTCATGAGGGACATAGCTAATAATAAATGAAAAGAAAATGAAATGTGTGTGTGAATGAAGAGTAAAATAAATTATATGCATGTAAAAATAATTATCTACACATATATACAGGTACATATACTGTATTCATATGTATGTTTATATGTACAAGAAAAAGGGTCTCGCTCTATAGCCCAGTATGTACAATAATCTTATCCTATGCCATTATTTCTATGGCTAATTTTTAACTACAGAATTAAATATTTAAACAATAAATATTGACTCTTTAATAAGAAATGTATGGCAATTATTTCTAATTTTTGGAAAAAAATTCTCTTGCCCCAGAAATAAAAGAAATTTTTCTCTGTATGTTAATTATTTGTGTAAGTATGGGTGTACCAAGTGAGTTAATCTTTTGCAGGGGGAGTGATCATTTGTTGTGACAACTTATGAATTTCTGTTGTTGAATTATCACTGCTGACATAGCCCATGTGAGAAGCAGCAAAAGAACTAAGGTTAGCTCTTAGGAGCTCAGCCTTTTCTCGCTCCAGTCACTTTCTGTGCTAGCTCACTTTGTCAAGTGAGGGTTTTCTTTAAGCCCCTGTTGCTCCTATGAGTATGTGTTTGTGACTCACGATAGTTACAACCTGAAAAATGGGTACACGCGTATGTTGCGTCAACTACACATGCACTTCCCCTTTCCCTTTTCTGCCATCCCACACCCTCCCACATCCCCTCTTCCCTTCCACAAAACTACCTCCCTTGCTTGGCTCTTTCATTTATTTGTACTTTGGGTATTTTTCAAGTATTAGAAAAATCATATGATATTTAATCTCCAAGCCTGATTCACTTCACTAAACATAATGGTCTCAAGTTGCATCCATTTTGCACATGGAAAGCCACCAGACAGTTTCTCACCCTCTTTATTTCTGTGGGAAGAAAAAGAATTTAAAACAGTAAAAATAAATTGTTTTACCTTCAAATTGTCTTCTCATTTTGATGTAGCCTCAAAAAGATGAGGGAAAAGATGGATTCTATTTAGGAGATGTGATTTTGGACTATAAGATGCAAAAAAAAAAAAATATTTTGCTTCCCACAGTTAACCCTAAATAATCTCATTCCAAATAGATCCTGGTCATATCAACATATTTGTTCTCAAAATAATTACTTAATGCATCTATCATGCTTTGTGAGTGGGCACAGAGGGCCGCAGGTGTAATGCTCACTTCCTATATTTCTGCACAGCATCAAGCACAAGAAGAGAGCAGGGGGAACAAGGGAGAAAGTCTCTGTCTTCTCTTTTTAATTCATGGATGTAAATATACCACCTGCCTAGAAACACTTGCATTGCTAAGTTTAGGACTGAGGTTGAAATACCCTATAAATGGCTGGAGGAATAGCACAGTAGTTGAGGCTATTGCAGAGCAAATTCAAGGCCCCTGGGTTCCATTCCCCAGCACCACATAAACTGGGCCAGGTGGTGCACACCTATAATCCCAGTAATTGGGAGGCTGA
The DNA here is from genome assembly GCA_004027205.1 of Ctenodactylus gundi. Lineage (NCBI taxonomy): Eukaryota > Metazoa > Chordata > Mammalia > Rodentia > Ctenodactylidae > Ctenodactylus > Ctenodactylus gundi. Next base: position 228,902 of record PVKB01001647.1, read on the forward strand.
GGTAGGAGGATTGCTGTGAGTTTGAGGCCAGCCGAGGCTACATAGTGAGTTCAAAACCAGCCTGCACTACAGAGTAAGACCCTGTCTCAAAAACAAAAACAAAGAAAAAATAAAAAAACAGAAACATTGTATGACTGACAAAATATCTGCTGGGTAGCCTAGAATTTATACTTAAGGTACTAAATATTGCTACCGAGATTGACTAGCTCATCTGTCATAGCTCAATATAAAGATTAATAAGAACTCAGTTGTCTTATTTGTAAAATGAGAATAATTTACTGTGGAAAAAAATAGCATAGTGAATACAAAGTGGTTAGCACCTAGCACATAATGCTTAAGCTACTGGTGTCAGTGTCATCGTTGTTGTGGTTGTATAATCCTTAGACATTAAGTTAGAATAAGAACCCTGGAAAACTATTACCCTGGACTCAAGCTAGGCCTCTGTGGTAGCTGAAGCCAGGGGTAAAATCTCAAGAACTAAAGAAGAAATACTGTTTATGAAGGAAACTCCTACGGGGTTCATACAATTGCTATTATAATAGAGATGTAGGTAAAGGGGCCCACAGGAGCTGGGTGATGAAATCTGAGTAGGTGGTCACCCATCAGATGAAAGGACCCGGGGATGGGGGTGATTGCAGGAGTGCTCAGGGGGACAGGGTTGTGGGAACAAGAGCAGAGAATCTTGAAAGGGCATTCAGACTTAAAAACAACAAATAATTTTGTGGCACTTTAACATAGGATGCACGAAAGGGATAACAAGAAAAACCATGCCAGAAAGGTTGGAAAGTGTCAGATCTGAAGTCATGTCGACTATGATAAGAAATGTATGGACTTGCTTTTCACAGTTTAGAGGAAATAATGGCTGAAGACTGAGAGACAAGCCAGAAAAGCACAGCAAGGGACCAGGTGAGCAGTGATGTAGGTGGAAAGCAAGAAGTATCAGTGATAATTGAGTGGAGGATACTAGTACTACAGAAAACACGAGTCTGTATCTGGAGGGGAGTTTAAATAAAAAGATAGTAATCACACAAGGGCTTCCAATCAAAGATTTTATTTATCTGAGATGTTATACAGAATTACTCAAGATACAAGTATAATTGATTATACATTTAGCTATTTGTTTTTATTGAAAATAATGATTACATGAAATTAAGACTTTTCCAGAACCTGACATGAGAGAATTCTTCAATCTATAGCTTCATAATATGACAGAGATGTCAAGTCCACAAAACTTTAATTCTGTCTCACAGCTCAGTATTGATCTAGCAAGGTCCTACATAATTTAGTATAATATAGGCCTGGTGCACAGTGACATAGTGAACTTCTAAAACTCTAATCTGAGCCAAGTTTTACAAACAGTCAGCTTAGATATCTCTGTTACTTAGCAGTTATAAAAGTATTGAGAAGACCTATGGAAAAACAACTGGCTTAAAATAGCCCCACAGAATTCTATAGATTCTAGAACACACCATGAACATGGGTATAGGTTCAAACTACACCTGCTTGGCATATGTTCTAAAAACTACATTTCACTGTCCTATCTGCTAGGTCCCTAGCTTGAAATCAAGCTTCTCATTTACTGACTCTTTTTACCCCCACCTAGCAGGTGCCAAAATTCCACTCTGGAATAACTTTTTTCCATTTTGAGATTTCTTACATTAAAGAATCTACCCAGATATTCTTGGGAAGCAACTCAGAATTTGGTAATCAAAATCAAGCCAACATTCTATATATCCAAGCACCATACTGGAGATGTAAAACATGACCTTTACGTTTTATATATTCATAATGTTTATTATATATTTTTTCAAAACTTATCAGAGAAAATGGAAATATTTAAAATATAGTTAGTATTGTTAGAAAGTCTTTTAAAAGTACTTAATCAGGTTTCAGTGAACACTCATATATGTGTTAATTGCAATTCTGTTCTAGTATATATTTCACTTCTATAACTGTAAAAAAGCTAAAATTTAATGGTGTGATTTAACCTATATTCCTGTCCTACTCAATATGTAACTAGATCTTATGTGCAAGATAGTACTCAAGAATGTAAAATAAAACTTAAAACTTCTTTAAAAGTAGAAAGTATATTTCCAGAGTCTCAATAATTCATTATCAATGTATTATACGACATTCAATTTAGAATAGACTATTATACTCAACTTAGTGCTCATGTCTTTTACTATGTTGTCTTGGAAATAATACAAGTTAAAACTGTCCCTCATTGATGAGAAGAGAAAAGCTGGTGAAAATGAATGTGACACCACCAAAAAATGACAGCATTTTTCAAGGAGAAATATGAAATTCCAGATTATTAACCACAATTCACTACTCATTGTAATTTGAGATAGATCTCCTATTATGTGTAGGTTGTGGATATGCCTCTCAATGACAATCTTGTACTGATTTCTTGGAAAACAACGGATAATTTCTGAAAGTCACTGGAGGATAAAACATACAGATCTACTTGGTTTCCTGTTCAAGACAAGTGAGTAAAGACTAGTAGATACAGAGAAAGCCCTTAGTGTACTAAAACTTTTTAAAGATAACTCAGATAGGCTTCAAAGCAACTTGCCATGTTGACTACATGCATTTCACTCTGTGTTTAAGACACAAAGGTGTCCATTTCCCTAAAGGAACTGCTCTTTCGGCGGCAAGACAAACTCTCTCTCTTGCCCTGGAGCCAAGTAATTGGAACCCTAAGCACACTGCGAAGCTTCTGTTGGAAGCGGTTTCCAACAAAACAATACAGAAAGGGATTAACGCAGCTGTTGGTGAATCCCAGGAGGATGGCAAAAGGAAGTGTCAGGTCAATGACTGCTATAACTTCACAGCTATTAATGACCCCCATCCAAGCCATCGCATCCAGGAAGGTTAGAACGTGGAAGGGAAGCCAGCAGATGATGAACGCCAGGACAACAGCAGCTGCCATCTTTAGAACTTGGTCACGGGTTATTCTGTTTTTCCCATAGCTATTGGTCTTTAATAAATGTCTTCTGATTCCAAAGTAACATGTGGCTATGAATATTAAAGGAATAATAAAACCAAGGATATTTTTCATTAAGGCAATCCCAGCTGACCATTGGGCATATTTCTCAGGTGGGAAAGCCATAATACAAGCATTGACTCCTAAGTATTCAATGGTTCTGACATCTCGAAAATAAAATGTTGGCAATGAGGAGAGACAGGCCAAACACCAAACAAGGGGAACTATGTAAGATGCTTGCCAGGGATTTCTTCTTTGAGACAGAAAGGGGTAGATGACTGATTGGTACCTATCAACACTCATGCAGGTAATAAAAAAAATGCTTGCAAACATGGTCAAGGTCAGAAAAGAGCCAAAAACTTTGCACATCACAGGTCCAAAGAGCCAGTCATATCTGTAAGAATAATAGGTTGCCCAGAGAGGAAGTGTAGCCAAAAGGAGTAAGTCAGCCACAGCCAGGTTGAAGATGTAAATGCTGGAGACCTTTTTAGGACCCTTTTGACAACAAAACAGCATAACCACGACGGTATTAACAAGAAATCCAACCACGAAAATTATGTAGTAGAGGAAAGGAATCACATTTAAGTGCTTATCTGATGGTTTATATGAGCAGTTAAAGATGGACTCATTGCTGCCGGATGTGTGCCCAAGTCCGAAGGGCAGACTGCTGGTGACATTTTTGCTGAAGCTGGCGAGAGTGAAGTCATCCTTCATGTTGAAATTTCAGCAACTCCTAATTCCTATGCTTTCTGCAGAAGAGAAAATTGGAACTCTCAGAACGTGTGCAAAGTTTAGGGCACGATTGACTCATTAGCATTTTGGATGTTTTTTGAAAGCAAAAGTACTGACTGTTTATAGAAAACAGAACAGATAGGGCTGAGCCTGCAAAATAAAGAGAGAGAGAGAGAGAGAGAGAGAGAGAGAGAGAGAAAGAGAGAGAGAGAGAGAGAGAAGCACTTTTCTTAATAATGGCAAGAAATTAAGGCATTTTAACCTCAGAGGCCAAACATTCTGAGCAAAACTACTCATGCCCTCTTTTATCATCTTTATGGAAAGTTTAAAGAAAATTGATATTTCAAAAAGCTAGTCAGGATAAGAAATGTATGAAACAAATAAGAAACCCAAAGGAAAACCAAATGAAAATGTTTTTAAAACATTTGGTCATATATCTCAATCTGTATGCTTTCTAGAAATCACATTGCAGCCAATTTCATGGAAACTGCTTTATTCAAGTAACTAATTGTGTGCAAATCATCCCAGGTATGGAACATGTAAGCAATGCACGCTACGGAAGAAATGTGTACAAATGACAGAGAGAATGTGCAAAGGGAAAATATTGGAGTGGTGAATCATGAATGGCTTTTTACTAATAATCTCTGTAGTTCCACTCTTCCATTCTTTTCCCAATAATAATATAGTTAAGAAATCATGGCGCATATGCTTGTTTCTAAAAAACCCTCTGTTCAGATTTTTAATCGAAACTTTAGTTTTAATTACAGATATTTAAGTTGCTGAATAGAAAAAGAATTCATTTTCAACTTAATTGAAAGTTCAATAAAAAGAACCCAGCCAAACCTGTTTCAAGCTCAAGCAGAAATAGTTTTGAATGTTCAGTGAAATAAGAATTGAACATCAGTGATTAATCCTGGTATAGTCTTACAAGTTTTCCCTTGCTATCTTTATAGTGCAACAAAACTAGTCATTGTTCTCAAATGTTGTAGTCACTGTTCAGGTTTTAGGGATATTATTGTTTTGTTTTCTATGCTAGCAATATTATTTTGAAACAAAAGAAAATTAGCTAAAGATCAACACACAAAGGCAAAGAATATTACTTTAGATAGTTTCAAAACACATTCAAATAAGTTACTCAGTTAAAAAGTAATCATCAACAAATCTCCTAATAAACAGAAAACTATCATTTTTGTCCAAAACTTATCAATTTACAAATGAATATGAAATCTCACTGAACACTTACTGATTGCTGTTGTTTGAAGCAATTGTAAGTCACCTTGCCTAGCTCCTAAGTGCACTCCTGTAAGAGAAACAACAGTTAAACAACTTAGGAGTTTTGCAAAATATAGTATTAAAACACAGAAAAAAAGGGAAAATTCATCCACAAAAATATTTTTATTTAATGTATGCTCTACTCTCCAAGTCAAGTATGTATAAATTTTTGAGACTTACCTTAAGATTTCAGGCTGATGAATGCTTTGAGTTCTGTGCTTATTCGTTCTTAGACTCTAGGACGTAATAGCACCAGATCTCTGGTTTCCTTCTTATATGTTCGGTCTGTCCACTGGGGAGCCTTCAACCTACATAATTCTAGGGCTGACTTATGAACACTTGCCAGCTTTCCAGAGAGAATTTTTTTTGGCTGCAAAGCATTAATCTGAAATTCTCACTGTCTGCAATCATAACAGCTCATTCAAATAAATCTCAAACAAAAAAATGAAGTTTCCACAAATGTGTTAGTGAATTTTGAAGTTTGTGGCTTACTTTAAAAGAAGAATATAATCATTTGCAGAATTTTCTTTCTGTTACTCTGATGCTAGCATCCTAGAGCAAGTTCAGGAGTGGACACAGGAGAATTTATTCTAAAAGCAGAGGTTTTGTTCACAAGCATGTTTTATAGTTTTCAGTACTTCTGAAATTTTTACCCATTTACTAAAGAATGGTAGCAGCCTGAAAGCTACAGCTTCTGGAATTTCTCCCTTGCTTTACGCAGTTTTTTCTGGCTTTTTGCTGGAGAGTTGGAGATAAGAGGGGTACAGTTTCCGCGCACAGAAAATGGAAAAGAGATAGTAACATTTAGTGCCTCCTTTCATAGAACTCTGCCATTTTTGTGGCTCCAATACAACACACACAAGATGAAGAAGGATTAGGCGGTAATTCAGCCTTCATCACTGTTGAGGATGCTCTTCTTCCCGTGGTGGTAGGGATGCCCAGCTGTATACAGCTAGTCTGCTAGAAGCAAGAATGACAGAATGACGAAAGACAAGCGTCTGACACTAATGGTACTAGCTGAAACCAAGTGCTATGTGCCAAGCACCGTGCTAAGTGCTGTACGCTCAACAGTGTGATGGAGAGGCAAGACATCATCCTAGAATGTGGCTTCGGGAATCCGACTACCTGGCTTTGCAAGCCCAGCTCTATTATGCCCTAATTCTAGGACCACAGCCAAGTTACTTTCCTTATTCCTGTCTCAGTTTCCTCATCAGAGAAGTGGGGGTGATGTTCACTACTTACTTTATGGAGCCACAAAGATTAAGTAAACTAATATATATTTTGATACTTAAAATTATGCCTAGCATGGATGTTATTGTGACCCATTATAGTTATATTCCTAACAAATCAGGAAACTATGGCTCAGTGTTTAACCTTGAAATCATATCACTAAGAAAAATAAATTATAAATTAATGCCATATGGTTTCTCTTATACAAAACACAAATATAAATAATTTAATGAGCAAGAGAGAGATGATAGAAAACAGGGAGATGGATTTTGTGGAGATGGGAAGAGGTCGGGAATGGAGGGAGACAGTAGGGTAGGGAGGAGCAGGGGAAACAGATGACTAGGATGTAGTCTGTACGTGCAGCAACTCCCAAATATGAATCTAATTATTAAGTATTACAAGCAATATAAAATAATAATTATGCAATAAATAAATAAATTCGCGGGGGTCATATAGCTACTAAGTGACAACATCTGAATTTCAACTGAAGCAAATTAATGTCAGAGCTCATACTTTTAATGTCTGTATTACAGAAAGAAAACTAGCTTGTTTGTTATTCTTACCTTTTGTCTTGGCAAAAAGGAAATATGTGACATTCACAGAAAATCACTGCAGACCCTGCATAAACCATTAAAAAAGCACCAGAGATGTTAAAAAGAGTTTGAAGGATTGACATGAGAGGAAAATAATTTTCTTAACGTTAGTAACAAAATAAAGATCACATGAAGGAGAAATGTGTGCTTAAGTAGTCGCCTGCAGTTAGTTCATGTAATCAGAGAACCCAGGACACTTAAAAGGGCAAAATGGTTTAACTACTTTTGCAAATGACATCTTTTAGAGAAGAGTTATGAGTTCTTCTATTCCCACTGCAGGCTGCAGGTTGGGGATGAGGGTACAGCACCGATTAGGTGGGCACGTAAAGATGGTGTTGGCAGGACAAGGAAGAGTTAAATGGTAAATGTGACTAGAGAAAACTATAAGTGGCATGAGAAAAGCAGATGGCTTTTAACATCTGTCTACTTCTCCACTATTACTGTGCATCCTGTAGCACACAGGCAGGTGGGGCCAGGTAGAAGAGGTTATAAGGGCCTGAAAAATGCACTAATATTTAAAGGTTTGCACGGAATCACCATAACACTTCTTTCAGGAAACTGAGTTTGAACATTGACAAAATGCTGCTGACATGCGTATGTACATTTAATTAAATCTCCAACTCCTTTTTTTTCCTCCTTCTCTTTGGATATATTCGAGTGTAACCACTGTCCAAAGGGTAGAAAATTGATGTTTGGGAAACAAAAGAGCGGCACATGTGTTTATCGGAGGGGAGTTTGAAATGGGAATTGGTTTCACTCTTTGTTTAAACCTGGTTTCTCCCTTCATTTTATGTGTTTCTTTGTGTGACATACAAGGGAATTTTCCAGGCAAAAACCTCCTGAGTGCTGATGGTAGGTCAGATTCCCACTCTGGCTATCTGTAGCCCCCTCTGGTGCCCCTTACAAAGAGCCAGGAGGGTGAGCTATAAACATTTGCAAACAAACTGCAGGCTTGTCTCCAGAGGCCTAGCCTTGAACAGTCCCTAGGAGCGGGGACCTTGTTGAGAGCTTTCATCCTTCATCATAGTAACTTTTGACGTAAATAAAGTTTAAAGAGACACATATTTCCCAGCAGATTAAAAAGAGATGCAGCTTATTTTTTCATAATTTTAGTGTAAAGAATCATAAGCCATAAAAAACTTTTGTAACTACAGGGAATTAAAGAAAAAGAAGAGAAAGGGAATAGCAACAATTTTGGACACCAGTGGAAATAAGAAAGACGGTATATTATTATTATTGATTCGGCAAAGAACTCTCAGTTAAGCCAACAATGTAAATAAACTTTAAAGTCAGTCACTGGAAGCAATACAATAACAACAACAACAACAAAAATTCACCCTCCTGGGAACGGGAATTTTTTTTTTCTTTCCTGAAATATTGGCTTAAAAAGCTTCAGGTCATTCAAATAAATTATGTAGTCCTTCAGGACAAGTGGGGTTGGGCCAGGAGAGTTAAATAATGGTAAATCACATTATATTATGTTTTTCTAATTGGTACCAACTGTTTCCTGTGAGATTACTTAACAATAAATTTTAAAGTATCAGGGTTTTTTTTTTTTTACGAAGATGTTCTTGAAAGGAATTTTCGCTCTGTTCTAAGGATACAATGTTCATAAGAAAATTTTATTTCCCCTCTAACTTTCTCTTCCCCACACACGGATGAAGCTTCAAAGGAAACAAGAGACTCATACGTGCAAAATCTGTTCAAATGTGCCCTGGTTCTAGGATTAAAGATTACGGCCACAAATTATGAAATGCTTGAATATATTTGTGCCTTACTTTTCGGTTAAACTTTGAGTCATTTTGATTTTTCTCACGCCAAGAACTTCTTTATCCCTATGAAATCTGATGTTTCTGCTTTTAAAATCATCTCTCACACACACACACATACCATTCACAAATATACTTACATACATAGTTCTCAACAGTCTTTTTTTAATCACTTACTCACAGGTAAGCCTTACTTTCATTACCACTAGATTTCTCCAAAGCTGGGACTCTTTGGAAGGAGAGTAGTCAAGAGACTGTATATTATCAATAAGTAATTACAGGCTATGTTTGTACTTCTCTTCAATTTCCAGTATATCTAAAACAGGAATGTCAGGATAAAATAAATGGAAAAAATACGAGGTCTTCTATTCAGAACTAGCAATCAGATTGACCATTTTGTAATTTTAAAAAGCCTAAAGATTCAGCAATGGATGATCAGTTGTATTAATTTAACTATCTGTTTGGGAATCACAGAGTGGCTAAGAGGACTACTAAATCAATTAACAACATAGAATACATGTAGTCAGAAGAATGGATGTCTGAGTCAATACATTCCTGTGACCCATTTCTTTCAGCTGAATCTGGTCCCAGGAACAGTAGGAAAAAGAATTTTCCTTTTCCCCGAAGACATCTATAGGCCTGAAGATCATATTCAGACCAGGATCTTACCGAAGGCACTGCAGCTCTACCAAATAGCATCTTAAATGCTGTATAAGCCCACTGTGGAAAAGTCAGAAAAAAACTGAAGTCCATTTATACTCTTTATTTACATTAAAAATACCAGCCAACCAATTTAACATTATCACTCACTGAGTACATCAATTAGCTTGACTAAATTATTCAAAATGCCCAATTGACTAAATTGACCAAACCAACCAATTGTTTTGATATTGAAACTCCACTGTTAGATGATGAAGATATTTTGGGGGCATGTTGTCAGGTGGGATTTCTTATAGAGTAACAGGTCAACAAATCATGACATGCAGAGTTTGTTCTCAGGCTTGAAGCACAGAAATTAAATTCTCTTGGGACACACAGGTTCCTGCTTTGCCTTCTACCAGCCAAATTCTCACAGAACTATGCTACCTTGATGGTCAATTTCTTTTATAATAGAGGCGAATCACTTTCCAATGACATAAAGCTTGTGTTTCTTTCCTCACCTATCTTTTCTGTCTCCGTCCCAATATCAAGAAATAATGGAAATCTGGCTAGGTGACTGTGACTATGCAATCTGACCAGGAAGTCTAATAACTGAGATCCTATTTCACTTTCAGAAAATTTTACATCAGACTTCGTAATTCTAGAAACCAGAAATGTTTTGCACCTCAGGCAATTCTTCCCCCAATTTTGCCTCCCTGAGCTCTATTTTTCTGGTAGGCAACATTCTATTCATACATTATTTTAGATATCACCACTACTGATGAAGCCCGTAGTCAGGTTTTCGCTCTTAAGCACCCCAGAACTTGTTTAGGCTCTGTTTTGATTAATTAGACAAATTTACAGAGTTAGAGATTTGGGAGAATGATTCTGCACCAAAAAGAGAGGGGAAAATGGTGAAATCAATCTGTCTCCAAAATGGGTCATGAACTCACAGGATGTATTTGAACAGTTATTTGGCTTCACTTAATGAGATTTTAGGATGTCAAAGAGATAAAAAAAAAAAACAGTGCAGTTGCATAACGTTGGATACATTTTGCTATTTGAGGTACAACAACAATAATTTAGAATTATAAGCTAAGTTAAAATTACAGGAGGTTTAAAGTAGAGTTCTAGACGTACCCCCAAGTAAAAACAGAGCTTTTGTCACTAGTAATTCCGAGATTGCATGACTTTTGGATATTTATCCCACAGGTACTTGGGTTTGGGATTCCCGATAAAGATGTATTTAAACATGAAGCACAAATGTTGTTGTAAATAATTCACAATAGAACCACAAATAGAAAAAATATCAAGTTTGAATATTTACAAGTTGATACTATTCCTTACAGTTATTTTATTTCGTATTGTTTCAATATTGACATTTCTATTTATAATAATTACACAATCAAAATTTTCACCTTTATTTTTAAGATATAATCTACGTATGATAAAATTTACCTCTTCAACTGCACAACTCAATGAGTTTAAGCATATTCAGAAAACCGTATAGCTACCCATACTGTATAATTCCAAAATATTTACATTATCTCTAAAAGAAACTTGACACCCATCAGTGGCAAGTCTTCTTTGCTTCTTCTCTCAAGGGTTTATTTTCCTTTCATTTTAAGCTAACAAAAAGCTATAGCTTAGATAATTCAAAAGATATTACCTAGAGAAAAAAACTAATGAATTAATACAAATGAATGAAATTAGAGTATAACATCACTATTTTCATTCTTTCATTAGCCTCACTGCCATGAATCTGTAGCCTCACAAACTGCATTAAACCAAAGAGTCATTCAGTGAACAGTTAATATAATTAGCCTTAGTCGATTTCCTCCCTAACTATACGCAGTCCTGTTAACCTATTTGCAATAAACCCCCAGTCAGGAGGTTTCTTTGGTATTGAGCCAATAAATGAAGTCACGTGAATAGCCTCATGCAAAGGACCCCAGACTTTTTCTGTGAGAAAAATCACTTTTCATTTCCACAGACAAGAAGTCCTCAGGGAGTTGTTAAGGAGGTGCGTACGTTGAAGAATGTGACCAGAGTATAACAAGGAGGCTAACACTGCGCTGGGCACTCAATGCATGGCGTGGATACTTTGCACCAATTCTGAAAGATGTTTATCATCCATGTCTTATAAAGGGGAGAAATAAAAAGTGAAGCACAAAGAGATCATAACTTATCCAAGATCAAGCGATTCATAAATTAAAGAACTAAGGCTCAGGTCCCAGGCATTATTTTCACAATGCCATTCTAGAGAATAAAAGGCACAAGAGGAATTCGCTTCCCCAATACTAAAAGAACGTCCAAGCATTTTGGAGTGCTTGAGGTAAAAGGCAAACAGAAAAATGTTTCAAAATATTAACAGGATACCTCAGCAAATGAGAGTAATTCAGAAATATAATATACTGAGAGCAAATCTCACAAGTAAAATTCTAGTGAAAGGAATGCTTTTCTTTATTGACTCATAGCTAAGATAGTAAAGTAGAAACAGCTTCAATTGTAGCAGTTCAGGTATTTGTTTATATAACTTAACTGACTGTACAAATCTCTTTGTTCTGGAGTACTAGAATAGTCTATTCAATAAATGTAAAACTATACAGGCATATAAGAGAATGCTGCTTACATACCTTGACACATAACATCAAAATAATGTTTGAGAAGATTAGGAATTTCTAAAACTTTGATTTTTTTCTTTAGAAGTTTTATCTTCAGATTGATCCTAGGTCCGATATCTGCTACGCACACACTCTGCCATTCACCCATAACCCAGCCCTCCAAACACTTGTTAACTACTCTAAGAAATTTCAGGTACATCTACGGAAGGGTGAGTAACAGCATCAGTAGGAAATGTGAAGATCTTTAAGTATCCAGATCCAGTTAAACACATTAATAACGCCTTCCTGCTGTGCAAGATAGCTAACAGGAAGTTGCAAGTACGTTAGAGGAGACAGATGAGGAAGATCCACGTTCATCGTATCAATTGTTAAAAAGTAAATCTTTGAGAATAATTAATTGATACAGCCCAATAGGTTAATTATGGTTCTTCCAAATTTGTTTGGATATTTGAGCATAGAGACCAGAGGGGAAAATTGCCTTCTCTCTGGGAAGTGTGCTCAGTGCAGAGGCACATGCAGGCCTAGGATATAGCAAATGGAGAATAAAGTAATACAAGAATTATCCCTCTCACCAGCCGATCAAACCTAACAGAGTCATTACAAGAGAAGTTTGTTTCAATGTCTTATAATGCTAGCCCTTGCTATGATCCTGTAGGATGCTGTTAACATAAACCACTGCATCTTTACTGCCTGAGATTTATTCAAGAGTTCATTTTTAAACAATCATATTCTCAAAGTTCACCATCTACCAGGTCTTAAACCAGGTGCTGGGAATGCAGAGATAAGTGAAAATTGCCATCTGATCTCCAGGAGCTCACTTTCTAATTTATCTCAAAAAATAAAAGTTCATAACAATTTCTTTTTCTTTTTGACATGTGAATAAGAGAAATAGTAAAGTTTTGAGCAGAGGAAAATAAGTAAGAAAGAACTAAAATTTAAGATTTAAGGTTTACCTGTCTTCTGGAGTATCTTTTACCAGGAAAGAAGAGTGAAGGCAGAATCGTCGTGAATCCACGGTTGACTGACAGCTACTGAGACTTGTGCTGGTAAAATTTTGCCATTTCATCATTGGTAGAGTCCTCTCTTTCTCTCTCTCTCTCTCTCTCTCTCTCTCTCTCTCTCGCACTCTCACTCTCTCTCTCTCCTCTGTCTCTCTCTCTGTCTCTCTCTCGCACTCTCTCTCTCTCTCCTCTGTCTCTCTCCCTCTCTCTCCTTCTCTTCTTTGCTCTTTATTCCTTTCTCCCTCCCTTGTCTTGTTGTTCTTCCTTTCTCACCCTCTCTCTCTCTCTCTCTCTCATTTCTTCTTTCAGTAGTGCACCTTTGTATTCTGTCCTTGTTACTATTTTTGTAACTTATGCAAAGACTAAAATAACAGATGTATTTTTCCACATGTAACATATTCAAAGTGATAGGCATGCCATGGTCCTCACTGCTCTCAAGGACCAGAGAGTTCAAATGATTAGATATAGATCATGTGGACAGATCAAGGTAATAAAGTGGCTGGTTATCATAGAAGCTGACCTAGAAGGAAGAACGCTGTTATGCTACAGGTTCATAGGAATTGAAGAGTGTGTTTTTATTCCAAATGGACTTAGGGTTCCAGACGGGTATAACTGTGTGCCCGTGGTATAAAAATAACATGAAGAAAGTATTTTTAAAGTATGCTACACCAAAATCATTTTAAAAGATTTTTAGTGACTCCTCTATTGTCACCCACATTTAGGCTTACAACCCAAAGATGAAAAAAATAAGTCCTTGACATAAAAACAGACACACAGACCAATGAGATGGAACGGAGAGCAAAGAAACAAACTAAGGCTTCTATAGCCAACCGATGGACTGATGGCAATAAAGAGGCTAAAAACACACACTAGAGAGAAAAATCTTTTGGTAGACTGGTGATGAGAAAATTGAATATTTACATGCAGGAGAATGAAACCAGGCTTTTGTTTCTCATCACTTAAAAATCAAAATGGATTAAAACCTTAAATGTAAGATCTAAAGCTGTCTTAGTTACATGTTTGTTGCTGGGGCACAATACCCCACATCCATAATTTAAGGAAAGAAAGTTTTATTCTGTCTCACAGTTTCAGTAGTTCTCAGTCCATTCATGGGCAGCCTGAAATGGTGGAAACATATTGCAAAAGCCTAACCAGAGAAGCTGTCCACAGAATGTCATATAGGAAGCTGAGAATGACAGGGTTCAGCTAACATATATTCTTGCAGGTTGTATCCCAGTAATCGTCCCCTTCTAGGTACCCAGTGATCCACTTTTTCCCATTCAAGCCCCAGTGGTCTGCCCCTTCCAACCAAGTCCCACCTCTTACAGCATAGAAAATCAATGGATTAACTCCTATAATTGAGTTACCTTCAAAGCATGAGGTTTTTTATCAACATTCCGGATCAAACCATAATTTTCTACTCCTGGCCCTTGAAAGACTGATGTCCACCTTTTCACTCAAAATGATTTTTGTCCATCTCAAAAAGTTGCCAAAACCTTAACAGTTCCAGAAGTGCTTAGAAAGTCCAAATCCAAAGTCTCCTGTGAGACTCAAGGCAACCTCTGAGCTGTGGTCTCCTGTGAAAATTAAAGAAGATCTAAACATTTCAAACGTACAATGGATTACAATAAACGCTCCCATTCCAAAAGGGAGAATTAGGAGTGTAGAAAGCAATCAGACCAAAAAAAAGAAAAAAACAAGATTGAAATCTAGCCAGGTTAATATTAAATCTTGTAGCTCCATTATATCCTGTAGCTTTGTGTCTAGCCCCTGGACCAAGCTGTGGTAAGAAGTGAACTCCAAAGGCTTTCGGTGGTTCCACCACTGTAGCATTGACCCTGCTAGATCCTCCATGGCTTCTCTTTTGGACTGCCTCTGCTCACAGTCTGTGACCTTCCTCTGGAAATGATCCACGTTCCTGGATTCCGTAAATTCTGAACTTCCAGCTTTACCTTCAAAACTTTCCTCTCAGGGGCACACTGCTTGGCCTCCAAGGCCTTCTTCTGAAATATAGATGGAAATCTCCATGACCACAAAGCTTGCATTCTGTGTGAACGTAAAGGTAGCACCACAGAGCTGATGCCAGGTTTACCACTGGTTTGAGCTGTAGTCCGGCCTACCTGGACAATAGCTTCAGCGCCCTCTGAGTTCTTAGATAGCTGAGTTCCTTGGCTATTCACTTGTCTAGGTTGCCCTACAGGATGACCTGGGACTCTCTTTCAAAATAAAACTTTTTCCCTTTATAGCATCAAGTGAATAAAGGATGGGGTCTGGTTGATTCCTGAGATGTCCTCAAGGCATTTTTCCCACAGTCCTGGTTCCTAATATTTAGTTTAGTATTTCTTCTTAATGCTAATTTCTTCGACCTTCATGTACATTTTTTGCTCCAATTTTTTAGTCTCTTGTAAAACTGCAAACTGAAAACTTCACATCTTTTTCTCTCATTTTCTTTCCCTTTTTTGTGTGTTTCCGTGTAGAGCTGGCTCTCAGCAGCAAGAAAACCCATATGACAACATGAATTTTGGGCTGCCTGGAAATTTTCTCCACCAAATTAAGTAGTCCACTGCACTTAATGTCAATTTCTGACAAAGACTCAGGACAGGGATAAAATGCTGACACACTTTCTGCCAAAGTAACATGCATGGTTTCTAGACCAATTACCAAAAGAGTCCTCCTGCCCAAAGGAAACCTCTTCGCTTGGCCTTTCTGACTTATACTTCTTTCAGCTTGCTGGTCTTCCGAGCTCTGGTCAGGTTCTCCTTTTAAGCCTGGCTGACAGCATTCTAGCTTCTCTAGCTAACATCTTCAAAACTTTCCAAAGACCTCCTTAGAAACAGTGCCAAAACTTTTTAAACCACATTGTCAGGTAAAGTCACAATAATGATCCTACTTCTGGTACCAATTTCTACCTTAGTTACTTTTTAATTGCTGGGACACCACACTTGACATCTACAAATTAAGGGAGGAAAGGTTCATTTTAGCTCATAGTTCCAGTAGGTCTCAGTCCATTCATGGGTGACCTACAAAGGCGGAAGCATGTGGGGAAGGCCTAGCCTAGCCAGAGAGAAGCTGTCCATAGCACTACAAACAAGAAGCTGAGAGCAAGAAAGAGTGTAGCTAGAGTATGATCTTCTGGGTCATGTTCCAGTGATCTCCCCCTCCTGGGTCCCCAGTGACCTACCCCTCTGAGTTAAAATCTAGTATTCCACACTTTCTAGCAAGGCCTCACTTCTTATAGCACAGAAAATCAGTGCATTAACCACATGATTGAATCAATTTGAAAACAAGAACTTTAGGAGGACATTACAGATCCAAACCATACAAAAACTAAGAATAAAAACTCAGGAAACGGGCTAGGGGTGTAGTTCAATGGTTAAAGCACTGACCTAGCAACTGCAAGGCCCTTTGTTCAGTTCTCTAGCACCACGTAAGCTGGGTATGATGGGGCACACCTGTATGTCCAGCGCTTAGGAGGCTGGGGCAGGAGGCCAGCCTGGGCTACACAGTTAATTCAGAACCAGTCTGATCCAGAATGAGACCCTGTCTCAAAAAAAACTTCCAGACATTAGAAAGAGCTAGAATTTCTTAGACAAGACCCCCAAAAAAGCATAGAAAACAGAAGCAAAAACAGACAACCGTCGTATTAAGAAGTTTCTGAACAGTGAAGAAAATAATCAGCAGAGTGAAGAGACAACATAAAGAAAAGGAGAAAATAGTTTAAAACTATATATCTGGCAAGGGGTTAATATCCAGAATATATAAAACATTCCAAAAGTTTATTAGCCAAAAAAGATAATCCAATTTAAAAATACCTCAGTCAGAGATTTCAGGTGAGCTTTCCTCCATCTGCAGATGCCCACAGCTCCCAGCCATTTGCAGTCAAGCTGGGTCTGTTACCCAGGCTACTGTTTACCTCCAAGTCTGATGTGTTTTCAGGGTTTCTGACCTTCTTGTGACCTCATTTCAGTTATTGGGGCACTCCCGCCTGTCCTAGCTTCATTGAACAGACAGTTTTTGACTATATTCTCAACTTTTTAAGTGGCTCCACATGAAGACAATATACATATCTGTTACTCAGTGGCCATCTTGACCAGAAGTCTCAAAATGGCTATTATCAAGAAAGCAAAAATAACAATGCTTATGAGGATGTGAGGGGAAACAAAGCCTTATACACAGTTGGTGAAAATGTAGCCTTTATGAAAGATAGTATGGAGGTTCCTCAAAAAATAAAATTAAAAATATCATATGATCAAATAATTTCTGTACTGGGTACATATATTCAAAGAAAATTAAATCAATATGTCAAAGAAATATCTGTTTTCATGTTTATTACAGCAATACTCACGTCAGCCAAGAAATGGGAACAACCTAAGTATTTATCAACCAATTGATAGACAAAGAAAATGTGGTACATATAAACAAAAGGATACTTACTTTTCAGACATTAAAAAAAGAAATCTTATCATTTGTGGCAATATAGGTGACAATATGTTAAATGAAATAAGCCAGGCATAGAAAGACATGTGGTGCATGATATTCATATGTAGAATATGGAAAAATTGATCTTTCATAAACTTAGAGTAGAATGGTGATTATCAAAAGCTAGGAGAAACTGAGGCCTAGCAAGCACAAGGCCTTGAGTTCAATTCCCCACCTCTCCAGAAAGCTCGGCATGGTGGTACACACCCGTAATCCCAGCACTTGGGAAGCTGAGGCAGGAGGATTGCTGTGAGTTCAAGGTCAGCCTAGACTACAGAGTAGGACCCTTTCTCAAAAAAAAAAAAAAAATCACAAGCTGTGGAGAACACAGAATGGGTTGATTGGGAAGTACTAAAAAAGCACTAAAATACAATTAGATAGAAATTCTAGTGTGCTATTGACAGCAGAATGACTACAGGTAACAACCAACTGGAAGGTAAACATAATTATGCAAATTATGCACACCTGCAATACCAGCCCTCTAGGAGACTGAGGCAGGAGGATCACAAGTCTTATCACAGCCTGGACAATTAACCACTTAGTGAGACCTTGTCTAAAAACAAGACATAAAGAAATAGTGGGAAATGCAGCTTAGTTTAAAAGGCCCAAATTGAATCTCCAGTACTCAAAAAAAAAAAAACGCTAGAAGAAAAAAAATTGAATGTTTTTACCACAAATTAATGACATGTTTGAAGAGACAGATATGTTTAGATTGATTTAAAATATTACATAATGTATACATGTATTTAAACACTGCATGGCAGCCCACTAATGCATATTATTCTTATGTTTTTATGTATCTGGTTAAGTAAAGTAAACTATAAAAACCACAAGTCCTGGATACAGACAAGCTTAGGTTTGGTCTGTTCCTCCACTTACTGAACTATGCGACAGTGGATGTTACTTCACTGACTTCCAGTTTCCTTTCCTGGGTTACTGTAAGGATTATATGACATAAATCATATAAAACATTTATTATGGTGTCTAGAATACAGCACTAGCACTTAATGTTTGACGCTTTGACTAAATCACTTTTATTATGAATAACCCTAAAACAACTAAGAAAAGTCACTCACATACTATATTGTTCTGTGACATAACTTTATACGAAAATAAGATAAATGTAGTTTACCATAAAGCACTCAAATCAAAACTAAAATGTTCTCTTGGGATCTGGTGGTTCATGCTTAATATTTGTAATTTAAAATAGGAAAAATTATAGTACCTCTTCACAGGCAGTATGAGGATTGTGCGCAAATATGTGTATATAGAGCAGGCATCAAAGAAGCAGCAGCATGTATGTATGTTGGTGGGATTGTCATTGCTGTTGTAGTTATTATGGTGATGCTTAAAATTCGTAAGAACAATCATTATTTAATGGAATTATTAGGGTAATATGGTTTCTAAACAAACAAAAAAAGAGCTAAAATATGACCTAGTAAGGATCAGTGAAGAATTTGGAATAAAAGACTCAGATTTTGAAGATGATATAAAAATATATTAATGTCAGATCATTTCAGTCTCCTGTTCCCTGTGGCTTTTCCTTTTTCAAGATAGTTTTGAAAGCCCTATACTAAAGAATCTATAGACATCTTTTTCAAGCATCACCCCTCTGCAAACAAGCCCACATACCAGTCACTGCCAATATTGAGACTTCATCTTTCACCTTTTTCTGCTAGATTACTTGAATCACACAGGTTTCCTTGAAACGCTTCCTAGTCCTCAAGAACACGCTGCTCTCGCAGCTTCACAAATGCTCTTCCCACTACATGGAATACTTTATCCTAAAATAAACACATGATCTACAAACAGCCTCACTTCTTTTAGATGCCTGCTCAAATGTCACCCCGTTAAAAAGGATTTACTCCCTCTTCCTACTAAAAATATTGCCAATATTCACAGCAGTTTTCATCATGGCCTTACGATGTGTGGAATATCCTACCACTATGCGACATAGTAGGTACAGACATATGCATATGTAAGAATATAATCACATTTTGTTCACTGAATCCTCTCATACACAGAAAGGATTGTTTTAGCAAGAATTTGGCCTCTTTGGCTCATTGATGATTCCATAATTAGGTCCTGGAACCAAAGGCTTCACAGAGTAGCTCAAAAAATGTTTCTTAAATGAATGACGCCATCTTTAAAAACTTGCCATTTAAGTTGGAAGGGGCTTTTTATTAGCTTGAAACAAGAGACCAGATGGAAGATTCTCATTGTCAGTTACACTTATAATTTTGGCAACTTTCTATTCAAAAAATTATCCAAAATATGAACTTTGGAAGTGAGTGTGAAAATTAAGACATTCTTCTATTTGTTTTCAAAGTTACTATTGTTTCTAGGGTCTAATAATACTGTCTGTTGCAGCAAACATTTGTTATCATTGGGCTTTGATATATTGACATTTCAGTCTATTTAAAGTCACGTAATTAAACACAATCTGAACTTTTCTTTGGTTAAATAAATTCATCAACTGCAAAGAGCAAAGTTTTGTTTTTACAATTCAAATTTTAAAATATTTCACACCAAGTACATTACAAAAACTAGATCAAATTATCCAACTAGCAACAAAAGAGCTAAAACCTTGTATCATGAACCATTTGCAAAAATTCTTAGATTGTTCACAAAAAGAAAATTGCCTAATATCTACGCCACTTGCCAGAATCTAAGCAAATAATTTTAAGCCACAATTTCTATCTATTCAATCAGATGTTGACTATGAAGTCTAAGAGTTTCCATTGACGCATTTATTCCTTCATTGCAGGACATTTATACTTATGTGTTAGGCATCATTCTGAAATCTGAGGTATGAAATAAAAATGACCAGCAAGGTGTCAGCTCTTAGAAAAAGTTGAACTCTGTTGAGGGAGATTAATAAAAATATCAGTGTCACACATGCATGCAAGATATGGAAAGAACACTTACTGCGTTTGAACAAAGGTTTCAGAGAAGAAGTAATTTTGAACCACTTGACAAACGTTTGATACAAAGGGAATCAGGTAGGGAAATGAAAGAACAAATTTAAGGAGAAGAAGAAAATGGTGCAGACATACAAAGATAGCATTTGAAAAAAATCAGAAGGCATTTGAGTGCAGCCCTCTGGCCACTGTTTCTTAAACTGACATATGCTTATCAATTATTTTGAAAACCTGTTGCTTCTTAAGAACTCCAATTCATAGAATATGCTGACAGATGTCAAGAAATATGGGTTAAGGACAGCAGAGAAGCTTCTAACATAATCCTAATGCACTCTAAATACAATAACCAGGTGTGTTTCAAGAGTAGGTAGAGGAAAGAAATGTAAAAAAAAAATCTAATAACTACAATTAAAGCATTAATATAAAGAATATAATTCTACTATGCATTTGAATTTAATCTACTGAAAATGAAGAAGTGTCAGGGGAAAAAACTATCTCAATTAAGCATTGTTATGGTGGTGGTGATGGTGGCAGTGGTAGTGTGAGGCATGAGACACACTGCTTCACATATGCTAGGCAATCACTCTACAATTTTTTTCAGTAATGTTTAAAAATTATTTTAAGACAAGATCTCGCTAGATTACCCAGGCCAGCCTCAAACTTGCAGTCCTACTGGCTCAGCCTCCCAAGTACCTGGGATTACCCCCATACAATGCAAGGGTAGATGAGTAAAAGGAAATTAGAGCTATACTTAACATTTAAAATAAATGGGACTTCCAGTCAAGATGGCAGCCAAGGGACAGAGTTATGCAGTGTCTCCTTGCGGACTCACTTAAAAAGTTGATGTTATAATTAAAAACTGCATGTTCAGTTTAGCTGAGAGAGGAAGGAATGAGCCAACAATGGAAAAGAGGTCATGGGAAGACCAGAAATCCAAAAGACACATCAGAAATAGAGGAATATAGCTACCCAACAAGCAGCTGCAGGCTGACAGAGAGCAGCCCTGAGCCGCTGGCACCTGCAGATGAAGGAAAGCCGGGAGCCTGCGATATCTTACCAAGGTAAGCACGGATCCAGGAAAAGTGAGAATTAACAGCAGCTCATAGCTCCGGCCTCGAAAAACAAACCTGCAGGTAGTCCAAGCTGCAAATGGAATGCAAGCTTCCCCTAGAAAAGGCCTTCTGGAACCTAGGCCAGAAGTAGCACTCAGCAGCCATAATAGGCAATGATACAAGCAGGAGCTATTTAAAACAAAAAGAGCCCAAGATTGAAGACTAAACTGTTGCGAGTAAAAGCAGGCAAAGGAGACTACATCAGGGCTTTTGGGGTCACTCTTAAACCATGCACAGGAAGAAACTGGCAAAGAGATAGTTGTGGAGAGAAAGACCGCCAAGTTCCTGAAAGGATCAGGTGCAGTGTGAGCACCTCCAAGGGCACAGATCTCCACCCTTGGGAAGGCAGGCTAGGACAGGTGGGAGAGCTTTGCTGAGGGGGGCTGAGTGTGATCAAGGCAACTCAGAGGGCATTAGCCTGTTATTTCCTGCCTCACTGTCTATTTCCAACACAGAACTCAGAGTAATTTTGCCTCCCCACACCCTCATACCTGTTCAAAGAAACCTCTCAGCTAGGCCTTTACGGTGAAGTCCCTTGACACCAGAAACATGGCAAGAAGAAAAGGCAACAGGACACCCAGAGAAATGCCTGAGATTTCAGAAAGTAATGTCATGAGCCCTGAAATAGTGGAACTCATAGGGAAGAAAGTCAAAAAGCAAATAAATGAGCCAGACAGCCAATTCAAACAAGATATTCTCACAGAAATGCATCAATGATCAGCAGACTTAGAGAGAAACTTACTAAAAGAAAAAAGTCGTCCTAATGGATACTTAGGTTGAACATACAGAAGCCACTAATAAAAAGGTGGCTGAGGTAAATAAGAAAATGCAAGATATGAAGGAACATTTTGACAGAGAAGTGGAATTTTTAAAAAAAATCTAGCTGAAACCAGGATAAAAAATACATTTCAAGGCAGGGGAAGTCAACTCGAACATTGTGAGAAAAGGATTTCAGGTCGTGAAG
Source organism: Ctenodactylus gundi (assembly GCA_004027205.1). Taxonomy (NCBI): domain Eukaryota; kingdom Metazoa; phylum Chordata; class Mammalia; order Rodentia; family Ctenodactylidae; genus Ctenodactylus; species Ctenodactylus gundi. The sequence goes on from PVKB01001647.1 coordinate 251,224, forward strand.
ACAAGGCTAAAGAGACGATTGCTATAACTAGGAATGACTCGAAAATTAGACATGAGCAAAGTAGCCGGATGCAACAGCTGGTGAATAATTCAAAGAGAACCAACCTCAGAATTATGGATGTGGAAGAAAGAGCAGAAGAGAGCACCAAAGATATAAAGAATTCACTCACTGAAATTATGCCAGAAAATTTCCCAAATCTAGAAAAAGAAAGTAATTTTCAGGTGCAAGAAACCTCTAGAACAATGAGAAACCTCAATCAGCAAGGACACTCGCCATGACACATCATAATCAAAACCTCAGAAATACAACGTAAAGATAAAACACAAAAAGCAGCAAGAGAAAAACAGACATTCTACCACGGCGAATTCATTCGAATTACCACAAATTTCTCAATGCAAACTTTACAAACCAAGAGAGCCTGGAATAAAATCATTCAAGCCTTAAAAGACAGCAAGTGTCAACCTAGGTTGTTGTATCCAGCAAAATTATCCCTGAAAACTGAAGAAGTAAAAATTTTTTGTGATCAAGAATCCCTAAACAAATTTGTAACCCCTAGCCCAGCATTGCAGCAAATACTTGAAGGAATCTTTAAGAAAAACAGAAACCAGCAGCAACAAGAAGGTGGAGGAAAGGAAACATCTAAAGAGAAAGCATTGGGTGGGGCTATTGGAGCACCTCCGAGGCTAAAGAGCCAGCCTAGCAAGCCCAAGACCCTGGATTAGATCCCCTGCACCACATAAGCTGGATGAGAAGGCACATGTCTGTAATGCCAGCACTCGGGAGGCTGACGCAGGAGGATTGCCATGTGTCCAAGGCCAGCCTGGCCTCCATAGTGAATTCAGGACCAGTCTGAACAACAGAGCAAGACCCTATCTCAAAAAAGTTAAGTAAATAAAGAGAAAGTGTAACAAAAAATAGATATCAATCATTTGATTGATATCCTACTAAAACAGCACCACCTTTCTCATAAAATCTGTGAAATTTTCCCCATGATCACTGTCTTTATTAGTGTGTTTGTTTGCGGATGTAATAACTATTTTCAGCATGGGAAATTAGTATCAAATGTTAATCTGTGAAACTTTTATGATGTGTATGATGTATATAGATATTTAGCTGGGGGTGGAGTGGCAGAGGCAGTGGTCTTGATTTTGGATGTTATTAGTTCTAAAACCAGTAAAGGTTGGTAAATAAGTGGTTCTTGGGGTCTTTTCCCTGAAGTTTTCATTGAGTGTAAAGATAAAAGATCACATAGCATTAGTCCATTGGCTGTTAACTCCGTTGGCTACTAGTTCAAACTGGGACTCTTGAATTTTAATTTTTAATTTTATGCTCTCTAGCTAAATTTGTAATCATGATCTTACTTGTTTCTTCCTGCTCCTTTTTTGAAAAGAACTCTCTAAAACTCCTGAAATAATTAAGTATATATATATATTTCTTAATGTGTGATACTTTTAAGATATAGACTTAAGTTAATGTAGCAATTTACTTATTTGGTCTTTGATACAAGTTTATCCTAAGAAATCTGATTGATGTAATGATAATCTGAATGTCCTTTGTATAGCAGCACAATTGATAATAGCCAAATCTTGGAAGAAGCCAGTATGCTCAAGTACAGATGACTGGATAAAGAAAATGTATATGTACACAATGGAGTATTACTCAGCCATTAACAATGACACATTTGAGTAATTTCTAGGGAAATGGTTGTACTCTGAGACCATGATGCTCAGCAAAATGAATCAGATACAGAAAGTTGAATATCATATGGTTTATGTAAGATGAGAAAACCAAACCATAAAAAATAAGAGACATGGAAGAAAGTAAGAAGATAAAATTTGTAGAGAGAAAGGGAAAGGGCAGGGTGAGAGGCTGATAAGGAGAAAGGGAGATAATATGTAATATATATATATGCACAAAATACTCAAGTTCAATATAAATGTATTGCATATATATATATTCATAAAATGGGGAAAAATGAAATCTGCATTAATGAGAAAATAAAATAAATGGTATAAAAGCTCATATTGTACGATGCTTACCAGTCTCAAATATAATTTGCTATTTGACAAAAACAAATTTGAAAACAAGTCTACAGTCAAGGGATGTGCAGAATTCATTGTTTGCTCAGAAAAAGAGGATGGCTAATTTAATAACCCTTTTGAAAATGTCTGACGTTTTCTCCATTGTGATACGATCTACAGAAAAGCAGTGTTATTCTGTGGAAACAACTTTATTTTACTTCGCATTTGGATTTATCCTACAAAAAAGACCAGAAATAACTTCTGATTTGCATTGTTAAAATGATACCTCTTACAGTTAATCACTTTAACAGGCCTCAAATTTTTACGTATTTTTCTGAATCACCTCAAGAAATACCCCACCAAATTTAGCAAGTTTCTAACAAAATGTCCTTTCATAACAATTTTCTTTTCTGCCTGATTTTCTCAGCTACATGTTTTCTCCCTGTGTAAAGTCATCCCTGTAAAATTTCAGAGTGAGTTTACTTTTTCTATAAGTTGGTCCAGTTCTACCAGACAAAATTCTCAAAGAATTTGTATTTATGAGGATTTTTTGTAAAGTTTGTCTCAGAAAAATGTTACCCTATCTTTACAAAGGTAATCATTAGAGTTCCACTTACATATATAAATATATGCTTTCATGAGAGCAAATATTTCAATCACGCTACCTAAAGGAGATATTAGTACTACTACTACTACTACTGACTGTGTAAATATCTGTCATTCCTTAAGTATATCTTATGTATTAGAAAATGTATTAAATAAATAACATAAGTATTACTGTATCTCATTGTAAGGGTTTAGATCTGAAATACCCACCCCTCAAATCTCATGTGCTGGGAGACAGAACCTTGTTAGAAGAAGCAGATAATTGGAGCTGGAATCTAGAAGGTGGTGCTTTCCCCTGGCTCCTCCCTCTTTTGTCTCGGTGACAGGCAACCTGGCTTATACTTATCCAATCCTTATAAGAACTTTTAATATAGAAACTGTTGTGAATATGACTTTGGTAGAAGCTAGGGCAGTAGGATTAATGTCACTCAGTTGACAAATAATGAAGATAAGATTGCAATTTGTGTTTGTTTGCCTCAACAGCCTTCTTGATAAACATACTCCTCCATCTTGGCTCGGTTGACTGCACTGAAATTTTACTTTACAGATACATTACCATGATAGTTATCCATGATCGTGCTCTTTTAATTTCTTTTCTTTAAGACATCAAAGGCTTCTGTGATCTTGACTGCCAAGGATCCAAGGATTACAGATTTCCCTTCTTACTGCCTTAACCATTTATGAGCTAGTCTCCATTAATATGAGCAAACTTTAAATTCCTGTATCCTAAACTGTTTCATGTATGTGTTCACTCGTTGGGGACAATCTATGTCTAAAATACAAGTGTGCTTCTCTCGTCACTTAGAATTCATTGCTGAAATAAAGAGTTATCAAAGGAAATCACATTAACTGCTGGTGTCATTTCAGAATTCGGGAAGAAAAAGAAACAGCCAGGAGACTTAGAAAAATGTCTGGCTATATGGATTCTGAGACAGAAAGAAATAGTAGGCTTCAGCAAATGTTTTGCTATGTGAATTTTGAGCACCCTCTTCTCTTCATCATAGTAGCAACAGAAGAAATAATTTACATTAATTTTAAGTTGTTAGTTTTGGAGTTCTTTTTGTTTTCCCCCCAAAATTATTCTTTTTAGTAGTACATCTTTGTGATACTCAATAGTTACATTCACCAGGAGGAACTGGTACACATACATATAGCATCCTTATCACATCTCCTTCCCTCTCTCACCCACTATCTCACCCCACCTCACATCCACTCACATCTCCCTCTGCACAAATCCATCTCCCTGTTTTCTATCATCTTTCTTATTTTGTTCTTTTATTTATTTAAGATTTGTGTTTCTCATATTAGAGAAATCTTACGATATTTAAGCTCCTGTATCTGATTCATTACACTAAGCACAATGGTCTCCAGGTTCATCCATCTTCCTGCAAATGATGCAAATTCATCTATATTTATACAGTAATACTCCATTGTGCATATATACCACGTTTCTTCTTTCCCATGACACTTATTTGAATATAAATGTACTACAAACTCATTTACATGTTTATTACATACAACTTGGAGGATTGGTGCTCATTCATATCACTTTTAAACTTTTTTTCTTCCTCCTTTCCTTTTCCCACACCATGTCCCACCCCCAACCTCAAGATCCCACCCTGTCATCAAGCCATCCTCTGATTTCCTACCCTCTCTTTCACATTTTGTTCTTTTAGACTATTATCTTTTGGCAGTTTCATATAAGAGATATCACGTGATACTTAATCTTTTGTGTTTGATTCATTTTGCTGAGTATCATTAACTTGAGGTGCCTCCATTTTCTTACAAATGCTTCAAATCTGTCTTTGCAGCAACATAATACCTCATTATGTATATCTAAAACATTTTCTTTATTCATTCCTCTGTTGACGAGCGTGTAGGTTGTTTTTAGTACTTAGCTGTTGCGAGTTGTGCTGCTATAAGCATGACTACACATGTGTCTCTATGATATGATGACTTTAGTTTTTCTGGAAAGATGCCCAAAATAGTTCAGGCCGTGGGTCAAATGCGATTTCTATCTTCAGCTTTATAAGGAAGCTCAAAAATGCTTTCAACAGTGGTCCTATGTCTTTCCACCCCATCAATGGTGTCTTTCCACCCTCGCCAATGTTAGCTGTTTTTTGAGCTCTTGATAAATATTATTCTCATTGGGGTAATATGGAATCTCAATAACGTGCATTTCTGTTACAGTCAAAGATGTTGACCATTTTTTCATATGCTCATTGGCTATTTGTACTTCTTTTGAAAAGTATCTTTTCCTTTCAGTTTCCCATTCTTGGTGGTGCCAAGTATTTGGAGAGATTTTTTTTCTCTTTTGGTCTTTTATATATTCTAGTCATGAGTCCTCTGTCTGAGGAATAGCTGGTGAAATTTTTTTTCCCATTTTGTGGATTGTCTCTTCATTGTGTTGATTTTTTTATTTTGCTGTGCAAAATCGTTTTAGTTTGATAGTCCTATTTGTTAATTTGTTTGTTTGCAATTTATGCTCTGTTCTTGAAGTCCTTTCTTGTCCCCATCTCTTTTATTGCTATACCTATTTTGTCTTCCAGCTGGTTCAGTGGTTCTGTTTTGATGTCTTGTTCTCTGACCTATTCTAATTTAATTTTAGTTCAGGGTGAAACACATAGGACTAGATTCATTCTTCTATATGTGGATAGCTAGCTTTCTCAACAACATTTGTTAAAGATGTTATCTTTTCTCTGGTGAGTAGCTTTGACCCCTTTGTCAAAACCAAATGGCCAAGAGTACTCAGATTTGTCTCTGCACCCTCAATTCCACTCCATTTATATTCCTGTCTTTGTGGCAGTGCATGTGGTTTTAATTATTGTCACTTTGTAATATATTGTAATTTGAAGACTGGGACTGTAACACCTCCTGTTTTGCTTCTGTTGCTCAGAATTGCTATAGCTATTCTAAGCCTTTTGTGGATTTATATAAATTTTAGAGGGTTTTTTTTTGTTGTTGTTCTTGTTCTGGAAAGAATGCTGTAAGTAATTGATTGGTCTCGCATTGGATTTGTGTAACAATTCTGGAAGTATGGCCATTTTGACAATATTACTTCAGCCTGTCCAGGAACATGAGATGTCTTTCGAATTTATAAAGTTCTCTTCAATCTCTTTCTCAGGGTTTTATAGTTTTTGCTATACAGATCCTTCATTGGTTTAGTAAGGTTTATTCTTGTTTAATTTTTATGGATATCATCAGTGGAGTTATTTCCTTAGATTTTTTTCTCATTGAATTCACTGTTGATGTTTGGAAACATTATTTATTTGTGGGTGTTAATCTTATTTCCTGCTACTTTGCTGAACATATTAGATCTAAGAGATTTCTGGTGGCGTTTCAATGTAGATTATTATTTCACCTGTAAATAGGGACATCTCAGTTTCTTCCCTTCCTATTTGTATTTTCTTAATTTCTTTCTCTTGCATGATGGCTCTGAGCAACGTTTCAAATACTATGTTGAACAGAAGCAGTGATAGTACGCCTTCTAATCTAGTTCCAGATTTTAGGAAGAATATTTTCAGTTTTTCCTCATTCAGAATTATTTTTGTAGAGGAGGTGTTATAAATCACTTCTATCCATTTCAGGTAAGGTCCTTCTGTTACTACTTTCTTCAGGGTTTGTTTTTTAATCATGAGTAAATTTTTTGTTTTTTCAAAGGCTTTTTCTGCATCTATTGAGATGATCATATAGTTTTTATATTTGCTTCTGTAGACATAATGCATTGAGTTCATTAGTTTTGCTTGTGTTGAAGATGCAGAGACAAACCCAAATACCCTCAATTACTTAATCTTCAACAAAGCGGCCAAAAGCATACAATGGAAAAAGGACAGCCTGTTCAACAAATGGTGCTGGGAAAACTGGTTATCCATATGCAGTAGAGTGAATCTAGTCATACACCTAACACCATACACCAAAATCAAATCAAAATGGATAAAAGACCTGAATATCAAAAGTGAAACACTGAACCTCCTAGAAGACAAATTAGGCAAATTTCTAAAAGACATAGTGGTAGGCAAAGACTTCCTTGACAAGATCCCAAGAGCAAAAGAAATCATCCCCATTATTAATAAGTGGGATCTTGTCAAATTAAAAAGCTTCTGCACAGCAAAGGAAACTATCAACATTGTAAAAAGAGAACCAACAGACTGGGAAAAAATATTCACCACCAACTCTTCAGATAGGAAGCTCATAACTAGAATATACAGGGAGTTGAAGAAAAGTAAGCCTACCAAAATCAAGGATCCTATTGAAAAGTGAGCAAATGAAATGAAGAGGCAGTTCACTCACGAAGAAGTACGAGTAGCCAATAGATACAAGAAAAAATGTTCAACATCCCGAGCCATAAGAGAGATGCAAATCAAAACAACACTAAGATACCATCTCACCCCAGTGAGAATGGCCTATATCAACAAGTCAAATAGCAATCAGTGCTGGCCAGGCTGTGGGGAGAAAGGAACCCTCCTGCACTGCTGGTGGGAATGTAAATTCGTACAACCACTTTGGAAAGCAGTATGGAGAGCTCTCAAAAGACTAGAAATACATGTCCCCTTCGATCCAGCAACACCCCTCCTGGGAATATATCCAAAAGAGGTCAAAACAGCACACAACAGAGATATATGTATACCCACGTTCATAACAGCACAACTAACAATAGCTAAAATATGGAAGTCACCAAAATACCCATCAACAGACCAGTGGATACACAAATTGTGGTATTTATACACAGTGGAATATTATGCATCAATAAAGTCCAAAAATGTGGAGGCTTTTGCAAGCAAATGGAAGAAAGTTGGGAACATCATGCTTAGTGAAGTGAGTCAAAAGTGGAAGGTGAAACATCGAATGGTCTCTCTGATATGAGAGACCCAGACCACAACTCTTATGGAACTTAAAACGAAAAACAATGTGAAACAGGGGAGTAGGGCTAGGGAGGGAGGGAGGGGCGGGAAGGGGGAGGGACAAAAGGAGAGTGGGAAAGTCCTTGTCTCCTTGACAAGATATGTAGGTGCACAAAAGGCTCAACTTCATTGTAAACCTTAAATTTTGTGTTTATACATATCAATAAAATGGGGGAAATATTCTAGATCTTAGCCCTCTATTTGTGAAGTAGGTGGCAAACATTTTTCCCACTTCACTCTGATGATTGTTTTGTTTGCTGTGCAGAAACTTTTCAGTTTAATAACATCCCAATTGTTGGTTCTTGGTGTTGCTTCTTGTGTAATAGATGTTCAATTGAGAAAGTCCTTTCTGTGTTTATTTAGCCTCTTTTGTCTTCCAGCAGGTGCAGTGTTTCCACTCTAAAATCTAAATCTCTGATCCATTTTCATCTCCTTTTATGACATCGGTTTCATTATCCTGCATGTGGATAATCAGTTCTCCAAGCATCATTTATTAAAGAGGCTACCTTTGCTCTAGGGTGTGTTTTGGCCCCTTTGTAAAAGATCAGATGGCTGAGGCTATTCAGGGATAACTCTGCATCCTTAATTCTGTTCTGTTAGTCAATCTGTCTGGAGTTTTTGCCAGTACTATATGTTTTTGTCACTGTTATTCAAATTATGAATTTCAATTAATAAAGCATAATTTCAATAAAAAAGGAAAAAATTTCCTGTGATAATTAGATAAGTGGTCTCCTTCCAGGTCCCATGGTTTTAACATCCACTGTCCACCAAATGTCCTGCTATAGCTCTCTGCCTGGCCCTTACTCTGTGTCCACTAATGGGGTTGGACTCTGCTCTTCTCATGTCCCAGTCTGCAGTGATGTACTTCTGGCTTGAAGGCACTCACCCCAGTGACCAAGCCAGGTGCCTCTCTAAGCTCATATGAAGTTGTGGGAAGCTGAAAGCCCGCTGGGTTACGTGCTGGGAGCAGGCAGCACTCCAGGTCCACCAATCCAAAGGACTCCAGCCAAGTATTTCCACATCCAGATCCTTGGACAAATTGTTCCTAGATGATCTGGCTCCCCTCGCTTATGTGCAGAGGGTGGGAAGAAGGGGCTTCTGCTCTGCACAACCTGCTCTCACTGAGCCCAAGTCACCCAGGAGGACTGCAGCCTGTTCTCTCTGTGCTGTAATCAAGTCCATAGCAGCTCTCACCCAGTCACCAACCCAGAGAATTACCAAGGTCCCCAGGGTATGACCCACCCATGGTCTATTTTCCGGAACAGTTCAGACTAAATCTCTTCTTTAACGTCTTCTTGGCATGGTGCTGACAGATTGCATCTCATGTACCACCTAGGAGACCCTTTTTGAGAGCAATTCCACATTGCAGCTTGTCACTCTAAGCTTCTCCCGGACACCAACTGTCACTGTGCTCTGAGGCTCCACACCCTCCAGGCCAACCTTGTCTCAATAGCTGAACCATGACTCTTAGGTTGCCGTGGTCTGAGCTGCTGCATCCCAAGACTATTTCCTGTCTGGTGCACTCACCTGTCCATGGTTTTCTTCCGTCTCCACAGTCCAGGAGAGCTTTCCAACTTTCCTGCCAGCCTCCTTTCGGTTCCTGGATTTACTACCCTTCCCTAAGCGAAGCCATTCAGGTGTTTCCTTGATTAGGTCTCAGCCTTCTTCTCGAGTCCCTACAGAGCTGCTACTTAATTGCCACCTTGATTCCATGTATATTAATGTATTTAGAGTTCTGTTACACCTTTTAGCTTGTCCTTCAAAAAATAAAATAGCCCAGACAGAAATTGTCTTGATTTTTACAGGGAAATTGACACCAGAAAAACAGTTCTTATGGAGCGTCTCCTCCCCTCACCCCGACCTAGGGCTCGCCTTGCTTCTCGTACTTTTGCACTTTGAACTGTTCTGCAGACAAAAGGAGAGACACTCCACCCAAACGCAAATGGCACTTGTAGAAGTCTTCAATTAATGAAAAGACCTTGAATTAAGAACAGAACAACTGAGTTTTGCTAAGTACTCTCACATTAATTTCCAAAAGTTGGTAGTTAATCATCTTGTCATCGATTAATAAAATCTTAGCAGATTGCGGTGTAATTTTTGGCTGAAAACCTAAAAATCAAAGCTAGTTTCAATGGACGTGTATTTGATTATTATGGACTATGAATATTATTTTTCATGTTCATTTGTTCTTTTCATCTATTGAAAAGACCACGGACTTTAGGAACAAAAATAAACTTTGTATTAAGTTCTAGTTCTGCCACATCTTACTGTGCTACCTTGGTATTGCAGATGCAAAAAATAGCACTATGTAAAGTGTTTTCCTGACTCCATATGTAGCATGCAAAATGCCTAACTTGAGGACAAATTATAAGCCTGGGGACTAGTTCCTCACTCCTCACGGCTGATTACCACATCACTAAAAGTCTCTTACCACAGTTTTTTTAACCCACTGTATCATGAATACCTTTCAATAAAAAATACAAGAAATACTAAAAAAATTAAAAGCTTGAACATACACATAAAGCATCAGAACCAGATTCAGATTTAGCAATGTTTTTTGAAGGAGAGGGGTATGAATTTGAACAATGGTGGTTAACATATGACAGTTTCTGATGCATTAAGTGGACAGCATGCAAGAACCAATAGGTAGAATCCTTAGCCAGTGGTGTGTGCCTGATCCCAGCTCTTGGGGAGACTGAGGCAAGAGGATATCTTAAGGTCAAGAGTTCAAGACCAGCCTAAACAACATAGATGGATCTCATTTCATAACAACGCAAAACAAAAAAAGAGTTGGACAGTATGACCATAGAAAAATATTCTAAGAAAATATTTTAAAAATTATAGCTATAAAAACCACGTTAACCAAAACAAAGATTTACTTTTATGGGCTCTTAATTATACCTGACATGTCTGAAGAAAGAATTTCCGAGTTAAGGGTACAAACTCACCAAACTGAAAAGCAATGCCAAAGTAGACTCCCAAAATGGAACAGAACAACAGAAGGAGAAGAAAAGGAAAGCAACATAAATATTTGAATAGATATTTGAAGGAACTGAAAAATTTCCCCAAGTTAATGTTATATAATAAACCAGAGACCCAAAAAGCATAGAGGATGTCAAAAGGATAAATGCACAAAAAATCATAAAATTAAAAATACAGACGGAAATAATCTTGAAAGAAGCCAGAGTGAAAAGTACATTACCTATAGAGAGCTAAAGACAAAAATTACCTCCAGCTTTTCCTCAACAACAAAGCAAATAACGTAGAGTGTTGAAAGAAAAGAAGAGATTCGTCCAAAACTCCGTACCCTGCACAAATATCTTCCCAAAGTAAAAGAGACGTAAAGGATTATTCAAAGTGTAGCAGTTTCCTGCTTGTAGGCTTGCCTGGCCAAAAAAAAAAAAATGTTAAAAGGAATTCTTCAAACAGGACAACGAAAAAGACACGTTTACAAAGAAAAAAAGAATGTTGAAGAAAATATAAATGAAAATACAATAATTTTTTATTCTACTGGTATTAATCTCCCTAACATTTAGCAGTTTTACAAAGTAGTAGAGACAATTTTCATATGATTTTATGTGCTTATGTATAAAAGAATGACAGCAGCAACAGAAGGATGACAGAGGAATTAGAAATACCTGGCTATTGCAATGTACTTGCACTATTCAGCACTGTTCTTTAGAAGTGGGCTTGTGTCAGCTATACATGTAAACTGCAAACTTTGAGATAATCACTAAAGACAGTAAAAACAAGATAATCAGTGTACTAAAATATGGGAAAACGCAATCATAAAAACTCAGTAAGACCACAGATGAAAAAAATTGATGGAAGGCAGAAGCAGGAACAAAGAACAAGGGAAACTAATAGAAAAGAGAAGCAAATATCAAGGCTATCAATTCGAGTATGCCAGTAATTTACATGTTATTCAACTTACTCATGTACAATTCAATGTTTAGGGTATATTATATCAAAACTTTAAATTGTTCTCAGCATATGCAAAATAGATTTTAGTTTTTAAAGATGCATAGTACTGAAGAATACAATGCATCAAACTGCAGTTCGCATAAAAACTAAGTCTTTATAAAGAAATGCCTTTAAAAGCATGAAGAACCTCTGATGAAAACTGCAACAATAGTTACTGCTAAAGAATGGCAGTTGAGAACAGACAGGAAGAATGGAAGGGGAAATTATTTATTTCTTTCTCCAAAAGATACTGCATTTGTCACTGTGTATTTGTGATACAAAATGGTTATGTTGAACTTGAAACACTGGTTGGTGTACATACCCATCACATGATCGTCGCCATGTCTTCCTCTCTCCTTTCTGGTCCTCTCACTTCCTCCCACAATGTGTCTTTTAAATGACACGTTCCCAGAAAATAAAATTAAAACAAAGATGAATAAATATGCTAAATTTTAGGTATATTTCTGAAGTCTTGATTGTATGTTTAGAATATAAATTTTTGCCAGACTAAGAATAAGAAATCAGCATTTAAAGATTTACATACTTACCCATATGTGGAATATTCCAAGCTATGTATCATTTCAACATATTCTGGCAGGTTACCTACATTTTTAAAGTAGTCGGACTGCCAAGTCTCACAGTGTGGGATCCAGATGTGGAAAGTATTTGGAAGTGTGTATTTTCTTCTAGGCAAATCCAGGATAAACGCATGTGAAAGTATTCCAGCCTCCTAATCCCTCAAGTGTAGGTTAGTAACTGTGCTTGTGACGCATTGTTGGCCACTCTGGAACGATCGTCCTATCTTTCATTTGCCACTGGCCAAAATCTTCTGGAGCCTTTCTTGCCAGAGAGTCATTTAAGTCTAAGTCAAGTGCTCCAGTCCATGACATTTCTATATCAAAGCCTCAAAACCGGTAGTGGCTACAGTTTTGCACTCTCTAAAAGGCACACACATACGTATATGAGTACACCTACTAACTTTTACACACGCATGGACAAACACACAGACACACACACAGACACACAGACACACACACATCCTGTTGCTCCAACCCTGTCCTCCCTTTAGGAGAAGCGGAGAAAGAGTACTCAGATTTTGTGGCTAGAGAGTAAATGTCCTTGATATGATGTTAATCTAAATCTAGTATTAATATCTACAAATGGAAAATAATTAGCATAATTCAACAGCAAGTGTGACCTTACACAATTTATTTTCTTTCCTTTGGGCTTCAATTTTATCATTCAAAAAAATAAAGTGAACCTATCAGGACAAACTCTAAGGCTCTTCCACTTTGGACATTCCTCAAAATCACTTGAATATAAATACATTTATATTAGGAATAAGCACTATATTCAACAGCCATTAACAATTAATATCCTTTAAGGCTGAGTTTTCAAGACCAACTTGGGCAATTTTTCATTATTTGAAATTTTTTTTCTATTTCCAAGATAACCTTGACAGTCTGAGCATTAGATTGCTAAGCTAATATATCAGCATTTCTTTAAGAATGCTCATGAAGAATATCTCATTAGAGATAAATTTCACTTTTTGAACTATTCAACAAAATGTGAATGGAAATCTAAGGTATTTATATTCATAATGGTACACATTATAACTAACAGAAACATATCTGTACGTTCGTAAAGAAAGATATAGAGATTTACTACGAGGTAACCCAAAATTTCTATTCCCGCCTTACCCGAGATAGGATATGCCTATTGTGAAGACTTTTACTTCACATGGGGGCAAGTAACATCAGTAACCCCAGGTCACCTATACCTAGACAGTAATATAAATGAGAAGAGAGAGCAAATAGTTTTGCAACATCAAAATTTTAAATTTCTATTTATTGTGAAGGATAATGAAGTAGTTTTAAGCAAAGAAAAGTGAGACTCAGATTCCATATCTACCACTAATTAATTAGCTGTATTACCCAAGATACATGTTTCAATTTTTTCATTAAATCAATGAGATCAATAGTACTTCATTTTAAGGCTAAAATTTCTGAAATTTTGAACACACTCAAAAATAGAAACTTGAGAACATCACGCTTGGTGAAGTGAGTCAGAAGCAGAAGGTGAAACATCGAATGGTCTCTCCACCATGAGAGACCCAGATCACAACTCTTATGGAGCTTAAAGTGAAACAGGGGGGTACGGTGGGAAGAGAGGGAAGGTTGGGTAGGGGGAGGGACAAAAGGAGAGTGGGAAGGCCCTTGTCACCTTGACAAGATACATATGTGCATAAAAGGCTCAACTCCATTGTAAACCTGAAATTTTGCACATATACATATCAATAAAATGGGGAAAAATAGTAGCTATGACAACAATAGGTGTCCTCCTAGACTTTATGGATCTGGCAGTCCCTTAGCTAGCCTTGATTACATTTATCATGTGATCTTTCTGTCTCTCTCTCATTTTTAGCCTTTTTAATCTACTCAATTAGGGAAAATATTGTATATTTTATGTATCTCTTCTGCTTAAACATGCCCTGAAATCTAATCCAGTATAGCTAATCCAAGACTCAGGCTGATACAAACAGAAAAATCAAAACAGTCCAGTGTGATTTCAGACCTAGATGCATTCTGTGATTCACTGCCACCCTCTCCTGGACCCTCCCAAGGCTCCCTAATTTCATGCACCCAGTGTACCCATCAAGAAGCCATACCAGGCCTAGGAGCATCTTGTGCCTAGTCTCCACAGCAAACCCTTGTTTTTAGAAATGAGCATAAAGGCAATGATAGCATTTTAAATTGAACCTGATATATTCAAAAAGTATCTGGCAGCTCCACTCGTCTGTGGATTTGTCAGTGCTTTGCAAAGAGAATGCTGAAGGGCTGGTTGCATTTCATGCTAATCCAGAGAGACTTTTAACTTCAGCCACATCTACAATTTCATCCAAGCTGTGTAATCTATAACTAGAAAGTTTTAAACTGTGGGGCCTTAAGTAGTAAACTTGGTTACAGATTACAATTGAAGAAGAATTAGTATATGAGAATCTAGAAGTTTAAAAACCACATGAAATGATTTTATACAATGTAGAAATATTAACAGAGCTACCTGCCATTGGCATTTGCCCATGAATGCACTGAGAACTTCTGAAATTGTGAGATAAAATAAACTTTTCCTGCTTTAATTTGAGGATGTCAGGTATTAGATCTTAGCAATGCAAAAGGGACCAAGACAACCATATAGGTGAGAATTTACTTCTGACAATTTTGTATTCTATTCCACTGGTCTATATATGATCTTTATGCCTTTACCACACTATTTTCATTACATTAGCTATGTAGACAATTCTGAGATCAGAAAGTGTCTTAGGTACTTTCTTGTTGATAGGACACAATACCCAACACCTACAATTTAAGAAAAAAAGTCTATTTTAGCTCACAGCTTAAGAAAATCTCAGCCCATTTCTAGACAAGTGGCAATAGTGGAAGGCCATAGCAAAGGCCTAGCCAGAGAGAAGCTGTTCACAGCATGCGAGACAGAAAACTGAGAAGAGCAAGGGAAGAGCTACTGTGTAGCCTTCCAGGTCGTGTCTGCATGATCCCCTCCTTCCAGGTCAGATACCGGTGACCCATCCCTTCAAGCCAGGACTCATGTCCTACTGGCACAATAAATCAGTGCATTAATTCCCATAATTAAATGGCTGCCTTTGGGTGACATTCCAGACCCAAAGCACAACAAAAAAATATGATATCTTTGATTGTGATTTTGAGCTTAGTCAAAAATATTTGACTACTCTGGATCTCATGAGATGACGTAAATTTTAAGATGGACTTTTCTATTCTTGCTAAGCAAATCATTGCTATCTGATAAAATCTCTATCAAATCAAGTCTACCTACCTGTCTATCTATCTACGTACATGTATATATTTCAAGTCTAGAGCACTGGGGATATTATTGATGTCGTAGCAATATTGCCTGTCTTATAGTCTGTGAACACAGGTGGTCTTTCTATTTCTGTCATTCATTTCTTCAACAACATTTTCTCCTTTGCCTCACAATTTCATTCTTTCTCTTTAGTTTTCTTGATGCCATTTTATTTTTAACAGTAATTTTATTGTGGTAGAAAACATTCACATGACTTAAAATTTAACGTCTTTATTAAATGTATGAATTGTGAATTCTGCAGCACATTAGAGCCATGGGGTTTGGGGAATCAGTGTATGTGTCCACCCCTTTGTCAGAAGTTCACCCCTTTCCTATCTGGCCATTGCCTCTCTTTCTGCACTGTCATTCCATTCCTGCTGGGGCCTTTTTATGTTATTATTTTTGTGCATTTCATACAAGAAACACCCTTCTATATTCAGTCTTTTGTGCTTGGTTTATTTCACTGAGCATTATTGATTCTAGGTCGCCCCATTTTTGTTCAAATGCTTCATACCTGTTTTTCTTTATGGCTGAATAGTATTTCATTGTGTAGAGATATCACATCATTTTTAGCCATTCCTCTATGGATGGGCAGGTAGGTTGTTTCCAGGATTTGGCTATTATGAATCGTGCTGCTATAAACATGGATATGCATGTGTCTTTTTGGTATGCTGACTCTGTTTGGAGGGGAATATGCCCAGTACAGCGGTAACTGGATAAAATGGAATTTCTATTCTGAGCTTTTTAAGCAACCTCCAGACTGCTTTTCATAATGGCTGTACCAGATTGCATTCCCATCAGCAGTAGAGTTTTTTTTTCACACCCTCACCAACAATTTTTGTTTTTTGAGTTCTTGGTGTAGGCCCTTCTCAAGGGGGTGAGGTGAAACCTCAATGTTGTTTTTATTTGCATTTCTCTGATGGCCAATGATGAAGAATACTTTTTCGTATGTTTTTGGCAATTTGTACTTCTGAGAAGTTTGGGTTTTTTTCATTTCAGCTGCCATTTCTTGATGGGATTGCTTATGAAGTTGGATTTTTTTCAGTTCATTGTATATTCTAGATATTAATCCTTTGTCTGAAGTGTTACTGCTGAGTATCTTTTCCCACTCTGTGGGTGGTCTCTTCACCTTGCTCATTGTTTCTTTCCCTGTGCAAGAGCTTTTTAATGTAATGTAGTCCCATTTGTTGATTCTTGCTGGTTTCTTGAACAGTTGGTGAACTGTTCACAAAATCCTTTCCTGTCCCTGTGTCTTTTAGGGTTTTACCTATTTTGTCTTCCAGTAAGTTCAGTGTTCCTCTTTTGATGTCCAGTTCCTTGATCCATTTTGATTTGATTTTAGTATGTGATGAAAGATACGGGTCTAACTTTATTCTCCTGCACATGGCAATCCATTCTTCCCAGCACCATCCATTGAAGATGCTTTCTTTTCTCCAGTGTATTGTTTTGGCCCCTTTAGCAAATATCAGTTGGTTAAGAGTGTTTGGGTTTGTTTCAGTGTCCTCAGTTCTGTTCCCCTGGTCCTCTGTCTGCTCTTATACCAGGACCATGTATATTTAATCACTGTTGCTTTGTAGTATTTTTTAAAGTCTGGGCTTGTGATTCCTCCAGCTTTGTCCTTGTTACTCACAATTGCTTTAGATATTCTGGATCTTTTCTGGTTCCATATAAGCTTTAGGTTGTTTTTTCTAGTTCTGTGATGCAACTTTCGTTTTTTTCCCCAAAAGTTAGTCTTTTATTAGCATGTGTTTGTGACACACAAGTCACATTGAACTTGAGAAGGCTGTGCGTGTGTGTGTCTTGCAATTCTGTCGCTTTCTTTCCTCTCCCCTGCTTCGTGCCCTTCTATTCCTTCTTATATCACCTTGACCTTTCCACAAATCTAATCTGCTGCTTCCTACCATATCTCTTATTATGCTATTGACGCTATTTTGAATGAAACAATTTTCTAATTTTTTGCATTACTCATTGTTAGTGTAATAAAAACATCTAAACTCTGTTGTGTTGGTTTTGATCTTGCCATTATCCTAAAATTGTTTAATTCTATGAGCCTTATATGTTTGGAGTTTATAAAGTTTCTACATTTAAGATCATGTAACATAAATATAGATTATTTGCCTTCTTTTTAAAAATCTGATGTATTTTATTCTTTATCTTGATCTAACTAGAACTTCAATAAAATGCTGAACAGAAGTTACAGAAACAGGAATTTATGCCATATTCCTCATTTTAGAAGAAAAGCTTTCAGTCTTTCATTTTTTAACACAATATTACCTATGGGGATTTTAGTGTACAGCCTTTATCATGTTGAGGTAGTTTACATTCGTTTACATTTAAAATTAAGTATTTTAACAGATATATTTAAAATTATACATATTTATGAGGAAGCAAGTATGTGATGTTTCCATGTATTTATGTATTTGCTGAGTTTTTAAAGCATGAAAGGGTATTAAAATTTTCAGCATTAATTAAAATAATTGTGTGTGTGAAAGTTTTCCATCATTCATTGATTTCTATACATTGAGCTATCCTTTATTTTCAGGATAAATCCACCACACATACTGGTGATGATATTTAATTTTCTAAAAGTGATTTTCAACTCAGTTGCTAATATTTTGTTAACTGTTTTGGCTTTAGCATTTATAGAAGATATCAGGACAGAGTTTTCTCTTCTTAAGTAGTCTGTCTAGCTTTGATATCAAGATAATTCTCGCCTTACAAAATGAGTTGGAAATACTTTCCCTCTCTTCAAGTGTTTTGGAAGAGATTGAGAAGAATTCAAATTCATTCTTCAAATATTTGGTACAACTCAGTAGCAAGGTGGGCCCTCTTCCAGAGTTTTCTTTCTTGGGAAACTTTTTATTCCTGATTCATATCCTTCTATTTATAGATATATCCATATTTTCTATTTCTATGATTCAGTCTTGATACATTGTGTCTTTCTAGGAATTTGTCCCTTTCTTCTAGGTTATTCCATTTGTTGACATATCATTTCTTCCTAGCACTCTGTGAAAATTTATTTTATTTCTATGAAATAGCAAGTAGTGTTCCCACTTTCACTTCTGGTTTTAGTTAATTGAGCTTTCTCTCTTTTTGTCACCTCAGCTAAAATTTGTCAATTTTGTAATTTTCGAAGAACCAACTCTCGCTTTTATTTTGTTAGCTGTTTTCCTACTCGATATTGTGTTTTAAAATCATTTTTCTCCTAAGAAAACTCCACACCACTTGCTAATATTTCCTGTGCTACAACACCTACTTTTGACATGTTTACCAAGTGAAGTAAAAAGGGTTCATTTATTATTTCTAAGCTTTCTCACTTACCTTCGGCTTAGAAAGTCGCAACGGATTCCCTAATAAATGGTGACATTGAGGACAATATGCACCCTGCTGGTGGAAACCAGAAATAACAAACAGAAGGAAGAGAATAACTTTTTTTGTTTAGTCCTATTTCTTAGGAAAGGTCTTAGATAAATAAATATCAATAAATATCTTCTGATAGGTTTCTATTATCCCTAATAACATGCTAACCCATAGTGTTTTCCCCAATACGCATTACCTACAGTTCCTTTTTTGTGTTACCATGGAAAAAGTCAAATATCTACATTTGAACCTAGATTTGCTACCTAACATCCCTTCACTGAGCTTTAAAATGTTTGTGTGTCTAGCACACCTCTCAGCATAGTATGCATTCAAGAAATATTTGTCAATTTTTTCGTGTCAGTTTTCCAAAAAGGTCAAAATTTTCTGCTCCTTTTCTTCTATCTCTCCTCCAGAATAAGTAAACATGAGCCTCACTGGGCAATCCTCTCTCCTTTCTTCTCACTATGTGGACTTTCTCAGGACCTCATCTCTTTTCTTATTACTGTCCATCTTTACTTTTAAGCAGAGGCATTGTGTCGTCTCTCAACACCTTTATTGTGCCCTTTGCTATCACAAATTTAAACATTTATTTGGCAGTATTTTGGAATGCTTGTGATTTTTTTCTGGACTGTTTACACAAGAGACATAATAAGGAACAAACACGACGACGAGATCCTTGCTGAACTGTGAAGATACATTTGGTTACAGCACGGAACCCTACGTTCTCCCACGTTACTCATAGACATCAATTTAGTTTACCCAACCCTTCTGTTTATTATCATAAAACCAATACATGAGACAAACTACTCAGTCATTAGCCTTATGCTATTTTTTTCTTGTTAAATTTGCCCCCAGAATCTTTATAAAGAGGTCCCAAATAACCACCTGAGTCCTCGTTCCTCATGTCAATTCTTTCTATTTCCTAAATACTGGTGAAATTCAGGGTCCCGGGAACTTTATTATACAGCCCTGACCAGCAGGACCTAGCACATGGTCAAGTGTTATATATGTGCTGTTTTCAGTAGTCATCAGGTCTTCCCTATGAATTTAAATAACCGTGGCATAATTAAAAGAGCATATAAAGCGACATGTGGGTAATGTGAGCTTGTTGTTTGTTTTTACACTACTGGAGGTGGAACAAAAAACCTTTGTGTTGAGTTGCACCCCTAATCTTTATTTTTGAGACACACTAATTTGCTAGTTTGCCCAAACTGGGCTTCAAATTATGATTCTTCTGCCTCTGCCTCTCAAATTTTTCAGCCAAATATGAGTTCTAGATCCAGATTTACCACTAAATCTATGCCGCTGAGGCAGTTACAGAACTATTTGGGTCTCATTTTTGTCTTTTTAAGATGAAATAATTAAATCAATTGACTTTTTAGAAGTTGTATATGTAATGGATTACTATTACAATCATTCAGTGGTCTGATTCTCTTCCATTGCCTTAATAAATACTGGATCAATGTCAACTGTGTGCCCAAAAATATGCTGTGTCTTAACGTTAAAAGGCTGAATCTCTGATTCCCAAAAGCCTTTGGTGTGATAAAGGAGACAAACATTGAAACAAGTCATTGCGGTAACAACGTGACGAACATGGCAGCAAGTATGAGTGACAGTAGCCAACTCTGCCTTGGGCGACTCGGGGGAAGCTTTGCAAGGATCAGAGAACTAGAATGTAGACTATTAAAGAAGGGTAAGAGGACTGTAGGGGAGGGTAATGAAGATAAAAAATAATCAAAATATGGTATACTACTGTAATAATGTACCAGAATAAATCTAATTACTCTGTATCAATAATATGTAACAATACAAGAGAACATACTTAAATTGTGTCTGAATAAGCACATTTCTAAGGCAAAATGTTATAGGAAGAGATTTCCCAGTGAAAGACAAAATTCTGTGTATGTGATTACTAATAGAAATAATGGCAATGCCCTGGGGTACACAGAGATAGTAAGAAAGAGAAAAGTTTGGTATAGCCAGAGCAGTGAAAATTTTGATACACTGACTGAGGAAGTATATGGATTTAAATTTTTTAATTATAATATGTGAGGATTGAATTTGAAGCGACCTCCTATCCCCTGCTATTTTGTATGTTAACCCACGAGTGAAGACTTCCCAAAGTATGTTTCAGCTAACCCTAATTTGAAAGGTTCTTCATAAGCAACCTATAAAAATGAAGTTCCATGGGCAAACATATGTAAAAAATACTGGATAAAATGGCAAGAGCAGGACGCCGAGAGCCTAAGTTTAACTATGTTCTATGAGTCACATTAAAGAAAATGGTGTAGAAAATTTCTAAAGTTGTTTGACCTCAGAAGTTACTTTTATTTTAAATGAATCATACCATAACACTTCTCGACACAACAATATTTTATGTAAAAAAAAGACACTGATAACTATTACAAAGATGACACAGGCCGTTGCAATGAGACTGATCCTTTGCTAATCTTGGGTAATTTTTTATTTTGATAAAATAATTCATATTTCATAAAATTTAACATTTTTGCAAATAAATGAATTCCAAATTCTGCAGCACATTAGAACCATAGGCTTTGGAGAATTAGTGAGGGTTTGTGTCCATGTCTTTTTCAGGGGTTCACTCTTTTCCTACCTGACCTTTGCCTCACTTTCTACCCTGTCATTCATGTTGGGGCCTTTTTATGTTATTATTTTTGTGCATTTCATGAGAGGGACACCCATCTACCATCAGTCTTTTGTGTTTGGTCCATTTCACTGAGCCTTATTGACTCTAGGTGGCTCCATTTTTGTTCAGATCCTTCATATCTTTCTTTATGGCTGCATAGTATTCCATTGTGTAGAGGTAGCACATCTTCTTTAACCATTCCTCTATGGATGAGCAGGTAAGTTGTTTCCAGGATTTGACTATTATGAATTGTTCTTCTATAAACATGGATATTCATGTGTCTTTTTGGTATGTTGACTTTATTACTTTTGGGAATTTGTCCAGTAAGGCAGTGGCTAGATCAAATGGAATTTTCATTCTCAGCTTTTTAAGGAATCTCCAGATTGCTTTTCATAATGGTTGTACCAGCTTCCATTCCCACCAGCAGTGGAGCGGAGTACCTTTTTCTCCACACCCTCACCAATAATGTCTTTTGAGTTCTTTATGTAGGCCATTCTCACTGGAGAGAGGTGAAGCCTCAATGTTGTTATTATTTGCATTTCTCTGATGGCCAATGCTGAAGAAGTTTTTCATATGCTTGTTGGTCATTTGTACTTCTCCTTCTGAGAAAGTTTTTCTCATTTCAGCTGCCCACTTCTTGAGAGCATCATTTATTTTGGGGGGTTTTATATTTTTCAGTTCTTTGTTTATTCTAGATATTAATCCTTTGTCTGAAGTGTTACTAGTGAATATCTTCTCACACTCGGTGGGTTGTCCCTTCACCTTGCTGATTGTTTCTTTTGCTGTGCAAAAGCTTTTCAATTTAATGTTTTCCCATTTGTTGATTCTTGTAGAGATTTCTCGTGCATTTGGTGTTCTAGTTAAAAGATCCTTTCCTGTCCTTATGTCTTCTAGGGTTTTACCTATTTTGTCTTCCAGTAAGCTGTGTTTCTGTCTTGCTGTCCAATTTTTTGATAGTCTTTTGGAACTGTGACTTTAGCGGCCATTCTGCCAACCAGACACTCTTTCGGCAGGGATTCATAATTGACGAACTAATAAAACTGATTTTTAAAAAAGATCAGTACCATCTGATTTTGCTGTTCTCATCATCTCACTTTCCCCACCAGGATGATATTGCATGTATGGGCTGACATTATAAGCATACCCTCTTATGCATATCCAGCATCATCTTTCTTATTGTGTTTCTTAAGTTCTTCTTCAGTTACTTCAATTAACCTTCCTTTTAATACTGTTAATTAAGTCTGTTCCACTTTTAGTCAGCCAAATCCAATCCATAAGACTTCTGCCCTGTTTGAAAGGTACCTTGCTATGCCCCATGGAGGCCATGCGCTTCTGAGAGCTGGAGGCCAGGAAAGACATTTAGCATGTTGGACACCTGGCTCTGGCCTTGATCAGGGTCTATCAGCCAAGGGGCTCACTTGTCTGGGGCACACTTGGGTGGGCTCTTCCCGCTCTGGCTCCTGGGCCAGGCAAAGGCCAAGCCCCCGACCCACTTATCAAGAAATTTTTTTAGAAGATCAGTGAAGGGGCTATGAAGGGACTCAACTAAGGTTAACGGGCAAGTATAAAGAAAATGACAATATTTCAAACTTGGTTCAAATAGATGGTAATTAAAAAGAAAAATGAGTTAAAATAGTTCTCTGCTTTTAGTTTAACAGAATATAAATAGTGATTCTATTAACCAGAATAAGAAACAAAGAAGAAAAAACAGTTAAATAGGAGAAGATAATTAGAAACTTAGTGGCTCACAACACTATATTCAGGGCCCAAATGATACTCCAAGTTCCTGATTCATAACTGTTCTGCTCTTCTGAACAATCCACAAAGAGTGCTCCACAGGCATTTCAAAATTAACATGTTATAAAGCAACTTCATCCAAATAGGGAATATTCTTCTCATTTAGGATCATGCGTATTCATGGAAATCTACTCATCGCAAGCATGATGCCTCTAAGGGATGTTCTGTCATAAAATAAAAGACTGCACATTATGAGTGTTTGAGGAAGTCCTCAATCCTAGACATCACCAGAAGAAGCCTACCTTTCCTGGTTACTTTCCAGCATGGGTTCTGGAAGTCTATAGCATTACACTCATCTCAGAACATCCACCAAGGACGTTCCCTACACCCAAGATTTTCGAATATGACCTGAAATTTAGTCAGTCATTTGTGCATGCTTGCTCACGACCTTAGATGCCTCACTAATCAAGGTCATTCTGCCTTTCTAAATTTAAGTCTGTATGGAAATCAGCAAATCACAACCTACTAAGAAGAAAGAGTCTTTCTCTCTATGCAAAAATTTCCAAGTTAGCACATTCTCTAGACCCCAGAACCATTGTCTGTATGCAATTGGCTGAAAAACAGTTTAAACAACGTGGATCTTTTCTCATTTAAAAATTTAAACTTGAATTTGTGCTTAACTAATGCATACAAATAAAAATTATATCTATTTATGGAGTACTATGTGATCTTTCAATATAATTATATACAGTGTGCAATGTTTAATAAAAATATATACTGTCATTTCAGACATTTATCATTATGGTGAAAACATTGAAACATTTTTCTTCTTGAGTTTTGAAATACAAATTCAAGAATATTTCTAAACTCTATAAATGGAATGAAAATAAGCTTCTAAATTTCTTGAATTAGTTATAAAAATTAAAAATTGTGCAACTAATATATAATTTTCACAGGAGAAACACCATGGTTTTCATCCCATCCCCACTAATTTATAAGACTGGTGTCTTTGTTACTTGTTGCTGAGAAAGAGTACTCAACATCCCCAACTTAGGGGATAAAAGATTTATTTTAGTTCAGTTTCAGAAGATCTCAGTCCATTCATAGGCGACTAGCAATGGTGGAAGTTCATGGCAGAGGCATATCTGGAGGAAGAAGTTGTTCATGGCATGGAAGACAAAGCCAAGTGAACAAAGGGCAGAGCTAGCATATGTCCTTCCAGGTCCTGTCCATTAATCCACACCTCCCTAGTCAAGCCCTAATATACCACTTCTTCTGGATCAAACCTCAGTGATCTGTCCCTTCTGGGTAGAGACCCAGTGTTCCATGCCCCACATGGTTCCATCAGTATTCAATGACATTCAAATATATGAGGCTTTTGGGAGACAGACCCAACCCATAGCATTCCACTCTTGTCCTCCAAAAGATACATTTCCACCTCCTATGCAAAAGGAATTCGGTCCTTCTTTAAGAGTTTCCAAAGTCTTAATAGTTCCAGCACTGCTAAAAAATACAACTCTAAAGTCTCCTCTGAGACTCAAGACAAACTCTTAGCTGTTATCTCCTGTGAAAATCAAAAGAGAAGTTAAACACTTCCAACATACAATGGTACAGAGTAAACATTCCTCTTCCAAGAGAGGAGAATAGTATAGAAAGCAATAGAACCAAAGCAAACACAAAAACTAGCAGGGCAAGCACAAAACTCAGCAGTTTATTAAATCATGTAGGTCTGTGACCAGCAATTGGGCCACATTGTGGCAAGATGTGAGCTCAAAAGACCTTAGGTTGTCATGCCACTGTGGCATGATCTCTAGCTGCAATTTCCATGGCTTCTCTTTGGGCTGGATCCACTCACTACCTGTGGCTTTTCTCTGCAGAAGCCACATTCCTGGCATCTCCAAATTACCAGAGTTTCCATTTTTCCTTTGGCTTTACTTTTAAAACTTCATGCATGGCCAACCCAGGGACATAACACCTGGCCTCCAAGGCCTTTTTCAAAAATCTGCATGGAAGCCTCCATGATACCATGATTCTTGCATTCTGACATTCCGAGTGCCTATGAATCCAGTGCCAGGTGTATGACACCAAGTTCTGACACTTGATTGAGCAGTAGTTTGGCCCCCTAGGATTGTGGTAGTCGCCGTGGCTTCTGAGTTCTTAGATGGCTTTGAACTACTTGAAGATTCTACGGGAACCACTAGAGGTCTTTTTTCCAAAGCAAAGTCCTTTGCCTTTCCACCCTTTAATTGGTAAAAGCTGGGGTCTTGCTGATTTCTGAGACACCCTCAAGGAATATTTTTTATAGTTCTGATACAAAGTACTAGGCTTCTTTTTAATTCTAATCTTTTTTAACAGCCTTGTGTTCTTCTGCCACAAATTTTCAGTCTGGAAAAATTGTGAGCATTTTTTTCTGCCATTTTCTCCTGCTTTTCACCATAAATTTTACTTAAAAGCCACAAAGCTGTACCTCTGTGACCTCTGTAACAGCCTGAACATTGGATGCCTTAAGACTTCTTCCTGAGAGAATCCATAATTTTTTATCTCAGTTTCAGGAAAAGTACCATAATGGGGCAAAGTGCCAAATCAAATTTTTTGCCAGATCGTAGCATGAATAGTTTTTATACCAATTGTCAATAAAGACTTCCTTCCTATTTGGAAATGCTTGAGCCTGGCCTTTTCAATCTGTAGTTCTCTTAGCATTTCAGTCTTCTGGACTCTGATCAAATCTCCCATCAGGCTTGCCTCACAGCATTATAAGGCTTCTCTAGCTAGCATTTTCAAACATTTTCAACCTCCACCCTCAAACCAGTTCCAAAGGCTATTAAACTACATCATTGTGCAAAGTCACAGCAACAATTTCACTTCTCAGTTGCCAATTTTTGTCTTTGTTGCTTTATACCTGACATCTACAACGTAAGAAAGAAAAGATTTATTTTATCTCATTATTTTAGAAGGTCGCAGTCTACCCACAGGCAGCCAGCAATGGTGGAAGCACATGGCAGTGATGTAGCTTGAAGAAAAACATGTTCATAGCATTACTGACAGGAAGTCAAGATAGCAAAGAAGGGAGAAGCTAGCCCATATTCTTCAAAGTCAAGTCCATGTGACTTACCCCTTTTGGGTCAAGCCCCAGTGAGCTCTCTCTTCTGGGTCAAGATTCAGTGTTTCAACCTTTTTAACCAGGTCCCACCTCTTAACAACATCTGATTCCATCAGTATTCTGCAACATTCAAATACATGAGGCTTTTGGGAGACCTTCCAAACAATAGGAACTGATATTTGAAAGTCAAGTAACTAAGAGCATTATTCTGTCTTTAAAAATGAAATTCACAGATTTATGGGCTGAGGGTGTAAATCTGTGGTTAAAGTGCTTGTCTAGCAGATGCAAGGGCATGGGTTCAATTCTCAGCATCACATAAAAATTAACTGGTCATGGTATCTTAGTAGATTACAGAATCCCAACTCTTGGGAGGCTGAAATAGGAAGATTGTCTGAATTTGAGGCCAATTTAGGACACACAGTGAGTTCAGGACCATCCTGGACTATAGAGCAAGAATCTGTCTCAAATACAAATACATTAATTGATATATATTTTAATTCACAGTTTTATGCAATTCAAGAAAAAGTTTCATAAGTCTTAGCCAATGGTTTAACAATTTTGATTGTTCTAGTGTGTGTGTGTGATGCAAGTGATGTACTATAAAGACTTCAGATTTTACTTCAGCTCATATATCCTCAATATTTTTTTAAGTAGAAATGAGAACGAATTTCCCAGACCCTATTATAAAGTCCTGTTTGTTTCTATTTAGATTCTTTTCATTGAAATTGACATTCAGTCCACTCCATATCTCAATGTTTTCTGCTATTCTAAAATTAGTTTTCTTCCTCTTCTTATTAGGGTAATGCTATGTCAAGTACTCAACAAATATGTGGTGAATGATTACCAATTAATAAATTTTATTCTTTTTTCCTATTACTCTGAATCTTTCACTTCTTCATGATTGATTCATGCTCTTTTTGCACCCTAGAACACTTTCAAATATGGCATAATTTCACTCAGCAATAGCTTGCTATTGTAGGAATATGTACATGTGTGATCTGATTTCATGGATCAGCACATGCATTAATTATGAAAAATTATAATCTCAAGAAGGTAATTGTAAACTTGAATGGATTTGTTAGGCCCACTAGAGATTCATGTCTCCTCATATCTTACTGAGAATGTCTTCAATTTTCTTCAATAGTTGTTTTTTTTTTATCAAGTGACAAGTTGCTCCAAAAGTTTGAGATTTGATTTCCTTTCGAGATACCACAGCAATTTTTTCTTTTTCTTTTCCCCCCATTTTATTGATATTTATAAGCGCAAAATTTAAGGTTTACAATAAAGACGAGCATTTTGTGCACCTACGTATCTTGTCAAGGTGACAAAGACTTTCCCACTCTCCTTCTGTCCCTCCCCTACTCACCCCTCCCTCCCCCACCCTAACCCCCTGTTTCACTCTGTTTTTCGTTTTAAGTTCCATGAGATAGTTGTGATCTGCGTCTCTCACATGAGAGAGAGACCATTCGATGTTTCACCTTCTGCTTCTGACTCACTTCACTGAGCATGATGTTCTCAAGTTTCTTTCATTTGCCTGCAAAAGCCTCCAAGCTGTCGGACTTTATAGATGCATAGTATTCCATTGTGTATAAATACCACAGTTTGTGTATCCATTGTTCTGCGGATGGGTATTTTGGTGACTTCCATATTTTAGC
The DNA here is from genome assembly GCA_004027205.1 of Ctenodactylus gundi. Taxonomy (NCBI): domain Eukaryota; kingdom Metazoa; phylum Chordata; class Mammalia; order Rodentia; family Ctenodactylidae; genus Ctenodactylus; species Ctenodactylus gundi. The sequence goes on from PVKB01001647.1 coordinate 279,090, forward strand.
TATTGCTAGTTGTGCTGCTATAAACATGGGTATACATACATGTCTGTTGTGTGTTATTTTGGTCTCTTTAGATATATTCCCAGGAGGGGTGTCACTGGATCAAAGGGGATATTAATTTCTAGTCTTTTGAGAAATCTCCACGCTGCTCTCCAAAGTGGTTGTACAAATTTACATTCCCACCAGCAGTGCAGGAGGTTTCCTTTCTCCCCACAGCCTCGCCAGCACTGATTATTATTTGACTTGTTGATATAGGCCATTCTATGGGACCTTGTCAAATTAAAAAGTTTCTGTACAGCAAAGGAAACTATCAACATTGTAAAAAGAGAACCAACAGACTGGGAAAAAATATTCACCACCAACACCTCAGATAAGAAGCTTATAACTAGAATATACAGGGAGCTGAAGAAAAGTAAGCCTGTCAAAATAAAGGATCCTATTGAAAAGTGGGCAAATGAAATGAAGAGGCAGTTCACTCACGAAGAAGTTCAAATGGCCAACAGATACATGAAAAGATGTTCAACGTCTCTAGCCATAAGAGAGATGCAAATCAAAACAATGCTAAGACACCACAGCAATTTAAAAACATGAACTACATCATTATAGTCACGTATGAGTTGCAAGAGTTCTTTTCCTATTGCTCACTAAGAAAATAGAGTTCCCCTTTATGCCTCTGTCTAGGTTCTCTTGTACTCGAAATCAGAACAAAGCCTTCGTTCAAGACTATTCAGATTTTTTCCATTGTTTCCCTTTGGTAATTACTGAATGCTCAGATAATATAAAATAATGCCATTCTTTAAGCTATACCAAGGTGGATTTTCATCTTCTTCATTCTGAAGTGTCATTATTGCTATGATTATTCATTATTTAATTGAATAATGCAATACTCCAAATATTTAAAAATACCAAGATACATATTTATGATGAGAAGAGGAGCAAGGCAGGAACGCAGCTGCCCAACCAGAGATGTGCGCTGGGGAAGCCACAAGATTTTAGCTGCAGCTTTCAATGACCGGATTTTTAAGAATTCCGCACATGACCCTTTTCATCTCTGAAATAAGTAGTGTGAGTTTCTAAGCAAAGTAGGATCCTCTAGCCACCCCAATCAGACCTGGAAAATATAGTAATAAAATATGGACAAAAGTAAAAGAGATCCAGGGAATTGCGTCTGTCTTGATAATTGCTTCTCTGGGCACAACTGGCAGTATTTTTTGGTTTTATATTAACTTCCATTTGCCTCCTGCAGAAAAAATGGGAAGAAAAGAAAATTTGTATTGCAGTTACTGACTGGCTTGATTCCATGCCAATAGCATATGCCCCGGTTATTTGAGAGTGAACGGATGGAGTATTTGTGATCATCTAGGGCAGACTCCACATCTTCAACAAGAAAACATTAAAACCTGTGAGAAGAAAAACAAGAGCTATCTTTGGAAGACTGAAATAGATCTGATTTTTACACTGCTTCTAAGTATTGCTAAGATGTAAGGAACTGGGAATTAGATCCATGAGTTAAGTATGTAGGCATCTGCTCTGCTTTCACAAACCTTCTTTTTGAATGAATGTCATCTGGGAAATGTGATAATTAATTATTGGGATTCAAATGGGACGCATTTGCCATTTACTGTTTATTTCTAATGGTATAAATCCTATGCCAGAAACATAGTCATTTATTCATCACTTACATCTGCATCATGATGGCAATTTATTGCATCCATTCCACATGATAATTTCTCTCTACTTCAGTCTTGCAGGTACTAACAAGACAACAGTATCTGAGTTACCTTCAAGACTTCCACTTCATACTCTTCTAAAGTTAATTTCTTCTCTGGAAGCCTAAAACCCTAAACACCTTCATAGAAAAAAAATATTTAATGCTAAATATTTGAGTAGGCAGAATGGCAGAGTTGTAAGCCTTCGGGCATTATCAGAGAGAAAGCTACTATAAATCTACACTCCATCATCCACTAACTATGAGACTTTGTAAAAGTTACTTACGCTTTATATTAATCAACTTCCCCATCATGGGGTCGCAATATCCAACACCCACAACCTAAAGGAGGAAAAGGTTTAATTTGGCTCAGCGATTCCATGCTTGGCTGGATCTGAGGTAGGAAACTCATGGCAATAGGGTGTGACAAAGCAAAGATGATTAGATCATGGCAGCTGAGAAGCAGAACAGGGAGCGATGCCAGAAAGGAAGGGACCAGGGACCAGATATGTTACCCACGGTTAAGCCTACATAACCCACCCTGACACACCCAGAAATGGGCTTCGCTAACTCCTTCAATGGCTCCCAAGCCAATCAACTTGATGCAATCAAGCTTAATCACCACAATCTACCTCTTGTCAGTTTGCTATCTAAACACATCTCCTTAAACCATACTTAATCTCTGACAAACACAATAAAAAGTGATAATTTTGCCGATTATGTTATAATTAGTATGTGTATTCTGTGTACAACTAAGAACACAATGCTTTATTCCCCAAAGTTGCAATAGTTCCAGTATTTTTAAAAAGTCCAAGTCTCTTCTGAGACTGAAGGCAAACTCTTAGCTGGGAACCTCTGTAAAAATTCAAAACAAGTTACATCATTCCAGGGTACAATGACACAGAACAAACAATTCCTTTCCGCAACGGAAAAATAGGGGATAGAAAAGACTAAGACCAATGCAAGACTGATACTCGACAGGGTAAACATTAAGGCCTGTGTCTCTATATCTGGCATCTGGGGCACCCAGTAGCACCATGTGAGTTCCAGAGGGCTTCGGCAGCCCTTATAATCTTACTGATTGCAGTTCACATGACCTCCCTCTTTGGCCAGCTTTGTTCACTTCCTGGAGCTATTCTCAGCAGGTGCTGCGTGTTTCTGGCATCTCTCATTTCCTAGAATCTGCACTACACCTTTGATTTCATTCCCACAGCTTCAACTGCTGCCTTCCCAGGGGCTTCTTACCTAGACTCCCAGGGCTTACATTAAAATCTGGGTAAAAGCTTCTCTAACCACACAACTTTAGCATTCGGAATGCCTGAAAAACCAGTATCACATGAATAACACCAAAGCCTGCCAACAGCACCGCCGGCAACCAGGCCCTGTTCGACCATGGAAGCAGCACCTTCTGAGTGCCTGGATGCCTGACCACACTGAACGAGACCAAGAGAACCAATTTCTTAGGCAGCCCTTTCCAACCAAAGGCTCAATAGCTCTCTTCTCAAATAAAACTTTTACCTTTTTTGCATCTTTGAGCCTGAGATCTGTGGGGTCTTGCTGATTCCTGAAATTTCTCAAGAGATCTTTCTTCTTATCTCTGCACAAAGTATTTGGTTGCTTTTTGATGGTGCTATAGGGTTTTCAGCAACCATACCTCCTTTAGTCCCAATCACGTGGTTTTGGGGACCCACAGTTTCAAGTTTATAAAATATTTTGCTCTGCTTTTTGTCCCCAGTTCTCAGTATAAATCTGGTTAAAAGCAGCCAGCAGCACCCTTGCCATAGCACGAATGTGGTGTGATAGTGAAATTTACTCTATCTGATCAATGTTCTTCTCCTTCAAAACCTCACGACATGGGCACAATATAGACTTTTTTACCGGTGTGTAACACATATGGTTTCTAGTTCAATTGCTGATGAAGTCCTTGTTCCTGACCAAAACCTCCTTAGCCTGGCCTTTACTGTATGCATTCCTATCAGCACTCTGGTCTTCTGAACTCTAGCCAGATTTTCTGATCAAGCCCTGCTGACTGCATTTGAGCACTTCTGCCCATATCGCTAAACCTTTCCAAACTCTCAAAATCAGTTCCAAAGGCTTTTAAACCACATCATCACAAACATCACAGCATCAACCTCACTTCTCTGATGCCAAAATATGTCTTAGTCACTTTCTCATTACTGGAACAAAATACCTGACGCTCACAACTTAAAGAATATGTTTATTTGGCTCACAACTTCAAGGGATTCAGTCTTTCATCAGCTAGCTACAAAGCAGAACATGGTAGAAAGGTATGGGAGACTGAAGATGTTTAGCTCCCAAGCAGAGCAGAGGGACAATATGAGACAGGAAAGGGCCAGGGGACAACATGTAATACCTAAGGTCACAACTCCATCAGGCACCCAGACACACACAGCCATGTCATCCACCAAGCCCTGTGTGACTGCCAAGCCAATCAAGTTGATACATTCAAATTTAACTAGCACAAGTTCTATAAATCTTACTTACTCCATTGAAAAATGATACCAATCCTGTAAAAATACAGTGAATTATATAAAGCACATTGCGCCATGTCTCTTATGGGTCACCATCATTTTTCAGAGGTTTCAAAACAGTTAAAATCCTTGCCTAGCAAAAGAGCAAGGCCTTGCATCCTTGAACATAATTTTTGAAGATTACTAAAGATATCTAAAGGGAAATAATTACTCACATAGATGTTTCTTGTGAATCAGAAAGTTGTTTCATAGAACAATATCCTAGTAGAAATGAAAGATCCTGAACTGATAATTGAGTATAGATAATCACAAAAGGGAAGCAGCAATCCAGATGGGTCTTTTAATTCCTTCAGTCTTCAGATGGCAGATTTTGAAGGCAAAAGTGGTGTTGCAGGTACAAGCAACAATAACCACTGTCTCACACAGGAGCCACAGGAAGTATAGGCTTGAAAGAATTCCATCTCAATGTAACAAGGAATCTTAATGGGTATAAACCCAAGACTATTCTGGAACTCTCTCAATTCAACTAAGCAAATATATATGTACCAGGCACAGTATCAAAATCTGGCTGGCAATTAAGAAAGATGAATAAAATAGTCCCTTCCTTCCATGGCTCATTTGGTAAAAACATTTTAAAATAAATTGTAAAACAATTTGTGATGTATAAAAGTTAAAATTGCAAGTTTGGGGTAGTACAAAGAGAATTTTTAGTCACTACAAGGCATTTTCCCAAAAGAACTAAAGTCATCTTATCATAAATACATATGCATATCCATGTTCATAGCAGCATAAGTCATAATACTCAAATTGTGGAAATAGCCTACCTGCCCATTAACAGATGAATGGACAAAGAAAATATGAAATTTATTAATGATCGAATATTATACAGCCAGAACAGAAGACAGATATGAAGATTTGAAAAACTGGGGTCACCTTGAGTAAATAATGCTCAATGAAATAGACCAGACACAAAAGACTAAGTATCTACTGGTGTCTCTCATATGAAAATGCCATAAATACATGCAGGAAAGGACCCTAACATAAGAGAGAGAGTAGGAGAAGGGGTGATGGACTGCTAGGAAGAAGAGATGCAGAGAGTAGGAGGGGAGGAAGGGACGAAAAGGAAAGAGATAAAAAGAGATCAAATGTGGTAGACATACTGGAACAGTTTCCCCAGGTTGTATATTAACATGTTATTAAACCTGTACTTCACGAGTATTCAAAAATAAAATTTTGAAAAAGAGGGCTTAGAGTTAATATCTTATTTATTCTGGACTTTGAAAATGACTAAGACTTTAACAGGTAGAAATGAGGAGGAAGAACACTCTAGTCAATGAGTACGTCACAGTCATATAATTACATCATCAGAGTGGAAGAGCGTAGAATGTGCTTGTAAGTGTAAAGGTTGCCATTTTGAAGAAATCAAGAATTGCACACTATAGGAATTGACTGTATTGTATTTATCACTATATATACAGCATGGGACGCGGTAAAGATTGTTATCCAAATAAGTAACTAAATAACGGTAAATATGAATTAAAAGTAAGTAAATATTGCCGTAATTTTTAAAACTGGAGAAAAACTGGGTCTCAGAACAATTATAACAGGTCGATTCTCAAGGACCTTAAAAACAAAAGTAGTGTTCATGAAGAATTTCAATATAAATAATTACCAATAGCTCCTCATACTAGATTTTTCTCATTTCTTCATCAGCTCTTTTTATTGTGAAAATTATTGTTATAAAAAGTTGAAAGAATAATTCAATGAACACATCTTTATACCTCACCTACAGTCAGCAAATGTCAACTCTTTACCCTTTTTGCTACTTCTCTTCCTTCTTCTGTAGACATAACATATGCACATACATGTGGTCCTTTTGAAAGTAAGTTTCAGTTTATTAGTTCCCTTAAAAAACAAAGGTTACTGAACCTGTATTGACAAATATAACGTATCCGTGCATTCCCAAAACATTTGGTAAAATTCTTTGTTGATATTCCTACAGATAAAACAGAAAATGTGTGTTCAATTATATGACTATTTGAATTGACAGATGAGTCAATATAATCCTGGAAGGAAGTCACTAGGCTGAGAGGGTTCTGCACTTACTAAAGTGGAGTGAGAAGTCTGCTGGCAATCTATCCTGGGTAATGCCTATTACCACTCTTTCCAGCTTCCATTTATAGAAAATTACCTTGAATCACCTTCAAGATCAGTTACACACACTCACACACACTCACTGACACATGCACACACACATACACATGCATATATATATATATATATATATATATATATATATATATATATATTCTTACATGCCCCAAGATATTTGGACTTAGAATGTCTGGTGAAGGGCTCTGGGAATCTTTGGCAGGCAGGCATCACTGAAAATTGTAGATTTTAGGTGGTTCTCTTCATCTAGTGGAATCTCCAGTTTTTTCTACTCTTTTGTAGATAATTTAGATTTTAAAACCTTCAGACATTTATACTCCAACTATATTCTGGGCATAGTATATGTCTTACTTTCTTGTTGCTGGGACAGAATACCCAACATCCTCAACTTGAGAGGGGAAAGATTCATTTTAGCTCACAGTTTCAGAAGGTCTCATTCCATTCATGGGCCACTGACAATGGTAGAAGCACATGGTGGAGGCCCACTGGAGGAAAATTGCTTCTAATATAATGGTCAGGAAGCCCAGTCAAGGAAGAAACAGGGAGCTAGCCGGTTACTTTTTGGTGATCTGCCCCATCTGAGTCAAGCCCCACGACCATCCCCTTCTGGGTCACATGACCAGTAATCCCCCATAATCCACCACGTATTTGTCATCCACCACATGCTCAAAATACATGAAACATAATCTGTAATCCACAACGTCCAAGCACAGGAGGCTTCTGGGGGACATTCTAGATATGAACAGTAACAGTACACTTCCACCTGCATTAAATACATTTACCAATTTTAGGTCTTCTCCTTCAACCTGCAATTATTGTTGCAACTGAGCCTCATGAACTCACTTGTTCCATCTAGACAAGGGAGAGGCCTTTTATCATACCTCCTGATGACTAATGTTTTCCTCCTGTAATATGGTTAAATTGATCTTTAATACATAAAAATTTAATTTGCTTTGAGTTTTTGCATCAGGTGTTTAGAAGAGACCTGTATTTTACAAAGTAAATCCCCATGTTTTGAAGGTTTTAAGGTATTTTGTTTTCTACACGTAGAAGGCAAATTTATTAGCAGAGGGTGAGACAATAAGCTTAGTCAATTACAAAAGGAACATCATGGACTCATAGACAGAACCTCTTCTTTTTGTGTTATGATTTAACTTCTTAATAAAATAATTTAGTGTATCTTCTCTTAAGGATCATGTTGTTTATAAGGATCTAACTATATTTTGAAACCCTTTTAATTCATGAATTATTTGTAAAATAAAATAGCTATGAGATATGCTGTAGTTGGTGGGAGGTTATCAAGACCTTGCACACGGACTCTCTCTGGATGGAGAAGTTGATTTCTCTATAAATCAGTCATCTGGGGCTTGCTGTATAAATCAGAATGAGACAAGAACAAAAGCCTTTTGAATTTAATACATTTAAAAGGCATTTTATGGAATAAATCTGGAACAAATTGCACTGTTATCTGTATCCATCAGTTCAGTATTGGATTACAGCTATTCTCTGCCTGCCAGGGTAAAAAAAAAAAAAAAGACCAGAATGGGAATAAATTGTGTAAACAAAGCAAAACAAAAACTTAAAAACTTTTTATTATACTAAGACATGGAAGTTATATTTTCAAGATTATGTGAAAGGTAATTGTCCTTCACTGATGACCTTAAAATACTGGTTTTTCTTAAATAAAGAAAAAGATCACCTGAACATCTGAGTCTTAAAATAATAACTAACACCTACCAAGTCCCAAGTCCTTTATATTTGCCAAATGCTCTTATAATTACTTTGCATCCGGGGTTTTTAACCTTGACTACAAATTAGAATCGTCTGTAGAGCTGTAAAAGTCCAGATGACCAGATCTCACAGGAAATCAATTAAATCAGCATATCTGTGGGTGATGTTAATCCTAGCCTGAGCGGCACTTAACCTCATCAGGCAACTGCAATAGGCAGCTGGAATTGAGAACTGTTTTCTGATAAACAAATTTATTCTATCTTTGTAATAGTCCTTTGATGTGCAGTATGTTTCAGATCATCACTGCCACTATAATTATGTCTAATTTACAAGTGAGAAGACTGCAACAGATAAATATAAAGTTTATTTCCCAAGACTGTCAACTCATAAGTGACAGAACTGGGATTTGAACCCAGGAAGCCTAGCTGTATTATGCTATTGTTATATTATTGACACCAAAATTAAAACTTGCATATTAACAATATTTCTTAAATCTCTAAACATCAATCATAAATGCAGCCCTAGTAGCCTTTTTTCCACTTCTTTTCCTGCATTTTTGTTTGAGACAGGGTCTTGCTCTGTAGTCCAAGCTGGTCTTGAACTCACCATGGAGCCCAGGCTGGCCTTGGACTCATGGCAATCCTCCTGCTTCAGCCTGTGCCACCATGACTGGCTTATGTGGTTCTGGGGAATTGAACTTGGGTACTTAGTGCTTACTAAGCAAACACTTTTAACTGCTGAGCCATTCCTTCAGCCCTCTTGTCCCCATTTTATGAGAATGTATATGCAATGGGTTGTTTAAATTAAGGAAGTGGATACTTTTCTCTCCACTTGTGAATGTGACACATTTGAGTGTTCTTGGAAAAGTCAATAATATAATGATGCTGACTGGTTACTCTTAGCATCTTTGAACAAATTAGTGAAGGAAAGAAATGTGCTTCAGGAACACATCAACAATTTAAATTCTCCCCAGCATGTAACAAAAGAGAACAATGACCTCAAGGATTCAAATTCCTGGCTCCAGATACATATAAACAACTTGAATGTTTCTAAGTGTGTCCTGAAGGAGAACTTTCTCTCCTTTAGCCACAGGGATAAAGTTACTGAACATCAAGCTCAAGCCCTCATAATAAGTTTTTCTAAACTATAGCAGCAGGTCAATGCTCAGCCCGGAAGGGTATCTGCAGTTAAAGTGGGGGCACTAATTGGGAAAGAATGGAACCCCGTTTATTGGGATAGAGATATGTGGAAGGACCAGTGAGAGGGTAAGAAACTCATAAATCCTGAGAGGATTGTTTTTCCAGAAGAAGAGATATCCCCACCTTTAGCAGTGGAGGCTTCCCTACCCCCGCCCCCTGTGACGTTAGAATCTCCACTTGTTACCTGAAAAGTAGAAGCTTTGACCATGTGACCAGTTGCTGAAATAATGATAGTAATTAGAATTTCTTTCACATCCTGTCATTATGGTTGCCTTAATATTGGAATTTCGTGTTACATTACAATGTTTAATGAATGTCAGGAGAATAAGTATCTTCCAAAGAGAAACTGTGCTGTTTTGAGGAGGAATTTATTGCATTTCCATTTGTACACAATGTATTTGTGCTATGATAGGCATAATTAGGAACTTGGCTATTGCATTTGGAAATTAAGTATGGTTTAAGATGTCTCTGGTTGTCCAATTGACAAGAGGTGGATTGTGACTGTTAAAGGGATTATGTCAACTTGAAGAAATTAGAAAATGCCCAAAGTAGAGTTTATAGATGAGTGTGAGTGACTTGTGGGTCAGCAAATGAGGGAAGAAAATCCACCCCAGATTGAGTGGCCCAACTGGCATCTTGAACTAAGTAAAAAAGAAGGACATCTACTTGCTACTGTCTACTCAATGATCTTCAACACAGTTCACTTCAGTTTCCAGGTCTTGCCATTGATTTTTGAATAGTAACGATCTGCAGGAGATTCACTCCAACTGCCCTGCAGACTGGGACTGGTGTTCTTCTACCTCACATCTGAACAGCCGCGAGGTCCCTGCTCTTGCATGTGCAAGTCGCCATTTTGGACTGTCACTGTCCTCAAATTTGTAAACCCTCCAAGTAAATTCTCTGTATTTATAATTCATGTTAATTCCGCCTCTTTAAGAATCCAAACCAATACAGGCTCTATGTTGATTTCCACAGTGACTGCTAATTTACATTCTCACTAGTAGTGTAGAAGATTTCTGATCCCCTCCCCCACATGCTCACCAATATTTATTGCTTTAGTACTTTTGATAATAGACACTTGGACTGTGATAAGATGGGCTGCCAATGTAGTTTTATTTGCCTTTCCCTAAATGCTAAAACTGTTGAACATTTTTCATATACTTATTGGGCGTTTGTATTTCTTCTTTTGAAAAATTTCTGTTAATTCTTTTGCTCTTTTGTGGATTGGGCTATTTGATTTCTCAGTGTTAAGGGATTATTTTTATTTCTTTATATAGTCTAGATGTTAATCCTGTTCAAAGAGTAGCTGTCAAAGATTTTTATCCGTAGTATATACTGGATCATTTATCTGTTGACTATCTTGCTGTGAGAAAATTTTAATTTGATGTATTCTCTCATCTCATGATTACTATTATTTCCTGTGTTACTGGAGGCCTATTGAGGACTACTTGTCTTTGCCCATGGCTTCCATTTTTCTCCAAATAGTTTCTTTAAGCATTTTCAAGGTTTCAGGTTTTATGCCTGGATCTTCCATCTATTTTGAATTGATTTCTTTAAAAGGCTTTTCTTATGGTGGGTATTTGCAATGTGCATAGGTTACATTAAACTTGAGGCATTGGTGCACATGCACATCATATAATCATTACCACCCTTTCATTTCTATTTTTCCTCCAATCCTTCTCCCCGCTTCTTACTATCTCTCTTATTTAGATGTTTTTCTTATTTAAACTGTAGCTTATCATATTAGAGAAACCGCCTGATACTTAATCTTCTGAGTCTAGTTCACTTCATTAAGCATAATGGTCACAAGACACATCCATTTTCCTTCAAAAAACTCAAATTTTTCTTTTTTATGGCAGAGTAGTACTTAATTGTATACCTATACTGTGTTTTCTTTATCCATTATTATGTTGATGAACATACCAACAGCTGCTATGATTTACATATTATTAGTTGCACTGCTGTAAACATGGATGGGCGTGTGTCTCTGTTACATGGTGCTTTTAACTTTCTAATAGTTATAAGCTAAGTCATATAGGAAAACTATTTTCAGTTTTTTGAGGAATTTTCATAATGCTTTACATAATCATTGTACCAGCTTACACTTCCACCAGCAATACAGAAGGATTTGCTTTTCCCCACATCCTCACTACCATCTGTTGTTCTTTGAGTTACTGATAACAGCCATTCTTGCTTAGGTGAGATGGAACCTAGGTGTTATTTATATCTGCATTTCTCTAATGACTACAGACAAAGAATATTCTATCGTGGGTTTGTTGGACATTTTTATTTCTCCTAAAAAGAACTGTCTTTTCATTTCAGTTGCCCATTTTTAATTGGGTCTTTTATTTTTGGGAGCCTATGTTTTTAAATGTTCCTTGTATATTCTAGAAACTAGCCCTCCTCCCAATGGCTAGGTGGTAAAAAGTTTTTCCTTATCATGAGATATCTCTTCACTCTTGCTTGTTTCCTTTGCTGTGCAGAAGATTTGAATTAGATATTGTTGATTCTTGGTTTTTTTTTTTTAATGCACAGGGATTCTTCTGAAAAAGTCCTTGCCTACTCCTATGTTGTGTTCCAACAGGCTCAGTATTTCTATTTTAATTTCCAGGCCTTTGATCCATTATAATTTGATTTTAGTACAGATCTAGAACTCTCTTTGTCAGAGAAGAGTTTCTCTAGTACTGCTTGGTTTCCACCTCTTATTGAATTGAATTGAATATTTGATTTTTTTTTCACTTTCAGGCTATGTGTAAGGTGGGTCTCTTACTAGCAACACAAGATTGGACAATGTTTTCAATCCAATCAGAAAATCTGTGTCTTTTTATTGGTGAGTTGAGATCATTGGAATTGAGAGTTATGGTTGTTCTGTACGTATTGAATCCTGAAGTTATTCTTAACATTGGATGTTGATTTTTTTCTTTTCTGTTTACTTTGATGCTATCCCTCCTGAATGTGTACCTGCCTCTGCTTTCTTCTCTGAGCTTATTCTCCCTGTCCCCATCCAGCCAATCCTCACATTTTTTGTACTGCTGGTTTAGTTGTCATAAATTCTTCAAATTTTCACTGTCATGAAATGGTTTTATTTCATCATCATGTTTGGTGGACAATTTTACAGGACATAGGAGTCTTAGGAGTCTTAGTTGGCAATTATTTTAATTGTTTTTTCATGGCATCACTCCAGGCTCTTCTGGTTTTGGAGTTTGTGTTGAGAAGTCTACTGTTATTCTCATAGCTTGGTAAGTTACTTGCTCTTTTTCTCTGATATCATTTAGGACTTATCTTCAATGTGCAACATTTTGTCTTTATAATGGGGACTATTCGTGCCTTAAGTTGAGTCTTTCATATCTTAAATTTCAGCTTGATATCCTTTTGAATTCTCTAATTCTCCTCTGAAATGGTCTTTCGTGTCTTACATTGTCTTGCTTGTCTTTTGGTTTTGGTCTTCTGTAAAGTCTTTTGGTCTGTTATCCACTAATACCTTCATTTGTTTGGTAATTTTTTTTTGAACTCGTTAAACATCTACTGCATTTGTTTATGTCTTGTTTTAACTGATGAACCACTTGATCCATTTGGTGTGTTGCTTCCTTTCCTATAGGCTTCACTACTTCAAGGCCCATGATATCAGCCTCTGGGGAGGTAGGTGTTTTTGAAGATGACTTATTGCCTCATTTCCCCATGTTTCTGTTACTGAGTTTTGTACAATAGATCAATTAGTGTGGAAAAATTTTGACTCTACTGTGGATCTTTCTCCCATTAGGTTATGCCTTACCTTGGTGTTTCTACAAGTGTGTTTATATTTTAATATTTATGACCATTTTCACTTTATTCAGCTATTAATTTTATGGGTCTTCTTGATGACTAACATTTTACTGGTCTCCTGTTTCCCTACACTTTCCAGCAAAGGAGAAATGTATTACAGTATCATAGGTAGCCCAAAGACAGGGCAGTTATTTGCATGCAATGAAAAACTAATCAATATTTATGTCACTATTAACAATATGAATAAAATATGGAGAATTATTGTAATCTAAGACTAACAGGTCATCAGAACCAGTTATATATTATACCTATTCTACCATTTACCTTAGAGGTGCATTCTACACTCTCAACATAGCTACCTAAATAAACTCAATATTGGCCCATCAAAAGGCTTTACTGATGGCAACACTATACCACCATCAACAATGGAGCAGAAATCTATGTTACTTGCCTAGGCTAAACTAAATAGCCAAATGTTATTAACTCTTAATAAGCTCCAATGATTATACCATCATTATCAGTAGGATAGAGATCAGCAGCAATGGTATAATCTAAGACAAATCAATTATTGACATATCATAAAAAACTATTAAATCATATTATCATTCTAATCTTAGCATTAGAAATGTAACTTATGTTATTAACAGAAGTATCTATACACATCATCTAACAATTTATTAGAAATGTCTATTAGGAGTAATGCTATACCATCGTTCACAATAGAAAGAAAATCTGCAAGAATGTTCTATGCACAAGTATATAACAAATAAAAATTATTCATTCCTAAGAGGTATCTCCACATAGCCAAAAGATAATGATACTTAACAAAACCACTAATGAGAATGAATGAATGCACAAAATTAGGACTCAGATTGATGCTAAGTTTGGGAGCCGAAAGAGAAAACAGAAGAGTAGATATGGTAGAGAAGAGCAATGTAAGACTCACCAAAACCAGAAGAAAGTAAAAATAATTAAGCAAAAGTGGCACAAAAAGAAACACTGAAAGCAAGGAAAAAATAGAGACGGAATAACCAAAGCGTCTAGAAAGGCTACTCAATACAGGCAGAAAAGAAAAGCAAACACTAACAAAAAAGCCAAACATGGAAAAGAACCACAAGTCCAAAATACATACAGAGAGCAATTCAGTTATGTTCCAAGTCAAAAAAAATTGTCCTTTGTTATTTGGATAGAAAGTCTCATTCCAAGTTTTGTGGTTTTGATGTCCACTGACCATCAAATGTGAAGGAGGGGGCATCCACAGACCACAGGTGAAGGAAACCCTGGAGTCCAGAACCTCTAATTGAGGTAAGCACGAATCCCAGGAGAAGTGGGAATTGTCAGAAGCTGGCAACCTCAGCCTCCAAAAAATGAACCCGCATATACAAATGCAATGTGAGGTTCCCCTAAAAAAGGCCTCCCAGACCCCAGATCAGAAGCAGTGCTCGGCAGCCGTAACAGGCAATGATGTAAGCAGGAGCCATTAAAAAAAAAAAAAAAAAAGAGCCTGAGACTGACTTGAGACTGAACCGATTAGAGTAAAAGAAGACTCAGAAGAACATGTCAGGGTTTTGGGGGTTGCTTTTAAATAGCCCCTAGGAAAAAAACTGGAAGAAGGGGAAGTTGCACAGAGGAGAGAAAGGCCTCTGATCTCTTGAACAACTTGGGTGTAGTGGGCACACCTCCAAGGATGGAGGGCCCAAACTCCACGGGAGGTAAGCCAGGATAGGCTGGAGATTTTTGATGCGGTGGCTGTTAGGTCCACCCTCACTACCTACTCACAGCACAGAATTCAGAGGAATTTCAGCTCCTGCACACACTGTCATAGCCATTCAAATAAACCTCTTGCTATACCTTTAAAGTCCTTCAACGACCGAAACATGGAAAGAAGACATGGAAACAAGACATCCAAAGAGATGTCTGAAAACCCAGAAACTAATGTCATGGGCCCTGAAATAGTGGAGCTCATGATGAAGAAAGTCAAAAAGCAAATAATTGAGTCAAACAACCAATTCAAACAAGATATTCTTGAAGAAATGCAAGAATTGATCAGCTGGCTTAAAGCGGAATTTACTAATCAAATTCTGATCCTAAGGGGACAAAGCTCACTGAGCATATTGAAGACACAAATAAAAAGTTGGCTGAGGTAAATAAGGAAATGCAAGATATGAGGGAACATTATAACAGGGAAGTAAAAAACCTAAAAAGAAGTTGAAATTCAAGATATGAAAAATGTGAACGCAGGGGAAGACAACTCTCATATGGTGAGGATAGAATTTCAGACCTTCAACACAAGGCTGAAAAAACAAATGCTATAAATAGGCACGACTCCAAAATTAGTAATGCGCAAACTACCTGGATACACCAGCTGATGGATGATTCAAAGAGAACCAACCCCAGAATTATGGGTGTGGAAGAAAGAGCAGAAGACAGCACCAAAGGTATAAAGGATTTATTCACTGAAATAATGCAAGAAAATTTCCTTAATCTAGAAAAAGAAAGTAATTTTCAGGTACAAGAAGGTTAAACAACACCAAATAACTTCAACCAGCAACAAGACTCACCATGATGTATCATAATCAAGACCTCAGAAATACAGGATAAAGAGAGAATAGTTAAAGCAGCAAGAAAAAAACAGACATTATTCTACCAAGGCAAAATAATTCAAATTATTGCAGATTTCTGAAGGCAAACTTTAAAGGCCAGAACAGCCTGGGAGCAAGATCTTTCAAGCTTTAAAAGACAGCAGGTGTCAACCCAGGTTGATGTTTCCAGCAAAATTATCTCTGAAAATTGAAAGAGAAATAAAAAATTTTCACGAGCAAAAATCCTTAAAGAAATTTGTGACCACTAGCCCAGCACTGCAGAAAATACTTGAAGGAATATTTGAGAGAAGCAGAGAAACAAGCAGTGCCAAAAGTATAGAGGAAAAGAAATACCTGAAGAGAAAGTGTAACAAAAAATAGATTGATATTTGAATCATTTGATTGGTATCCCTCTAAAATAGTATCAACTGTCTCAAAAAATTTGTCAGTCTTCTCACATAATTATTATTTTAATAGTATATGTCTTCAAAACATAATAATTATCTTCACCATGGGAAATCAGTATAAAATCTTTAAAAATATGTATGCATGAAGATGAATAGGTAGGTAAAATGATAAACCAAGTCTGTAAATAACTTATGAAAGTTTTAAAAAATCTGAAATAACTAAGCATGCCCACTCTATTGCTTTAAGTGTGGTATACTTATGTGACATACATTTAAGTTGATTTAATGTAGCAATTTAATATAGACTTAAGTTAGTTTAATGTAGCAATTCACACATTTGGTCTTGAATGTAAGTTTATCCTAAAAAAAAACCGATTGATGCAATGGCAATCTGAATGTCTTTTGAATGTACAAACATTTACCTTTCAGTACTCAGCTAAGGAATTTTAAATCTAACTTTTCTCTTTTTATTTCTTATGTTTTCTAGCCTTATGAATTACATTGCTGCAGCTCTTATGTGGACTGGTGGGTGAAGCCACATTACAGATTGTCAACCAAAGATACAGTGAGATACAGAAAAAAAAAATGGCAAATCACCCCAATAAAGAGCTCTGCTGGACCCGGAGAAGAGGTATCAAGATATGGCCACGAAGCACATTCTTAGGGTGGGAAGCTTAGCTAATAAGTGGTTATTTTGAATGGTAAGGTAAGTCATATGCAGAAAATTAAATATGTTAAATATCACATGGTTTTTCTGATTTGGGAAACCTAGAACACAGGCATTCTATGGAACCAAATGGGTGTGACAGTAGCAGTTATGGGGGTATGAGGAGGGGGAGGGATCATAATATTGACGTGATATATATGTGCACAAAATACTCAAATTCATTGTAAACATTATGTATATATAATATGTACATTATATATATATGTACATACATACATACATAGAGAGAGAGAGGAAAAAAAGTTTTTAAAATGTGAAGGAGGATGGAACTGATTCGCATGCTCCCCTTGTCTCCTTGTCTCTGTAGTGATGTGCCACACCAAGGCACCTCTCCCAGCTCCTCTGAAGTTGGAGGGAGCAAAAAGCCTTCTGGGCTCCGTACTGGGAGCAGGCAGTGACGTTGTTCCTTCAATCGGGCACTTGCACACCCAGCTCTACACACAAACCACTCAAAAGCAATCTGGCTTTTCACCTATGTGCGCTGTGGGGGATGAAGAGAGCCGATCTCTGCTTTCCAAGACGTGTTCTCACCGGGCTTAAATCTTCAGGAGGTCTGCAGTCTTTTCTTCCTTCTCTCTCCTGTCATTTAAGTAAGCTCCCTCCCATCACCAATAAGGAAAGTCCCCAAAGTTCCCGGGGTGTGTCCTGTGTGAGATATTTCCTGGAACAGTTCGAACATTGCCTTTCTTTTTTTTTTTCTCCCTATGGTGGCACTGCCGGATTCCCTCTCAAGAGCCACATCTCAAGGAGGGTCTTTGGGCCATGTTGGCTATTTTGGCTGTTAACTTCTGCCCCGTGTTAGAACCTTGTAGCCATTTATATATGAGGGTCATGACCCCAAGGGCCTTTTGTGTTTCTTTGCTGAGCAGCCAGGCATTTTTTTCTTGTCATAGCCCAAGGCCCTTTTCTATGTGGTGTGCTCACCTGATCAGAGATTTTTTTTCTGTTCTCCACCACCTCAGAGAGTTTTTCACCTTTCCTGTCAGTCCTGAGGTCGTCTTTTACATCCAGCTGCTCCTCTATTTTCTTAAGCTAAGCCATTGAAGGAATTCCCTTTGCCATATCTCAGGCTTCTGACTGACTTCATGCAGAGCCACTGTTGGAGCAATCCTACCCTGCTGCCATCTTGACTCCACCCTTCTGAACTGATTTTTATTACAGTATAAAAGATAGAGATCTAGTGTCAATCTTTAAAAAGTAGATATCTACTTTTCCCAGCATCATTTGTTAGTGAGACTATTTTCTCTAATGCATATATGTTTTGCTTCTTTGTCCAGAATCAGACAGCTGTGGCTGTGTACGTTTGTTTTTGTGTCTTTTGTTTCTGCCCATGCCATGCAGCCTTTGCTAGTATGAGGCTTTTTGGAGGAAAGGGGTAGAATGATGTGGATTAGATCTAAAATGTTCCCCAAAAGTCTCATGTGTTTGGAAAATGATTGGGTTATGGGGACACCATGAGGACAGTACAGTAGAGGTCAATAGTTCAATGCGCTGTTAGGAGGTGGGGCCTACTTAAAATTGGGTCAATTGGGACATGACCTACAATGGTGTATTCTTGTCCCTGACTTCTCGTTTTTCTCCAGGACCTGAGCAGCTTCCCTCCACTGGGCCCTTCCTCCATTCCCTTTCTGCCTGGAAACTCTCCAAAACCCATGAGCCAAAGTAAACCTCTCCTCCTTTAATTTGTGGGTATTGTGGTTTGGATCTGGAATGTCCCTCAAAATTCTCATGTATTTGAATGTTGTAGATTGTCTATGGAACCATGTGCTGTTAGTAAATTTTGGCCTTGTGTAGAGGGGTGAATAACAGGCATGTAAATTGGATTACAAGCATGAAATTGGATTACAGGCATGTAGTGAGGGTTTACCACACCTTCCACACCTGGATCCAGGAGGGGCTGATCACTGGGCTGAGACCTGGAAGGATATATAAGCTTCCTGCCTTCCTTGGGGGACTAGTCTCAACTTGCCTTGACTTAGCTTCCTGTGTGTGATGTTGAGGACATGCTTCCACCTCTGCCTCTGCCATGTACCTCTACTGTTGCTGGTCACCCCTAAATGGACTATGAACTTCTGAAAGTGTGAGGTAAAGTAAACCTTTCCTTCCCTCAATTTGTGGATGTCAGCTATTTCACCATAGCAATAAAAAAGTGACTAGGGCAGTGAGTATTGAGTATTGTCCGAGCAAAGCGAAAGCAACTCAGACAAAGAACCTGTAGTATTAATATTGGTATCTACCAGATATGGAAGATGAATCGTGACTTACATCTGGGGCCTGTTATATTTCCACATCTACTTTTAGATCGGTGAATGCTGAGTCTTTTCCTGCCTTCCTCACTGGATGGATCAGTCCACAGTATATTCTCTACCTCGGGATTGTACTCACTCCAGCATTTGTTAATGCTTGTGCCCTTCAGTGCACCTTGAGACACCGCTGTCACTAACTAGCTTTGCAGCCTGTGGGCTTGTGATGTGCTTTACTCACTCCACAAGCCTGGGCCCATACATCCTGGGATGTGGGAAAATGCCCAAGCTGAGATAAGCACATCTCAGACAACATCGACCCATAGAAAAACCAAGCACCCCAGTTAGTTCTTTGCTGGAGGTAGGAAATGAGGGGGCCCAAGCAATTCACTGGACAATTCTATCAATTTGAAATCCAGGTTTCTCAGAAAACCACGGGGAACCAATCTTTGTTTTCACCACAGAAGGCAGAACCATCGTGCCCTTCACAGCCTGCACTTTTGGCTGCTTAAACGTCTCAGCAGGTCTGTGTCTCAGCAATTGTGTGATTACCTTTTGTGGCCAACTCTCGCCCAGACACTGTGATAGGGCGACCCCCGTAGACTCTGAAGTGTGATTGTTCTGTGACTTCTGAGTCCCAGAGCAAATCCATCTTTAAAAAGCTCATTCCCAAAAAATGGCTCCTGATTGTGTCACTCCTAAGCATGGTGAGATCACTACAGTGTATTTCTTCTCCAATCACAGTCACAGTTGGAGCTAGTGTTTCCCATCCATTTTTCCCCAATGAGCATGCTAGCTCTCTTCTCTCTTACTTTTTGTTACCCAAGTCAAGTCCCCGCCCTAATAGAAGCCATGATTACATGTTTACTGTTATATCAAGTTCTTTTTCTATGTTGTCCTTGACTACTTGGTTATCTGTTGCTCTCCTGTCACCCTTTTTTGGTTCCTGGAGCTCTTATGTGCTTCTTTGCAAAGTTATTTTCTATATTCCAGGTCCTGAATAATAATTTAGATTTTAAAACCTTCAGACATTTATACTCCAACTATATTCTGGGCATAGTATATGTCAGCTCCTATTCTACCACCGTAATCCTTCTTAATTTAGTATTTCCAAATACAGAAATACATAAAAATAGTATGCAAGTATGTCATAACACACTGTTTTAATATGTCTACATATACTGTGTAGTGCTTAAATCAGATTAAACATCTCTCTCTTCAAATATTTATTTCATCCTTGTAACTTTTATCCACTTCAGCTTTTCTACCATAGAACACAGAAAAGCATCAAATGACTTGACAAGATATCAACTCACCCAGCACGACATTGAATATTTAAATGTGCCTATCACCTTAAGAAAGCAAGAGGGGAAAATGACTAAGAACTTGAGTTTCGGGCTGGAAGTGCAGATCAGTGGCAAAGAACTTGTCAAGCACAGGAAAACTTCTGGGTTCTATCCCCAAAAGTGCAAAAAATAAAGTTAGGTACAATTGCAATATGGCTAATAAAGCCTGACCACACCTAATTTTATCTTATCAAAGGAATTAACCAGAACCTAAACAAAGAAGGCTACAACTAGATTTTTGATACAAGTAAGAAATTAAAAAGTAAACAATTATTTACAACTCCCTGAGTTTGGATTACAACTAAACTGACATCAACACTTAACAGTATGATCAAACATCCCATAACACCCAGGAGCAAAATAAAACTCCTCAGTATCAAAACTGGAGTAATCTTAGAAAAACTGATCTACTAGCTATACGACCTTAGGAAAGTTCTCAGATTTTTCAACTTCATTTGAAAAATTGAAATAATGTTTCATTTCACAAGGCAATCAATGCATACAAAGCACTGTGTGCAGTGTGTCTCAATTACTTTACCACCAGTGGGACACAATATTCAACAGATGCAATTTAAAGGAAGAGAGGTGTATTTTGGCTGACAGTTTTTAGAGTACTTACTCCCCAGTTGGCTGGCTCCAAGAAGAAAAGAGTATGGTGGGAGAGCCCGGGCAGAGGATGGTTCCTTTACATCATAGTAATAAGAAAGCAGAGACAGAAGGGAGAAGAATATAGACTTCCAGGGTTATGACCCCAATGATCTATCTCTCCATCCAGGACCAAGACCATCATAGCACATGAAATAATCAATAGATTAATCCGCTGTTGAGTATGAGGCCTCCGTGAGCAAAACTGCCTTCCGTGTGAGACTTTTGGGGTACATTTTAGATTTAAACCATAAAATTTACTTTACCCCTGACCCTCTAAAGATTCATATGTAAAATGTCATTAGTCCATCTCTTGACCACCCCTAGAAACCCCTAGTGAACTTTCTGAAACTGTGAACTAAAATAGACCTTTCCTCCCCTAAATTTATGGATGTCAAATATTGATTGACAGCAATGAAAATGTAACTAAGACAGGTACTCTTTCAATTTCTCCCCATTTACTCTGATATTTGCAGTGGGTTTGTCATATATGACTTCTACCAAGTTCAGGTAATGGCCCTTTTGTATCTATTTTTACCACGAATGGATATTAGATTTTGCCAAGGCCTTCTCTGCATCAGTTGAGATGATCATGTGATTTTTGTTCTTGCTTTTGTTAATGTGATGTATTACATTGATTTACATACTGTAAACCAACATTGCATCTCAGGAATGAAGCCCACTTGATCATGGTGTATGATATTTCTGATTACTTACTGGATTCTAAATCAACATCACTTTTGGCAAAGATATGGAGAAGGGAGCTCAAGCAATCAGCCAAGCTTTTCCTCAAAATGTGTAATGCAGATGCGTGGGCTAGAAGGCTAATATCACAAGCAGAGTGTCTCTGAAAATCAGAGCCATTTTTTACTCACACTCATATGGTAAATATCAGAACTTCATAGGTTAAAAAATATGCCATGCAATCACTAACCAAAAGAAATCTTCTATAGCTATATTTATATCTCAAAGTAAATTTGTAAGTATTACCATATGTAAAAAGTAAATTTCATAACACTAAAATGATCAATCCAAAAGTAAAAAAAAGAATCAATGTTTAAACTGTATGCATTCTATGTAGTGAATAATTAATGTTACTCAGTAGAGTTCTTGCATTTGCCTTTATCCAATAATAGGCAATCTCTAGGCCAGTTAAGGATTTTTTTCTAATAGGAATATCTATACTTGCCTATAGTCTCCAGTCACTAATGTAACATGGTTATTTATGATAATGGCAGTGAAGTATACCATATTGCTTCCAAGCTCTCGAAAATTTGAAGACTAAAGACATATAGCCCACATCTTCAGTAGGGCCTAGTGACTAATGGTGAGGGTTGAAAATGATAAATCTTCAGGGAAAAGAACATCCAAAATTCAGGTTAGCCTCCATGGTTGGTAGTACTCTCTGAGCACTCTCATACATTAGAGCAGGATGTTAATGTGTCACTGAGAAAGACGGAATTTTCTCACCTGGGAGGATCTCAGCAGGGAGGGCCTAGACTTCTTCATATTGTCTTCCTCTGACTATTTCCAATTTGTATTTTTGCCATAATAAAACTATAATCATAATTTTAGTGCCTTTCAGAGTGCCATGAGTAGCTCTAGTGAATTACTGAATCTGAAAATGCTTACAAGAACTCTGAATTTGTGATCTTCGAGGGCCCTAGAGCTTGATCCTGATATCTGAAGTGAGAGAGTTTTATGAGTAATGTTCCATCAGACTCTATAGTTTTGCTTTTTTAACAAAGCTCATAATATAATTTTAGAGTACAAAAAGTGAAAGCCGAGAAAATATAGAAAAAGTTGCCAGCTCCATGATCATCAGTATTTTAAACACAAAATAGTAGAGGAAAATGTTGTAAGGGTTTAATGTATGTCAAAAAATTAAGCTAATTTACATAAACACAAATACAGTAGAATATACATTGGTTTTAATTAACATGAAATATACTTTATGTTAAACAAATGTGAACTTCAAATGTACTTCAGCAAAAAAAGTTTTAATTCGTTCATAGTATATTCTTTTGCCACAATGGAATTAAGGACATAATCAGTAATAAAATTTAACTATAATACTTTCAAATATTTTTAAATTAAGGGTTACATTTTTCTATATTTTATGGGTAAAGGGAAAATTAGGAAGGAAGGAAGGAAAGAAGGAAGGAAGGAAGGAAGGAAGGAAGGAAGGAAGGAAGGAAAGAAGGAAAGGAGGGAGGGAGGGAGGGAGGGAGGGAAGGAATAAAAAAGAAAGAAGACGAGGAGGAGCAGCAGCAGGCAGAGACAATAACCTCTTTTAACCAGGCCCCACCTCATAACAGCACATAGAGCTGTAAATCCAATGATGTGTTTATACTCCATAATCCAATCTCTTTCCCAATGCCCCACCTCTGAGCACATGAGATTTTAAGGAGCATTTTAGATCTGAACAATAACATTATATAGCCAAAGGAAATGAAATTCATCTGTTCAAAAGACCTGCGTTTATATGTTTATCACAGTATTACTCATAATCATCAAGATTTAAAACCAACTGTGTTGTCCGTCACTGAATAAATGGATAAACAAAATGCAATATAAATACATATAAAGCCATAAAGAATGGAATATTGCCATTTAGGGCAATATGAAAAAAAGCCAGAGGATATTATATTACAGGAAATTAGCAAGACACAGAGTGTTTTCTCACTTACCTGGGAAGCTAAAAAAAGTTGCTCTCTTACTCCAATAGTGGTCACTAGAGGTCAAGAAGGGTGGGAGGGAGAGAATATAGAAGTAAGTAAGTAAGTTCTCGCGTTACATAACACACTGTGTAATTGTAGTTTACAACAATTTACTATACATTTTATAAAGAGCTAGACAACAGACATACAAGCCATCACAATTTGATCATTGCCGGTTGTCTACATGTATCAAATAATCACACTGCTTTCCTCAAAGGATCAAAAGGTATTGCCTAAAGAAAGACATATAAAATCATCTACACCAAATAATTACTTTATGAGTGAAAAAACAGGCCCAGAGAAGGGAAATGGCATTAGATTTACTGGAAGTACCATTAATAATTGAACACGTCTCTTATCACATAATTCAAAACTCTTTCAATCTCAACACATTATTATACCATGTAATTCTCCTAATCTCGAAATTATATTGTTTCTTTTGCTCTTACAATTTTAATTATAAATTTGTGGAGCAAGATGTGATTATATATAATTAACAAGAAATGACATTCTTGTACCATAGGATCATTTTTCAGTGACATGTATGATCTCAAATCCCCCTATTAAGACATGCCCCAGCTCAACACAATGGAGAAAAAAACTCCCTTATTTGAAAGGAAGAAAAATAAGGATTAATTTGGATGTGACACACTTATTAGAAGTTGAGTCTGGATATTCTCAAATCATCTGTATCACACAAAGTCTCTTAAGAAAGTAACTTACAGGCAATATCTTTCTTATATAATTCTGAGAAATGTTTGCTTCCAGCTATTTCCCTAGTAGCATTAAGGATTTTGAGACCAGGCACGGCAGCACTTGTCTACAATCCTGCCACTCGGGAAGCTGAGACACAAGGATCACCATGAGTTCAAGGTCAGCCTCAGCTACATAGTGAATCCAAGATCATGCTGGACTACAGAGAAACCCTGTCTCTATTTGAGAAAATAGAAATTGTTATGTAAAAGAAAGCATAGCTTCTATTTCTTTAGAGTCTTATTATAATCACATTTTATTTCCACCCTGAGCATCATACTCCTCTGTTATATACCATGACCAGATATGTTATTCATTTCTTACATGTATACTTCACTGTATTATTTGCTGTATCAAAAGATATGTAGGGGCAGGATATATTAAAATCACTATCACTAGCCAAAGTTCAGTCTCAGAAACAGAGTAATTTTTTGGTAACTGATGTCCATCTTAGCCTGGCACCCCAAACTGACTTTGGCCTGAAAAGTTGAATCAAAGTATCAGGTAATGTTGTAAATGTAATTCTCACTGTCACCAAGACAAGTCTTCATGGTACCTGGAGTACAGAGTTTTACCATCTCAACACCTGATATGATACGGTTTACCTCAAACACACATGTTACAAAATCCCTCCGGCACATAAACAAGACCAATATAGTGCACCATTGAGCAAGGCTACTTCATAGAAATGGACAGCTCAACGTTACTTAGCACTGAATACTACGGCATCATTTCTTAACAAATAATTAGTAATTTAAAAGCTAGACACATTTGCCACTGTACATTGTTCATCATATAGAACATGTTACCAAGAATAACTAGATATTGACAAAATTGAAGACGACATTTAGAAGGAGAAATGCTGGCATTTTGGTGTTCTTTTGGTATAGGTCACCCTTTTCTGGAATATAAGGAAAAGAAGCCTTCCTTAGGACAAGGAACTTGTTCGTTTTAAGAAATAAAGCTATTCATGATGTCAGTAATGCAGGCATAATATAAAAGCGGACCCTAGGTGAGTAAAGGAAGTAGTTCATCCTTTCATCTGAATTTTAATTGTGCTGCTAGCTAAAAAAGTGTTAAAGCACATGAAAGTAATTGCACACTCCTATAATCCCAGCATTCGGGAAGGCTGAGGCAGGAGGATCACAGATTTAAGCCCAGCCTAAGCAATTTAGTGGCTTAGCAAGCCCTATCTCAAAACAAAGAATAAAAATGATCTTCATGTAGCTCATTTTGAAGGCTTGATTTCATTCTTAAAATTTTTTGGGTTTCTCTGCCGTCTCTTGTAATTTCACTTTTTTGTTTCTAATTGCATTAATAAAGGTTTTCTCTTTCCTTCTTTTTGTGAGTTTAGCTAATAGTTTATCTATCTTGCTCATTTTCCACTCTGAGTTTTACAATTTCTTTCCTTCTGTTGGTTTTGGGGTTGCTTGTTCTTGCTTTCCTAGAGCCCTGAGGTGCTTTATTAGGTTATTTAGTTAGGATTGCTCGGTTCTTTATGTATGTGTTTGCGTGGCAATGAGTTTCTGCTTCAACACTGCCTTCATTGTGTCCCAAAGGTCATGTTGTAATATGCTTCCATTATCATTTGTCTCTAGCAACTTTTTTTTTATTTCTTCTTTAGTTTCTTCTACTACTCATTGTTCAACAGTGTACTGTTCAGTCTCCATTTATTTGAGTAATGTCTGTTGTTGGTGTTGGTGTTTATTACTAGTTTCATTCCACTATGATCTGACAAGATACATGGGATTGTTTCAAGTTTTTGTATTTGTTCAAGCTCGTTTTGTGGCCTAGGATATGGTCTATTTTGAATAATGTTCTGTGGGGAACTGAGAGGAATCCGTATTCCATTGTTTTTGGGTGATAAACTCTGTAGATGTCTTTCAAGACCATTTCTTCCATAGAATTGTTCAGATCTGCTGTGTTTTTGTTGATTTTTTTTGTGTGTGTTGATTTGTTTTCCCAGGAGCAAAGAGTGTTAAAGGCGCTCTCTATAATTGTGTTAGAATCTATCTGCTTTGGAAGTCCTGTAGCTTTTGCTTTCTATAGTTGGGTGTACCATCGCTTGGTGCATAAATGTTTGCTATTGTTAGCTCTTCTTCTTGTATTGTTCACTTTACTTTTGACAAATTGGCTTGAATTGTACTTTGTCAGTGAAGACCATTGTTATTCCTGCTTGTTTTCACCCACCTGTTGAGTGGAATATGGAACTGCACATCTTTTCAGCTGCAGTCTATTTATCTTTATAGGTAAGGTGAGTCTCTTACAAGCAATGTATTCTTAGGTTGTTTTTTAATCCAGTTTGTCTTTTGATTAGAGAATTGAGATTGTTGGCATAAAGAGTTGTAATTGTCATATAAGCATTGAGACCTGCCATTGTCCTGACCTTTGGATGTTAATTTCTTTTTCTGTCTTCCTTTTCAGATGTTCTCCCTGCTAAATGAACACCTGTCTCTGGTTTCTTCGTTGCACTTGCCTTCTTTATGTCTATCCAGCAGACCACTAAGAATTTTTTTTGTAATTCTGTGTTAGTTGTCTTAAATTACTTCAAGCTTTCTTTGTCATGAAAGGTCTGTATTTCATTGTCAATTTTGAAGGATAATTTTGCCAGATATATGTGTCTTGGTTGACAGTCGTTTTCTTTTAGAGAATTAAAGACATCATCCCATGATCTTCTGGCTCTCCGAGTTTGTGTAGAGAAGTCTGCTGTTTTTCTAATAAAGTTCACCTTTATTCTTTACTTGCTATTTTTCTCTTAAGTTTTTAGGATGATCTCTTTTCACTGTATGTTTGTAACTTTTATTATGTTGTGTCTCCGGGAGCTTCTGTTTTGGTCAAATCTATCTGGCGTACAATATGCCTCCATCACTTGGGTGTTCATTTCTTTTCTTATATACAGGGAGTTTTCTCTTATGGCTTCAGTGTTAAATTTTTAATCTCTTTAGCTTGCTTCTATTGTTTTCTGTGTTCCTATAGTTCCAAGATTAAGCTTTTTTTAATCATTTTAGCATCTTTTGGTAACAATTTTTGTATTGGTATAGTGTTATTTGAACATTCTTAAGAGTTTGGTCCCTAATTTCAATCCTGTCTTCTAGATCCGATGGTCTATCCTCATTGTGTACCCCAGACTGTTCAATGAGTCTTCATTTCCTGATGATCTATCAGTATTTTTTCATATTTTTTAATTCTTTAGTGAAATTGTCATTCATGTCTCATATTGATTTCTGTAGTTCTGCTACCTTCACATTTGCTTCCTTCTTGTGCTCTTTAGTTATATATATTTATATATATCATTTAATCTTTTTAAATTTATTTTATTTGCATATTGCATCCCTTTCCCTTTCTCACTCCCCTCTCCTCCTGGCTTTCTCTTTTCCTCTCCACAAAGTCCATCTTCATACTTTCTTCTGTATCT
Organism: Ctenodactylus gundi; assembly: GCA_004027205.1. Taxonomy (NCBI): domain Eukaryota; kingdom Metazoa; phylum Chordata; class Mammalia; order Rodentia; family Ctenodactylidae; genus Ctenodactylus; species Ctenodactylus gundi. The sequence goes on from PVKB01001647.1 coordinate 306,989, forward strand.
CTTACATTTTTAAAGCTCATTAAATCTTGAGGAAGTTGTTTTTTGAATCTCTCTTATTTTCTTTTAGGTGAATGATAATTTTGCTTTCAATTTTTGGGGGGGCTTGACACTTTTTCTATTTCCATTTATGCCTCCCTTGGTGGGCTTGGGGCTTTCTGAGATGTCCCATTTTTGTGTTTTCTCATGACACAAGTGTGGTTCAGTGCTTTCAGGTTGTGGTTGTCTGGAAAAATCTCTGCATTCCAACGGATGGACACAAAATTGCTTAGTCGCTGGCTCATAGGTGACCCTTTGGATGTCTGATGCAGAGTCTGGGGGGTTGTGAGGCCCCTGTCAAGGCTCATCTTCCCTGTAAGTTCAGGTTTGTGAGTTGCCATTTGAGCCATCCTGGAAACTTTTTTGCACTACAGTGGCTACCAATCACAGTTCTGCCTTGTCTCCTGTTCCCTTCTTCTCTTGGTAGCCTCTAAATGCCTGATTATGTGGCATCAGTGATGGTGTCAATGTAAATAATCCCTTGCAGTCACCTGTCCCACTTCCTTCCCTCATGTACTTCTTCAGTTCTCTCACCCACTCTCCCAACTGGTATTGGGCTGTTTCCAAAGCACTGAAGCAAGAGTGGCACTGAGAGGCAGCAGTGGCTATGGCAAGAGCAGGATGAGTGTAGGCACTGGGTAACTGTGTGCCTCACACCTGTGATGCTGCCCTCCCAGCAACTCCAAGCCAGGATGCTGACTACCCTGGGGGCAGCAGCAAGTCAGTGTATGGTCCCAGCAGGGCTAGTGGCATGTTTCCTTCCCACTGCACCCAACAGCTTGCAACCGGACCAGGGACCACCAAGTCTGGTCCTACCTCTTGTGTGCTACTCCCTTTGATCACTGGGATTCCAGCATCTCTGAGTGGTGAGCTGCTGGTCTTCCTGCCTTTTGGTTTATCTCCTTGGCATGAGTTAGCAGGTACTTAACTGGCAGGGATCTCTGACTCCATAACAGGTCCCAGCCTGGGACCCCATAGGCACTCTTTTAGTCTTGGTGGCCACATCTTCTATGTGTTGCAGCCCCTGCCCTACTATTCCTGTATTAGTGAGTGACTGCCCATGCACCACCAACCAGCTGATAAGCTGGTGGCGACTGTGTGGGTAGGATTAGCATGCACGGTGAAGGTTCTGTGCAGACATCTACCTCTGGTAAGGGACAACCTGTCTGTAACGCCTCCACATCCAGGATGCCGTCATTGGAGGATACAGTGGCAGGACAGTATGCCATCTTGATATGGGTTACAGCCTGCTGCCTTTGCTTTCTGCCCTGTGTGCGGTAATCTAGGAGCAGGATGCTTGGGACTGTGCTCATGCTGCTTAGCCCTACTTCATTTGAGCTGCACACATAGTTAAGTACTGTTGCTTGGTTCCACAGTCCCAGCATGCACTTAGGAGAGGAGCAGGTCCCACAGCCTAGCCTGCCCTGAGTCAGGGCACCCTAGTAGCCTGCTCTGAATGCTACGGCACTCTCCAGCCCAGCACTGTGGTCCCAGATCCAGTTCTCCAGAATTAGCCTGCAGTAGGACACAGCAGCCTTCTGTACCGACCCTTTCTCTGACATGCACCACAGGATCAGCTCCGTTTAGCTAGTCGCGAGGAGGAGGGGAGTTCGTTTTGCACAGTTTGATGCATGCACTCACTGAGGAGTTTCTCTGGTGGGTGCTGCCCTGAGAGTCCCTCTTTGGTTTTGCCTCAGATCCTAGAATTTTAGTGCGGTCCCACCCAAAGCGGTCTCTTCATCTTTTATCTGCCTCTCTGACTGATATCATTTGGGGCAGTTTTTCTGGTCTCATTGCTGTCTTCCGTTTGTGCAACCTCTTGAATCCAATTCAGAAAATGAGCAAATGAGATGAATAGGTACTTCTCAAAAAAGTTCACATAGCCAAAAAGTATATAAAATCTTCAAAATTACTAGTCATCTGAGAAATGCAAATTAAAACTACACTACATTGAAATTTCATCTCATCCCAGAATGGCTGTCATCAATAACACACACACACAAAAAAAAAATTCTTTAAAGGATTTGATGAAAAAATGAACACTTCTACATTCTTGGTAATATAGGACAAGTGTAATATAGTACATACTGCAAATGTAACATAGTACAAATCATGGAAATCAATATGTTGATTCCTTAGAACATAGAAATCCCAATTGACCCAGCAACACCACTGCTACTCACATTCTCAAAATAATTAAAGCACAACTCATAAAAGTTAAGCTGTGGAAACATCTCAGATGCTCATAAACAATGACTAGGTGGAGAAATGTAAGATATATGCATAATAGATATTAGCCATAAAGAAGAATTAAAACATGTTACTTTCAGGAAAAGAAACAGAACTAGAAATCATCATGTTAAGTGAAATTGAGAGTCAGAAAGTAAAGTGTCAGACTGTTTTCTCTCATACGCACCCTTATAAGTATACTTATTGAGTATTTGCATTTTTGAAAAAGTATCTGTGGTATTCACGTACCCATTTGTTGAGTGGGTTATTCTTTTTATGGAGTTTTAAGTTCTTCAAAATATGCATATCCCCTATCAGAAGATTTAGCAAAGCATTTCTTCTATCAACATCACTCTTTTATGTCCTCTGCCATGTAGAAGTTTTAATTTGATGTAGTTTCATCTGTCAGTTCTTGATATTATTTTTGTGATTTTGATATCCTGCTCAGAAAGTTGTCTCCTAGGCCTATGGTTTCAAGCGCTTCCTCCTCCATTTTCTTTCAGCAGTTCTAAAAAATTTAGTCTTATATCGACATTTGGATCCATTTTTATAAAACGTTCGTACAGGATGAGAGAAAAGAATCTAATTTCAATCGTCTGGGTGTGGACAATGTACCCACCGCCATCTGTGGAAGTGTCTGTCTCTTTTCTATGTATGTTTTCAGTCCGTTATCAAACATCTGTTGGCTGTACCTCCACAGGTTTGTTTCTATGTCTTCTGTTCCGTATGAGTGATCTACATACTGTCTCTGCTTCGTGAACTATTCCCTTTACCAAGATGAACAGTGGGTTTCTTTGTCTCTCTGGGCTATCAGTTTGAAATCTACTTTGTCAGACATAAATGTAGCTAATTTTGATCATTTTTAGATTCTAGAAGCATTTAGTACCATTTTCCATCTTTTCATTTTTGAGCTGTGTTTTGGTTTTGTTGTTGTTGTTGTTGCTGTTGTTGTTGTTGTTTTGCAGGTGAGATATGTTTGTCGCAGGCAACACAGTTGAATCTTCGCTGCTTTTGCTTTGATCTGACACTGCGATTTTGCTAGGGAATTAAAACTTTCACAATCAGTATTATTATTTAAATGTATGCAGTCTTGTCATTTTATTGTTCTTTAGTGATAGGTTCATTCTTAATTTCTACTTATCTCCTTTTTCAGTAATATTTATTCTGTCTGTTGCTCTCGTCGTTGTGATTATCTCCTCCCTTGGTTTAGGGTTTCTGTGATAGTTAATGTTATTGGTCAACTTGTTTCGATTAAGAGACTCCTGATGGTGTTGGCTAGGTTATGGAAGAGCTATACTCATCAGATTAACTCGCTGAGGTTCACAGCTGAATCTCCTACTTGGATGTGGGACCCAATCAAAAGTGAATCATTGGTGTGTGACTTGGGAGAGCATTATCTCTTTCTGGTTTCTTTTTCCCTGAGTTTTGCTTTCCAGCCACCATGAAATAAGAAGCTTTGCTCCACTACACTCTTTCACCATGATATTTCTTTATTGGAATCAACCAATCATGGACTGAAACTTCTGAAATCATGAGACAAATATATCATTTCCTCCTTTAAGCTGCGTCTGTAAGACATTTCATCCCAGCAATGGAAAAGCTAATAGAAGATATTCCCTTAAGTATATTCTTACTTTATTTAGCTATCTTTCTGTTTATTTCTTCTGAGTTTCTGAAGGATACCCTTGCAGGATACAGTAGTTTATGTCAGCATTGCTCATTTTCAGGGTTTGAGTTACATCTTTCTATGACCTCCGGCCCTTAGATTTTATGCTGAGAGCTCTCCTGTTATTCTGATGAGTTCGTCATTGAAAGTAATTCGGTCCTTCCTATATCCAACTTTTTAAAAAATATTCTTTGTTCTAAATTTTTGGCAATTTGGCTACAAATTGTTATGGAGTGGTTCTTTTCTGGTCCTGTCTATTTTGGGGTCTTCTTCATCACAGACTTCTCCTTCTCAGGTTCTGTTAAAGTAGAAGCAATTTAGAGCCATCTATAAGCTGGAGTTTTCCCCTCTGTGATTATAGATATATGCTCAGGGCAAGGAGGTCAGTAGTAAAACTTGAATATGCTAAATATCTCAATTTTTTGCAACTAGGGAATGAAGACCCAAATAATTTGGGTTGTTTTCCAAGCCGTTTGCTCATGCAGTCTGCAGGCAGGTCGAGACTTGGGCCCAAGCTATGGAAATCAACTGTGCTCTTGGAGGCACGGCTGGTCAGTATCTGTACTGCCACATGTACTACAAGTGTGTCCGAGGAAAGGAGTTGGTCATACAGACTCTGCACTGGAATGAGAGGCCGCAAGCGCCTAGCCTTGCATTGTCCACAACAGCAGCCTTCCTACACTGAAATCCTCCCCCGACACACAAAAAGAAGTCCTCACTTGGCAGAACTCTTTTTCTGTCCTTGTGTCCCAGTTACCTTTCTCTGTTTGATTGGCTATTTTTTGGTGATCCCCTCTGCCTGGCTGAATGCACTTATGTCCACTAAGGCTTTGCACAGTCCAACGACCACGTTGAGAATCTCCAAGGCTTGGAGTCTGGTCTTACATAGCAGCACTCCCTTCTTCCCCACGAGTTCAGTTATTCTCTGTCGATGCCATCATTCTCCTGGGCCCAAACTGACTCTTAGAGTGGGTAAATACTGATTCCCTTGAAAGATATAGTTGCTTTGTCTTGGATATAGAAAAAAAATGTGGTAGTCATTGTTCTTCGCCACCGATCACAGAAGGAAAGGGAGCTTCATAAGATGACTTCCCATCACAGTGCTGTTTAAATCCACTTCTCCTTAAATCTACTGAGAATAAAAGGAATTTCTGAAGTGGGGCCCTGTCTCAGCACTATATAATCCACAAGTAAATACTCAGAATTGTCTCTCATATCTGATCATTTCGCTGAACTCGGGTCACCTTTCTTCTCAGGCTGTGTATCTGACAGTAGCACCATCAGCATTTATATGAGCATGCTCAGATTTGCTTTTTTCTGCCCCTAAAAAGAGGAGACTACCCTCTTCAAATGATCAACAATTTGTTTATTGCTGGTATGTGTTAATTCTGGTACTGCTCTTTTTATTCTAAATACCAATATGTCTCGGTTTTTCCTAGCCACTGCCTTACTAAAGTTGCAATCCAATGATTTTTATAGTCTCCCTGTCTCCTTTCCTCCAACCTGTTCCTTTGAATGAATATCCTGGAGCAGCTTTTATGAGTGCTCCTTGTCTCCAGTCTGTAATGATGACCAATCAATATTTTTTCCTCTTTATTGACATGCATAAGTGCAAAACTTAAAGTTTACATTGGTTTTGAGCATTTGTGCACATACATATCACAGCGAAGTTACAGATCCTTCCCTCTCTCCTTTTGACCCTCCTCCCACCCACCGTTACAGTTCCCATTATTTCCCACATAAAGTTCCACGAAACAATTGTGATCTGGATTTCTCATATCCGAGAAACCATTTGAAATGCTTAGTGAAGTGAGTCACAGCCAACAATTTTTTTAAAACCCCAATATTGTGTTAACATATTCCTTCCAATTGAAAATAAGTACATTTTCATAAAATTTAACATGCATTCTGTATTTTATCAGCATTATGGGGAAACTATTCCATGTACTGCTGGATACTGTAAACATAAAGAAAACTGAGAAGAATAATCTGCACTTGATAAGATTGCAAGACTGGAAATAGACAGAGTACATTAATCAACAATATTAGATGAATAGCAATGCTGAGAATAAGCCATCTGCCCCAAGTCTCACGAGATCTTGGAGTTCAAAATGATCAATTTATGCAACAGGCAGGGGCAAAAAATACCACTTAGTATAAAATAAAAAATCACAGTGCTTGATTCTTTTCTTTAAATTATTTTAGTGCTATGCATTTATACAACATAATAATTCCATTCAGTGTGGTGGATCAGTGCGTACACATATTGCATCTTAATCGCTCTGGCCTCTTTTTCACGTTCCCATGCTCCCTTCTCTTCTTTTCTTCACGTCCCCTCCCCCCTCCATGCAATCTCCTCTTTCCTACCTTCACACTTCCATTTTGCCTTTTTACTTACTTATATTTTGAGTTTCTTATATTAGAGAAACCATCCAATATTTAACCTTCTATCTTTCATTCATTTCACTAAACACAACAGTCTCCAGGTAAATTCATTTTCTTAAAAATTACTCAAATTTATCTTTCCTTATGGCAGACTAGTACTCTGTTGTGTATATATAACACATTTGCTTAATTTATTCACCATTAAAGTATCAAATTGTGGTACTGCAAGATCTTTAACTTTTTAAAATAAAATCTACAACTAGTGTACTATATTTTATTCATATAAGCTCATTGTTGTTATAGTTTTTTAAAAATTAAGTCTCTTATGCTCTAGTCTTCTTGATAACTATCTCACCAATTAAGAAGCACAAAATCCTCAATTTCATTGTAAACCTTAAATCTTGCACTAATACATATCAATAAAATGGAGGGGGGAGAAGCATCCAAGGTTAGAAAGCTGCTATAAATTATAAGAAAAATCCCAATTTTCAGGTTTTGATATTTTATGCTGATGGTTATAAATAATTTAAAAAGTACTGAAAACTCAAAATGTTTTTGATTTATAAGTTTCATATTTTGCTAAGAATTCAGGTGGGACAAGATGATAATATGGAAGTGCTCATTACTGGCCTTCTCTTCCATGTTCCATGTGGTAGAACAAAAGCAACAGGTGTGTAGCAGCATGTCGAAGGAAATGGACGTAGGAAAGCATTAGAATCTGACAGAGAGAGACAGACCTGGTCAATCCAGAGACTCAGCATAATAGCACAGTGTGAACTAAAGTTCACTCACATCAAGCCTCCTACACACCTCTAATTGGACTCCCATTAACCTGTGGGGAGGTAGGAATGCTTGCTTAACCAGATTAACAAGGGCTATATAGTCCTTTTGTTTACAGTCACATCTTGTCATCTGTCCACCCCAGCATCTGGCTTACGAATTCTGTGATAAATTCTTTCAAATACGTAGATTTCTCCGACACAGACCTCTACCAACTGAAGAGCGAAGAATGTCATCAAATGACCTCCAAAGTCTAGAGCAGAAATTTCTCATCTTCAGGGAAAAGTGATGGTTCCACCAGTGTTTTTTCTCCCATTATATATACGCAAAACTCAATGTTTACATTGAACTTGAATATTTTGTGCATATATATGTATATATACATATATATATATATATATATATATATATATATATATATCATCAAAATTAAAATCCCTTCCCCTCCCCCCTTTTGACCCTCCCATAGCTCCCTCTTCCCTCCTAACTCCCACTATCACCCCCATTTGGTTCTTCTGGTTCTTTTTTTTTTAACATATCATCCCCTTTTCTCCTTCCCACCCTCTCAATCGTCCCCACCCCTTTTCTCTCCCTACAAAGCCCATCTTCTTGCTTTCTTCGGTGCCTCTTCCATTTTTTATGGCTTGGTTTTCTCATATTAGAGAAAGTATATAATATTCAATTTTCCAGGTTGATTCATTTTGCTGACCATCAAATCATCTCAAGACACAGCATTGTCTAAAAATGACTCAAATGCGTCATTGTTAATGGCAGAGTAGTATTCTATTGTGTGTACATACCACATCTTTTTAATGTAGTCATCTTTTCTCAGGAATACTGGCTTCTTCCAAGATTTGTCTGTTACCAATTGTGCTGCTATACAAAAACCATTCAGGTTATCATTATATCACTACACTAAATGAACTTAAATCTATATCTCAAAAGTACATCACACATAAAGCAATAGATACAGCAGAATACTTAGTTATTTCAGAATGTTTTAAGAGTTTTTTTCCAAAAGAGGAGCAGGAAGAAATGAGTAAGATCATTATTGCAAATTTAGTTACGGAGCATAAAATTGAGACATAAGACGCAAGAGTCACAGCTTGAACTAATAGCCGGCTGAGTTCCTAGCCAATGGAGTAAGGCTCAGTGATCGTTTATCTTTACTACTCAAAGAAAACCTCAGGAAAAAACACTCCAAGAACCACTTATTTGTCAACTCTTACTATTTTGATAACTAATGATATCCCAAATACAAACCACTGACTTTTGCCACTCTATCCCCACATAAATATCTATACACATGATACACATCAAAAAAGTTTCACATATTAGGATTTTATAGCAATTATCTACACTGAATATAATTATTATATTTTGCAACTAATATACTATTAAAATAATAATTATGGAAAGAAGCTTCACAGATTTTATGAGAGATCTGGTATTGTTTTAGTGGGATACCAATCAAATGATAGATGTCTATCATTTTATTACACTTTCGCTTTAGATAGTTCCTTTTCTAAATGTTCTTTGATGCTGTTTGTCTTTCTCTCTCTCTCTAAGATTCCTTCAAGTATTTTCTACAACGCTGGGCTAGTGGTTGCATATCTCTTTGGAGATTTTTGGTCATGAAAAATTTTAACTTCTCCTTCAATTGTCAGGCATAATTTTTCTGAGTATAGCAACCTGGGCTGCACTTACTGTCTCATAAATCTTGAAAGATTTTGCTCCACGCTCCCATTGCCTTTGAATTTGCATTGAAAAATCTGCAATAATTAAAATGTTAATATTCTCTCTTTATGCTGTATTTCTGAGGTTTTGATTATGATGTGTCACTTGAGTCTTGTTGCTGGTTGAGGTTATTTGGTGTTTTATAAGCTTCTTGTACCTGAAAATTACTTTCTTTTCCTAGATTTCAGAAATTTTCTTGTATAATTTCAGTTAAAAAATCTTTATACCAACATTGCTGTCTTCTACTTTTTCACCCACACCCATAATTCTGATATTTGTTCTCTTTGAATCATCCATCTTCTATTGTATTCAGGTACTTTGCTCATTTCTAATTTTGGAGTCGTGCCTAATCATAGCACTAGTTTTCTCAACCTTGTCATCAAGGTCTGAAATTTTGTCCTCATAATGTTTGATTTGATTTCATTTGCTTTTAAATGTATTTTTTAATATCCTGAACTTCAGCTAGACTTCTTTTAAAAATTTCCACCTATCTATCAAAATATTTCTTTATATCTTGCATTTCCTGATTTACCTCAGCCAGCTTTTTATTTGTGGCTACTATATTGTCAGTAATCTCTGTATTCGCTATGACACTATTTGTTTAAGCCCACTGATCATTGCCTGAATTTCTTTGAGAATATCTTATCTAAACTGGCTGTTTGACTCATTTATTTGCTTTTTGGCTTCCTTCCCTATGAGTTCTACTATTTCAGGGCCCATGACATTAGTTTCTGGGGTCTCGGGCATTTCTGTGTGTGTCCTGTTGCCTTGTCTTCTCCCTATGTTTCTGTTGTTGAGGGGCTTCACTTTAGAGTTCTAGCTGAGAGGTTTCTTTGAAAGGCTATGAAAGTGTGACAGGGAGCCAAAATTTTTAAGGGAGGACTTAACATCCCAGTGGCCTCTGAGGTGTCTTGATCACACTCAGCCACCCTCTGCAAAGCTTTTCTGCCTGTCCTGGCTTCCTTCTCCTGAGTGTGGGGCTCCCACTACTCCCAAGCCATTAAGGGATTCAGCAACCTTTGTCTCCTCTTCACAACTGTCTCCTGTGCCAGTTTCTTCCTAGGCACTGATTCAGAGTGACATTAAAAACTTTAATGTGCTCTTGTGGTCATGCTTTTACTCTGAACAGTTCAGTCTTGGGCCTTTTTTTCAAAAAGAAATGCTCCTGGTTATGTCACTGCCTGTCAACACTGCTGAGTGCTGCTTCTGGCTTAGGCTCTGGGAGGCCATTTCTAGGGGAAGCTCACATTGCATTTGCAGTTTGCACTACCTGGAGGCTTGTTTCTGGAGGCTGTGGCTACCAGCTATTGCTACTGTCAATTTTTACTTCTCCAGGATCTGCACTTACTTTGGTTAGAGGTTCCATGTTCTGGACTTTCCTCCATCTGGGGATGCCAGCAACTCACGGATGCTCTCAGGAGGCGTTGGGTGGCTTCCTGTGCTGTTGTTTTCCTCCAGTTCTGATGTGTCTTTGCAATTCCTGATATTCCCATTGCCTTCTTTCAATTGTTGGGACACTCTTTCCTCTCCTAGCTAAGTTGAACGAGCAGTTTTTAGTTATAATCTCAATTTTTTAAGTGAATTTTTGAGATGACATTGAGTAGTTCTGTTACTCAGCTGCCATCTCGACTGGAAGTCTGTGTCCACCAATGCCTTTAAAACATGCTTTGATTTGGCATTGTTGTGTCCTATAATTATAAATATTGTGTGTTGTTGCTAACTCATTAGAACATTGCATTTGAGGTAATCTGAATCTATGTTCCTGGGCCATACTCACTAATATTTGTCTCTAGAATGAATTAACTCTCATTTTCTTTGAGAAGAGAGCTGTATTTTTGTGTCAACAATAGCAAGAGAAACAAGAATTCCCCGGAACCTGGCCTTACAAACAGTGCAGGGTATTTTAGAAAGGGTATTTCACCCCTTAGAGGAGGTAGAGGTAAAAATAAGTCCAAGCTTGTTGCAGACGCTTGCATGTCACAAATATCTACCCTAAATAATTTCTTATGAAGTATCTACCCTAAATAATCTACCTTAAATAATGTCTTATGAAGTAAGAAATCCCACAAGATAGACCTAGCTCAAGAAAGCAACTTTGACACAAGCCCACTGATTCTGCGTAGAAAAGAATGGGAACTGTGACGTGGAATGAAGAATAAGGAAATGTTCTTTGAAATCAGCAAATCGGGAAGCCACTCTTTGAGACTAGGAGACTGATTAGTCATGTGTGAATTCGCATAGTATCCAAGACTAAAGATGTCAGGATCAGAAGTGGCAAATTACGTGATTCCCACCACACCCCCAGTACAGAACTATGTGGTTAAGTTGCTCTCCCAACAATATTAGGTACAGCTCTTGTCCTGCACCCAAGACATAGAGCATGAAAAACTAAAAAGAATATAATCCTGGAAAGTCGTACGTTCTGCCATAAATTGTAATGGCATGAAACCCAACCAAGAGGAAGTTCAACTAGCTGCAGCTGTGACTCACTCTGCCCAATACCTAGCAGGTATCACAATGGAATGTTCCGGGAGTTGGAAACTCCTAACCACCTACTGGCCTCTAAGGCAGACAGCCTAAGAAGACACAGAGAAAATCATCAAGTGGAATAGCCTGTAATCATCTGTCCTTACTCAAATTTCTAAGCAGTTCAGCCAGGAGAATTGTTTTCATTTTTTCTTTTTCTATTTTTTGTCTTTTGTGCCTGCTTTTATTTTTAACTTTTTTTCATTTTTTACTTCTAATTTTTAGAGACAAGGTCTTGCTTTGTGTTCCAGGATGGTCTTGAACTCACTACACAGCCTAAGCTGGCCCAGAACTCATGACAGTCCTTCTGACTCAGCGTTCCAAATGTTGGGATTACAAGCATATGCCACCATGACCAGATAGCATGTCATACCAGGAGATCAAACCAGGGGCCTTCTGTTTTTTATGAAAATACTCCCATCGCTAATTTTTTTACATTTTATTTATTTTTATTTTTATTTTGTGTTCACCGTTTTATTTTCCAATTTTTATTACTTTATTTTTTTCCTTTTTTGTTTTTTGCAGTACTGAGGACTGAGTCCACTGCCTAAGATATATTGACTAAGTGTTCTCCTGACCATATTTGAGTCCCAACTAACAAAACTTTTGCCCAGCTCCAACTATGACCAAATATTTCTTGAGCACTGACATATACTTCTAAACAAAGAATAGATTTGACATAAGCTCTAAAGGTCAATCTGCTTTCAGGTGTTCATGAGCATGTGTGGGGGGGAGGGCCTAATGTTTCACTATTGGTCAGACACACCTACATTAACAACAGAGAGAAAAAGCAATGATAGCTGATCCCATGCATATTCAGGTTCAATGCGTCAGTTACACCTACAATGTCAGATTGGACAAGGCCAATAAGATTGGAGGGAGTGTCAGAAAGGGGGAGCTGTGATACTGGCTCAAGTCTCTCTGAGGATCTGGATCTACACCAAGATTCCATGGAATACAAGAGCTTCCGACAATGCAGAACAACTCGAGCAATCAACATCCGGATTTCTTTCAAGTAGCATAGTCAGTATCAAAAGTTTCTGTGGAAATCCCCACCACCCAATAGAGATGTCCACACCCATTTAAAAATAACCACAAAAGATACACCTCATATACTCTGCTCCCTACGCCACACCTGTCTGAATTACCACCGTCCCCACCCTTGCAAGACCTGCAGAGATAATGGGTCCCTTTAATTGTGACGCAGTAGAGTCCGTGCCCAAATACATGAATCACAATCAAAGAAGCTACAAGGAAATTACTTTACGGTGTCTTCTTGAAAACAGTCAATATTACATTAAACATGTTTATTCACATAATGACTACAGATATAAAGGCAGTAATAAAGTCATTACCTAAAAGAAAAGTCCAGGACTAGATGAACTTGTAGGAAAATTCTACTAGTAATTCAGAGAAGAGCTATCACCAATACTTCTCAAACTGTTTCATGGAACTGAAAGAGAAGAAATATTGCCAAACACATTTCTGGAATCTAGCATTACCTTGATATTAAAACCAGACAAAACTTAACAAGGAAAAAAAACTACAGGCCAAACTCTTTAATGAATATAGATGCAAAAAACCTCATCAATCTACCAGCAAATGAAATTCAACAAATCATTGAAAAGATCCTTAACTATGTCCAAGTTGGCTTCACCTCAGGGATGCAAGGATAGTTCAACATGTACAAATCAATTGGTGTAATGCACCAGCCAAATAAAAGTGAGGGGAAAAAACACATGGTCATCCCAAAGGTGCAAAAAAAAAAAAGCCTTTGGCAAAATTCAAGATCCATTCATGATTTTAAAAAATAACCTGAGGAAAATAGATATAAAAGGACCTTTCCCCAAACTGGAGAAGCCATTTATGCCAAATCTTCTGCTGATATAGTATTACATTGGGGAAAATTGAAAGCGTTCCCCCTTAAATCAGGAACAAGACAAGGCTGTCTGCTCTCATTCCAAATCAATACAGTACTCAGACACCTAACCAGACCAATCAGGCAAAAGAATGAGATAGCAGAAATACGTATTGGAAACAAGCTAAATTATCCTCATATGCAGCTGACATGATTCTGTACATAGAAGACCACAAAAAACTCCATCAAGAAACTTAGAACTAATTAATAAATTCAACCATGTTGTAGGATACAAAATTAATACAAATAAATTAAAAGCATTCCTTTGCACCCACATGAACTCACTAAGAAAGAGCTGAGAAAAATAATCCTATTCTTGATAGCTCCTCAAAAATGTAAATACCAAAGAATAAACCAAGAAAGTGAAGGGCCTCTACAATGAAAACTGTTTCATGCTGAAAGAGACATTGAAGAGAACTTTTAAAATGGAAAGACATCAGACATCTCATATTCCTGAATAGACAGACCTAATATTATAAAAATGGCCATACCGCCAAAACTGACATACAGATTAATGTAACTCCTGTAAAAATACCAATAGTATTTTTTTACAGAACTAGAACAAAACAATCAGAAAATCGGCACAGAACAAAAAGAGACCCGGAATAGCAAAAACAATCCTTAGCAACAAGATAAAAGCAGATGGCATCACAATTCCAGATATCAACTTTTATTAAAAAGCATCACTGATATAAAAAAACTTTGTGTTGGCACAAAAACAGACAGGTTAGACAATGGAACAGAACTGATGGTGCATAGATAACACCAAGTACACGCAGCTATCTGATCTTTAACAAAGGAGCCCAAGCATACACTGGAGAAAGGACAGCCTCCTCAGTAAATGGTGCTGGGAGAACCAGTAATCCTCATGCAGAAGAATGAATCTAGTCCCACACCTATCGCCATGCACCAAAATCAAATCAAAGTGAATCAAAGATCTAGACATTAAAAGCGAAACACTGAACTTCCTAGAAGACAAATTAGGCAAATATCTAAAAGACACAGGGGTAGGCAAAGACTTCCTTGACAAGATCCCAAGAGCAAAAGAAATTATCCCCATTATTAACAAATGGGATCTTGTCAAATTAAAAAGCTTCTGCACAGCAAAGGAAACTATCAACAATGTAAAAAGAGAACCAACAGACTGGGAAAAAATATTCACCACCAACAACTCAGATAGGAAGCTCATAACTAGAATATACAGGGAGCTGAAGAAAAGTAAACCAACCAAAACAAAGGAACCTATTGAAAAGTGGGCAAATGAAATGAAGAGGCAGTTCACTCATGAAGAAGTACAAGTGGCCAATAGATACATGAAAAGATGTTCAACATCTCTAGCCATAAGAGAAATGCAAATCAAAACAACACTAAGATACCATCTCACTCCAGAGGAGAATGGCCTATATCAACAAGTCAAATAGCAATCAGTGCTGGAGAGGCTGTGGGGAGAAAGGAACCCTCCTGCACTGCTGGTGGGAGTGTAAATTCCTACAACCACTCTGGAAAGCAGTATGGAGAACTCTCAAAAGACTAGAAATAAATAGCCCCTTTGATCCAGCGACACCCCTCCTGGGAATATATCCAAAAGAGGCCAGAACAACACACAACAGAGATATATGTATACCCACGTTCATAGCAGCACAACCAACAATAGCTAAAATATGGAAGTCACCAAAATACCCATCAACAGACCAGTGGATACACAAACCGTGGTATTTATACACAACGGAATACTACGCATCTGTAAGGTCCACAGTGTGGAGGTTTTCACAGGCAAATGGAAGAAACTTGAGAAAATCATGCTTAGTGAAGTGAGTCAGAAGCAGAAGGTGAAACATCGAATGGTCTCTCTGATTTGAGAGAGCCAGATCACAACTCTTATGGAACATAAAAAGAAAAATAAAAGTGAAACAGAGAGGTAGCGTGGGGAGGGAGGGAGGGGAGGGGAGGGGGAGGGACAAAAGGAGAGTGGGAAAGTCCTTGTCACCTTGACAAGATACATAGGTGCACAAAATGCTAAACTTCATTGTAAACCTTAAATTTTGCACTTACACATATCAATAAAATGGGGAAAAATAGCTATGGAAGGTCCTAACCTCAAATTATACAAAGTATGTATGACAAACCCTTTCCCAAAATCATTCTCAATGAGAAAAAAATTCAAAGCAATCCTTCTAAAACTTGGAACTAGATAAGGGTGTCACACTCACCACTATTTTTCCACAAAATTATTGTTTTTATTTACAATACGTAATAAGTACATTCAACTTGTAGAATTGGTGAATATATACATCATATTTTGAATATTTTCACTTCCCTTACCCCACCCCCAAGCCTCCCTTGTCCCTCTTGAAAGAATGTATATCTCTGCTTTGTACCATCACTCTTATTTTAGTCTTTTACTTTCTTTACTTTGGGCTACTAGTATTAGAGGAAACATGGAATATTCAACCTGTGTTTGATTTAATTTAGTAGCGTAATGGTCTCAAGGTGCACACATTTTCCTATAAATGACTCAAATTTATCTTTCTTGATGGCAAAGTAGTACCGTATTTTCTACACTATACACCACATTTTCTTTATTCATTCAGCTGTTGATGGACACACCAGCTGCTTCAAAGATTTAGCTACTGGGAGTTGAGTTGCTGTAACCATTGACTTAGCTCTGTTCTGCCATGCTGTGAAGCGCTCTCTGGCTCCTGCCCCATTTTACCATCTTCAGACAACCACCTGTAAATGGACTGTGACCTTCTGAAACTGTGAGCTAAAATAAATCTTTCCTCCCTAAAGTTGTGGATAAAAAGTAAATAAGACTGCATATATCACTATTATCACTTATTTTTACAAATCTTTTGGGGAAGATATCTGAAAGTCTTGTAGCTGAATCAGTTGGAGTATGGATTTTCAAATTTTTGAGGAATTTCCACACTGGTTTTCATAATGACTATGCAAGTTTACTGTACCACCAACAATGTAGAAGGGTTAATTCTTCCAAAAACACAGCAGGCATTTATTGCTTTTTGAGTTCTCAGTAGTTGCCATTTTCGTTGGAGTAAGATGGTCCTTAGTAATTTTTTGGCAACTCTCTAATGGCTACAGATGATCAACATTTTTTCATTTTCTTTTGAGAACTGTCTATTCATTTCAATTGCCCTTTTTAACTAAGTCTTTTATTGTTGGGAGTCTACTATTTTTAATTTCTTTCTATATTTTAATTATGAGTCCTCTGTCTGAGGAATAGGAGACAAAAAATTTCCTATTCCACCCATTTTTCTCTTCACTCTTTTGATATTTTCCTTTGCTGTGCAGAAACTTTTAAATTTTATATAATTCCACTTGTTGATTCAGTGTGATTATCTAATGTGCAATAAGTGTTCTGTTGAGAAAGTCCTTGCCTGTGCCTATATCTTTAAAAGTTTTACCAATTTTATCTTCCAATAGATTCAGTTTCTGTTTTATTACCTAGAGCACTGATTCATTCACATTTAATATTCATACAGGATGCAAGATACATATTTAGATTCATTTTTTTTGCAAATAGACAACCAGTTGTATATTTGTGGTTTTTAAGGGCTATCTTTTCTCTAGCCTGATTTTTGTTGAGGAACAGATGTCTGAGGGTGCACTGTCAATTCTTTTCTATTCATCTACCTGTCTGTTGTGCCAATGCTGTGTTGTTTTTAATCAATGTTGCTTGGTAGTATAACTTAATGCCTGAGATTGTGATGCCTTCTGCTTCTCCCTTATGGCTTCGAATTGTTTGGGCTATGCTGGATCTCATCTGTTTCCATATGGATTTAGGATTTTTTCTAGTTCTGTGAAAAATGCTATTAGGGTTTTGATTGGAATTACATGGCATCCATATATCAGTTTTGGTCATATGACCATTTTGACAATATTAATTCTGCCTATACAGGAACAGGAGTTATTGTTTAATCTTCTGTGTCCTTGTCAGTATCTTCTTTTCTGAGTTTCTGAGTGCTGTAGTTTTCAATGTAGAGGTCTTTCTTTTTTTTTTCTTTTGGTTAAGTTCATTCTTAAGTATTTAATTTTTTGAGGTGACTGTGGACGGGATTGTTTTTCTGATGTATTTCTCAGTGATTTCATTTTTGGTGTACAGGCATGCTAGTTATTTTGTGTATTGATTTTGTATCTTTTGACTCCGATTAATTTGGTTATTATTTCTAAGAGACTTATGATGGAGTTTTTGAGTCTTATAGGTAGAGGATAATGTCATCTTCGAATAAAGATCAATAGATATTTTTTCTTTTTCTACACATATCCAATTTATTTTATTCTTTTGCCTTATTTTTCAGGATACAGTTTCAAGTTCTGTATTGAACAGGAGTGGTGAGAGTGAACACCCTTAACTTATTCCTCATTATGTATTTTGATCTGTCCTTCTATCCCTGGACTGAAGCCCACTTTTGGTCATGCTGTACAACCTTTTTAATAATTTGTTATATTCCATTTTCAAGCATTTTCTTGAAGATTTTTGCATGTATGTTTATTTTAAAATTTGGCCTATAGCGTTCTTCTTTTGTAAAACATTCTGATTTTGAAATCATAGTAATGCTAGCTTCCAAAAAGGAGATTGACAGTGTTCCTTCTCTTTTAACTTGATGGAAAAATTTGAGAGTATTGTTGTTAGCAATTCCCTGAAATTCTGGTAAAAATTCCTCAATGAATTCATCAGGTAGGGGCCTTTTCTTAATTGGTATGGACTATTACTGTATAAATTTCATTCCTTATTATTGGCCTATTCAGGATTTTTGTAACTTCTTCATTTGCCTTTGTTGTTTCATATCTGTCTATTAATTTATCTATTTGCCTTGGTTCTCAATCTTATTGGAATATATATTTTAAAAACAGTCCCTGTTAATTCTCTGGATTTCATCAATAGATATTGCAATATCTTCAGTTCTAATTGCATTAATCCTTTCTTTTTCTTTTGGTGAGTTTGGCTAATGAATTATTAATCTTATTGGTCATTTTGAAGAATGAACTTTTTGATTCATTGACATTTCGTATTTTTTAGTTTTTATTTTTGCTGCTAATTCTTAAAATTTCTTTCATTCTACCACTTTTGGATTTAGATTGCTCTTGTTTCGATTGGACCTTGAGGTGTATTATTGTGTTACTCACTTGGAATTGCTCTACTTTCAATGTGTGTGTTTATAACTACTAATTTCCCTCTTAGTACTGCTTTTGTTGCATCCCACAGATAGTGGTATGATATGCTTACATTGTTGTTTGACTCTAGAAACTTCTTTTCTTTGATTTCTTTCATGATCCATTACTTGTTCAGTAATGCCCTATTGAGAGGAGTCAAGATGGAATTAGAGTAGAAACTCCAGAAATCAGCTAGGGAGGCAGATAGCTACAGGGAACTGCATCTCTTAACTATAGAAAAAAATCCAAGGATTAAAAAAACCAAAGGTTGGTGATTATGAACTGGAGAGGTCCTGAGTCGCAGATATTCCACAACCCTGCAGAAGGTTTGAGGGTACATCTGAGATAAACACTCTGTAGCCCACTTTAAGATGCACTTTAGAAGGAACTATGTGGGGAGAGACAGCTGTCTACAACCTCTATTCACCTGCGCATTGTAGCACTGAGGACTGGAATAGGTGGGAGAAACTCTGTCCTGTCCCACATGGAAAGCTCAAGGGTGCTATGGAGTAGTGCAAGCCAAGCAGCGACAGCAGTAGCAGCCATGTAGCAGGGGAAATGAAAGAGAGAAGGGAGGCAGAGCCCTTTACCCTCTCAGTCCTGCCTATGTACCATACTGAAGCCAGAGGCCTGAGAAGGGCTACAAACCCAAAAGGAACATATACTCCACAGCAGGGGGAAGGAAACCCCTTGCACTGGGTCACACATGCCACAGCCTGGAGCCACCTGTGACAAGGGCCCTAGGCATCCTCCAACACAATATGCTGTCTGTGTGGGCCTCAGCCCGATCCTTCCTGGGGCCAAAGTTGGCACTATGGAGTCAGGGCTGCCTGCATACTGTACGGGGTCAGCAGTGACCTGAAGCTGACTCAGACTGGGGGGTCTAGGAACCACCCAACATACTATCTTCTCCAAGCACACTTTGGCCCAGGCCTGTCGAGAGCAGAGGCCAGCACTGTGGAGATGGAGGTTCTGCATACCTATGGCAGGTGGCAGTGGCCTGGAGCCTCCTGGGACTAGGGCCCTAGGCAGCCCCTAAAACACTATGCTCTCTGCCCACACCGCAGCCCGGTCCTACCTGGCACTGAACCTGGCACTGCTGAGCTAGTGGTACGCACATACACTGTGGCAGCCAGCCAGCAGCTGGCAAGGACAAAACCAGTGATATGAACGTGAAAAGGACAGAGTACAAGTAACTCAGAGGCCGCAAATTGTGAGGATTTAGAAAGGGGTGTCCCTTTTTCCCCAGTTCTCCAATATTAAGGGCTTGGCCTGCTTAGGGCCTTAGTGCTTGGGGGTTGCATGAATAAGGATGGGGGGACTGGCCCAGAGAATTTTAGAAATGGAGATATGGAGCAGGAATTACAATCCCAGCCAGTGTCTTCAGGCAACTAAGGGAGGAGAGTTGGATTGCTTGTAATCCCTTGGTGTCTCAGGGAATATCTGTGTACAGGGCACCTGCCTGGAACATTGGGAAAACTTCAAGGCTCCTTCCTTGAATAAACTCTAAGTGAGATTCTGTCAAGTTCAGGGAGGAGTGTGGATAGCTCATATTCCCTGAAAAACACGAGGACCTGCTGGGAGCAGGTTACTTAATACGGATGATTGGGAAAAGCCCAGGCCCAATAGCTTGATGGAACTCTCAGTCAAATGGTGATAACGAGGTCCCTGGTAGTGGTCACATCCAAACAACACAAGGAGTAATTGTTATTTTTTTTGTTTGATTTAGTTTCCTTTTTTCTTGTGAATGCTTTTTTTTTCTGTTTTGGCCCTTTTTCCTCTTCTTCCCTTCCACCTTCTTCTATTTCTGTTGTTAGTTTTATTTTTTTAATTTCTCTGTCTCTTGATTAGCTCTGTAATCCCTTTTATTAAAAAAAAATATTTCTAGAAATTCTAAAGCCATACTCTCTCCTCTTCATTCATAATTCTTGCTAACTCATCTTACTCTTGCCCAGATTGCTTTTCTTTCTTTTTCCCCATTTTATTGATATACATATAAGTGCAATGCATAGAGTTTACATTGATCTTGAGTATTTTGTGCATATACACATCGTGGCAAAATTACAAATCCTTCCCCTCTCCCTTTCTGACCCTCCCATTCCCTCCCCAGCCCTCCAGGTCCCTTCATTCCCCAATAAGTTCTATGAAATAATTGTGGTTTGTGTTTCTCATAGTAGAGAAACCATTCAATATTTTGCCTTCTGCTTCTGACTCATTTCACTAAGCATGATGGTCTCAAGTTGCCCCCATGTACCTATAAAAGTCTCCAATCTATCTGTATTTATATATGGGTAGTATTCCATCATGTATAAAAACCACAATTTACGTATCCATTGGTCTGTTGATGGGTATTTTGGTGTCTTCCACATTTTAGCTATTGTTAGTTGTGCTGCTATGAACACGGGTATACATGTATCTCAGCTGAGAGTACTTTTCTTTATCTGTTATTATCTGACTGGAATATAAGTCAGAATTTTCTCTACCATATAAACACTTATCTGCTTTGTATTATGCACCCAAAGCTAGCTCCAAGTCTTATGCTGTTCTCTCCCTACTCCAATTTCCGTTATTAATAGAATTGCTAAGTATCAGTAACACATAATCATGTAGATAGACTAGTCAGGATCCATTAACTGTATACTATTTAAGTATAAGTATATCACTAACAAAGATTTCTCTCTATATTATTATCAGTAACATAGTGGTGCCATGTATGACCTCTTCTAATAGGCTACTAAACAATTTACAGAGAAACCTTCATTAGTAGTATAGATCAAATTTAGAATGTTAAGATTGGATTGGGTGTGTATATATGGTTAGCATAAATGTATAGCCAATAGAAAGTAAATATAAAGATAGATACAAATATCGATCACATTGTTAAAAAACAATATAGGGGGTGGAGACTCATAAAGTTGGACTACTTCTGGTGGTTTGGTTTAGCCTGAATGAGCTATACAGATCTCTATTATTTTAGTGACTTTGGTATAATACCCATATTAATAGAACATTTCAATAAGTCAGTATTAGACTTAATTAGATATATTGAGAGGGCATACTAGATCTATTAATGTTATGGGTAGAATAGTTATAATATTAAATTTGGTACTAGGTTCTGCTGAAATGCTATTAATCTTGGATAGTAATGTAAATAATTTTTATTCAAAGTATGGATGCTGACATAAACAGTGATCTTCATACCCAATACAAGCTAATACGTATTTTGTTTCTACACCATATAGAGATCTATAATCTGATTTTCCCTCACCAAAGAGTAGAGTAGATTATGGAATCAACAGAAGGTGGGACATTGAGAATACTTTCAAAATTAATACCTGAATAAACAGAAAATAGTCACAAAATCTAAAACCTTAACAAAATCAAGGAAGCTCTACGGGAAAAAATAGTCTAATGTAAGAATCTGCACAAGACAGACAGTCCATCAACAATATCTGACCGGCAACCTACTACAACAGAGCCATGGGGAAATGAAGCAACAGCTCACCTGAAAAAGGACTTGACACCTGGGAGCCACTAACAAGGATCCTGAAGTAGCAGAATCTACGGAAAATGAAATCAAAAAGCAAATAAACCTAATAGCTTAAAAGCTTGAGCAATACATAGTAGAGATGCACAGGAACCTCATATCATGCATAATCAAAGAAACAACAATCATTAATAAGAAGTTAGAGGGTGATGAAAAAGAAACAAAGAGATAAAAAAGGCAGTGCAAGAAATTAAGGAACAATTCAGAAGAAAAATAGAATGAAAGCTAAACTCCAAGAGTGAAAAACTCACAGGAAGAAAAACAGAAGCCAGCTTGAACACCTATCAGATCTTGGAAATAAGGTGGATAAATTGGATCACCTAGTCAGTGAGGACCATAAAAGACAAGAGACTGGTTGTAACAGCTAATGGATAAATCAAAGAGAAACAATCTCAGAATTATGGGAGTGCAAAAGAAAGTGGAGAAGTGAACAGAGGACCTAAAGGACACATTCAATGAAATAATAGAAGAAAATTTCCCAAATCTAGTGAAAGAAATGAACAGTGAGTTACTGTAGGCATCTAGAACTCCAAATAACCTTGGCCAGAAAAGAATAGCACCATGGTACATCAAATTAAAATCCCAGAGACTCAAGGCAAAGACAGAATATTAAAATCTATAAGAGAAAAATAGAAAGTAACTTACAAAGACATACCCAGCAGAATAACTGCAGACTTCTCAACACATTCCCTAAATAGATCCAGGAGATAACAGAATGACATCATGTAAGTGCAAAAAAAAAAAAAAAAGCTAACGCACACTACTATGTGCAGCATAGCTATCTTTCAAAATAGAGGAAGAAGTCAATTTTTTTCATGATAAAGGAAATCTAAAGAAATTCACATTCACTAAACCAGCAATGCAGAAAAACTTAAAAGAATCTTAGACAGACATAGGGATACCCAGAGTACCAAAGATCATCGAGAAAGAGAAATAGCAGAAGAGAAGAATAAATAAACAAAATTGTAGACCAAACAATTAAAACTGGGACATCATAATAAT
This sequence comes from Ctenodactylus gundi, assembly GCA_004027205.1. Classification (NCBI taxonomy): domain Eukaryota; kingdom Metazoa; phylum Chordata; class Mammalia; order Rodentia; family Ctenodactylidae; genus Ctenodactylus; species Ctenodactylus gundi. Next base: position 329,987 of record PVKB01001647.1, read on the forward strand.
GGCAGGAAGTAGCAAATATAGCATTATAGTTACACTGAATGCTAATGGTCTCAACTCAGGTATCAAAAGGCACAGATGATCGGATGAAAAACAAAAATACTCAATTTGTTGTGTGTAAGAGACACACTTGACCTGTAAGGAAGCACATAGACAAAAATAAAGGATGGAAATCAATACTTTATGGAACTGGACTGAGGAAACAAGCAAAGGTAGCTACACTATTCTCAGACACAGCAGATTTCAAACCAAAATAGATCAGGAGAGAAAAAGATGGATACTGTATACTGGTTATGGGAACAATTCAATAGGAAGAAATTACAATTATCAATATATATATATGCTCCCAAATTCAGGGTACCCAATTATGTAGAACAAAAAATATTGGGCTTAAAAGACCATGTAGGCCCTAATACAATTAGAGTACCAATATCTATAGATACAATGACAGCAGCTCTAAGAGGGAAATTCGTAGCTGAGTGCTACGAATATGAAGGAAAAATAATCTCAAATTAACAATCTAATGAGGAAGCTCAAGGTCCCAGACAAATAAGACCAAGCCAAATCCAAAAGCAGTAGAAGGAAAGAAATTATTAGAATCAGAGTGGAGATGAACAAAATCAAAAAATACACAATATCAAAGAATCAAAGAGTTGTTTCTTTACAAGGATTCATAAGATTGATAAACCTCTAGCCAAACTCAGCAAAAGAAGGAAAGAAAGTTTTTACATCAATGTAATTAAAAATGAAAAAGATCAAATCACAATACACACTACTTAAATATAGAGGATTTTAGGAAATTAATTTGAAAACTTTTATTCCAATAAATTCAAGAACTGAGAAAGAATGTATAAATTACTTGGCAGATAGAATATACCAAATTTTAATTAAGAAGATATTTAAAAACCCTGAATAAAGCAATAACCAAGAATGAAATTGAGGCAGTAGCAAAGGATCTACCCACAAGGAAAAGCCGAGGTCATGATGGATTCACTGAAAAATTTTATCGGAACTTTAGGGAAGAGTTAGCGCCGATGCTCCTTAAATTCTTTCTTAAAATTTTAAAGAGAAGGAATTCTGCCCAACCTCTTCCTGGAACTAAGTTTCATCTTGATCCAAAAACCAGATAAAGGTCCAACAAAGAAAAAAAAAACTACAGACCAATTTCCCTAATGAATATGGATGTGAAAATCTTCAATAAGATACTTGCAAGAAGAATGTAACAGAATGAAAAGATCACACACCTTGATCAAGTTGGCTTCATCCCAGGAATGCAAGGCTGACTGAAACATAAGTCAAATAATGTAATACACCACATTAACAAAAGCAAAGACAAAAATCACTGAATCATCTCAATAGATGCAGAAAAAAATTGACAAAATACAACATCCCTTTCTGATCAAACTCTAATGAAAATTGGTATAGAAGGATCCTACCTCAATCTAATGAAAGAAATTTAAGACAATCCTACAGCCAACACCATTCTAAATCAGAGAAAACTGAAGGAATTTCCTCTCAAATCAGAAATGAGACATGGATGTGCACTCTCACCACTTCAACATAATGCTCAAAACATTTACCAGAGCAATCAGGCAAGAGACTGGAATAAAATGAATATTCATAAGAAAGGAAGAAGTCAAACTATTCTTATTTACAGACAGCATGATTCTTTACCCAAAGGACCCAAACATGTCCACTAGAAGACTCTTAGAGGTAACAAATTCAGCCAAGCTGTAGAACATAAAATGAATACCCAAAAATCAGTAGCATTCTTCTATGGCAACAGTGAAAACACAGAGAAAGAGATAAGAAAGAGTCCCAATTAAAGTCACATCAAAGAAACTAAATACTTAGAAACCAACCTCCCCTAAGCAAGTGAAGGACCTCTACACTGAAAACTGCAGTAGTCTAAAAAAAAAAATCAAAGAGAATTTTAGAAAATAAAAAGGCATCCCCTGTCCCTGGATAGGCAGAACCAACATTGTCAAACTGGCCATACTACTTAAACTGACATACAGATTCAATGCAATTCCAATGAGGATACCAAAATCACTTTTCACAGAACTAGGAAAAATGATTCAAAAATTTATATGAAACCACAAGAGGCCTAAAATAGCCAAGACCTTTAAAAAAATTTAAAAACCTTGAAGGCATCAAAATACCAGATATCAAAATATATTATATTACAAAGCAGTAATGATAAAAAAAAAAAACCTACATGGTATTGGCACAAAAATAGACAGGTGAATCAGTGGAACAGAATTGAGAATACAGAACCATCTTTGAGTACCTTCAGCCATCTGATTTTCAACAAACCAACACAAAATATCCACTGGAGTAAAGATAACCTCTTTGCAAATGGTGCTGGGAATACTGGCTAGCCATACACTGAAGAATGAAACTACATCCACATCTTTCACCATGTTCCAAGATCAAATCAAAATGGAGCCAAGACTTAGACATTAAAAGGGAAACACTGAACTTGTTGGAACAAAAATAGGCAAAAACCTTGAAGACATAGGCATGAGTAAAGACTTTCTCAACACCAAGCATCAATAAAGGGGCTTATATGAAATTAAAAATTAAAAACCTTCTGCACAGCAAAGGAAAAATAACAGTGAGGAAGGCATTGACATAATGGGGGGAAATTTCTGCCAGATGCTCTTCAGACAGAGGACTATGAAAAAGAATATACAAAGAACTAAAAATATTATATCCTTCAAAATAAGACTCAATCAAAATATGGGCATCTGAAATGAATAAATAGTTCTTAGAAGAAGTCCAAATGGCCAATAAATACGTGAAAAAAGTTCAGCATCTTTAGCCATCAGAGAAATGCAAATCAAATAAATGCTGAAGTTCCATCTAACTCTGGTAAGAATGACTGGTATTAAGAATTTTTTTAAAATGCTCATGAGGCTATGGGGGAAAAAGGAACCCTCCTACATTGCTTGTGGGACTGTAGACAGGTACTACCACTATGGAAAGAAGTATGGATATTTCTCAAAAAAAAAATTGAAAACAGATATCTCATTTGACCTAGCTATGCCTCTTCTGGGTTTCTTCCCAAAAGAGTTAAAGTCATCATACAAGAGTGACATATGCGTACCCATGTTTATAGAAGCACAATTTGTAATAGCCAAATCTTGGAAGAAACCTACATGTCCAACAACAGATGAATGGATAGAGAAGAAGTGGTATGTGTACACAATGGAGTACTATTGTGCCATAAAAAAGATCAATTTGAATCATTTGTAGTAAAGTGAATACATGATACAATTATTCTTAGTGAAATAAATCAGACACAGAAGGTTTAATATCACACGGTTTCTCTAATATGAGAATACCAAACCATAAAAAAGTGAAAGAAGAAAGTAAGACAGACTTCATGGAGGAGAAAAGGGGGTGTGTGGAAGGTTAGTTGCAGGGAAGGAAAAGGGAAAAGGATGTGACATGTAAATAATAAAAATGATAAATAAAGATATATTAAGAGGATTTAAAAGTAACATGTAATAGCAGAGATACATGCACACCCATGTTATAGCAGCACAACTAATACCAGCTGTGTTATGGAAGGTGCCAAAGTAACTATCAATAGACCAATGGCTTGTTTAAATGTGGCATATATTCATAATGGAGTACTATGTCATGAAGACAGATAAATAGGAGCCACTCATTAGTAAATGGATACCACTGGAGACCGTCATGCTTACTTAGCCTCAGAAGGTTAAATATCGCATGGTTTCTCTCATATGAGAAACCCAGAGTGTACATAAATAATAGTCAAGTAAGTGAGATGTTTGAGTCAGGAGGGCTGAGGAGGGAGTGCGAAAGCGAGCAAGGGGGTGAGGAAAAGAAAGGGAAGTTGTGGTATACATGTGCACAAAATTCTTGAATTTGATATAACCACTGTGTATCTTATATACATACTAATAAAAATGGGGGGGAGGACTTATAAAAATATAAATGTATCCTATATATAATAAAAAATTTAGAAACAAACAAATGCTTAAAAAGTGGTTAGTTCTAAACGTAATGATTTCCAATGTAGTTATTTCTAAGAATCATATTTAACTAGAAGAACAATAATAATGAAGAGCCCTCAAACTACTCATACCCTGTGACCCAGCAATTGAGCATGCAAAAATGATTCCCAATCAGAATTTAGTGCCTCTTTATCTAATCAGAGTTATGTATATAATTGATTATTATAGCAAAGTTTATAACAGAAAAATTTAGAATTTAAGGTGCAATAACACATCGCTGATTAAAGTAATTATGCTGCATCCACTTTTTAAGTACCAAGGAAGCTTTGATGTAGAAAATATTTAATGCTCTTAAAAAATATTAACCTCATCCCAGCAATGCAAAAAAAAAAAAAGTCAGCCAAATATTATCAAATGAGAAACCGTGTTGGTCCTGGCCATGGCTCAGTAGTTAAAGCATACAAGGAGAAAGTGAAAGAAAGGCCTTGGGTTCAATTTCTCAGTACCACATAAACCAGGGATGGTGGCACTTGCTTGTAATCCCAGCATTCAGGAGGCTGAGGCAAGAGGACTCTCAGGGGTTTGAGGCCCACCTGGGCTATATAGTGAGTTCAGCATCAGCCTGGTCTACAGAGTGGGACTCTGTTTCAAAAGAAGAAAGAAAGAAAAAGAAAGAAAGAAAAGAAAAAAACTGTGAATAATATTTGGAGAGAAAAATCATTACATAAAGGTTCAGATTCAATTAAGTTAGTTTAAAAGTTCAGATTCAATCAGGTTAGTTATTCAGCTACATATAGTTGTGGAATGTGGGAACAAAGTAGAAATCACACCAGAGTGGAAATGAAGGGAAAGTCAATCTTATTTTCACAGCTGCCAGCAGAAATAAGAAGTCCATACAATTTGTTGCCCTAGATCATTCATGCTGCTGTAACAAGACACTCAAGACTGGACAATTGATAACAGAAATTTGTTTCTCACAGTTTGGGGGGCTGTGAAGTCCAAGATCAAGGCTCTAGCCGACTTAATGTCTGGTGAGGGCTTGGTCTATGCTTCCGGGATAGTGCCTTGTTGCTACATGCTCTAGTGGAAATGAAACCTTGTGCTTTCATAACGTACAAGGGAAGAAAACCCACTTCCTTTCATAAAGTTGAAGGGAGAAAACACATTTTCCTCAAACCCTTGTCTGAGTGCCCTAATCTTATCCATGAAAGCTCCACCCTCACAACTTTATCACCTCCAATAGGCCCATCACTTAACACTCTCTCATTAGTGACTGTTTCAATGTAATAATTTTGGAAGATACATTCAGAACACAGCATTTGCCAAACTGAGTTATCTTTGGTTCTTCCGTCCCCTACTCCCAAGTGCTACTCCTTAGGGACAACTCTTGTTGGAAGTTTCTTATCTGTGTCTTCAGTGGATTTATGACTAAGGCTTGGGAACAATGTTCCTTGAATAAGCTTAACGTGAAAGGGACTCATTTATCATGGAATAAGTACTCCAGGGATCAAATTATAAAAGATTGGAGTAAGGTCAGCAATCGAAAGTACAGTGCGGGCCTGCCTGCAGGAGTGCCCAACTTGCAGCACAAACTTTTTTTGATTTTATTTCTCCCAAAATTATTCTTTTTATTAGTATGCATTTGCAATACATGACAGTAACATGAAACTGGAGGGATTGGTGCAAATACACATCATATCTTAATCATTTTTACTTATCATTGCTCTTTTTCTTAGTTTAATGTCATAACAAAATAAGAACAATAAAAGCATTTTTGTTTCTTATACACGTTGGCTATATTATATATGTTTTATACCAGTTCAAGACTGTTCTTCACTCAAAAAAGTGGACCAAAAAAAGGCAAGCCATAGGTTGCACACATATGGCTGAAGGGACATCATATGAAAAGAGAGCTACATATTTGCATTTGAAACAATGATGAATAATGATAAGAATAAAGGGCATTGTAAGGCTGACCCCTGTAAGTCATATCTCTACACAATTAGGTATGTCAGGTACCTAACAAGGCTGGTATATTGTCACCTTCGAACAGCTTTCAAGTGGAATTTTGCAAAGTTCTGAGTTTTCCTCATTTTTAGGTGGGAGGCAGGAGTAGCTAAGTTCATAAGATGATTTCTTTAATGGAAACCTAGTACACAGAAAACTCAGTTATCACTAGTAGATCTTAAAACACTTAGATCTGAGGATAAGATCTTAAAAGACAGGGAGAAAAATAAGAAAAAACAGAATCATAATAGACAAGAAAGAAAATTTTCAAGGAAGAAGTGATGAACTCTGTCAAAAAAAATGGAGACATTAAATGGTATGCAGGCTAAAATAGGCAATGTAGATAAAGATAACAAAATCACTTGGTATATAAAATGAAAATCATACCTTTAACCAATAAGCTATTGCATCCGTGAATATACCAAACAGGTACAACATAGTAAAGTTGAAAGATATGCTTCATTATTATTGTTTTCATGTGCTTTCATAATTATTCTCTTTTTTGCAGCCAAAATTCAACCCAAAAAATGACTATAATTATCAACCTTTTCAAAGGTTCAAAATTATTTTTATGTTTTTAAGTCTCATTCTTTTGCACTAAAGGTCAAACAAATAAAAATCAGGCCCTGACAAGGTTGAATTGCCCCATCTTGTAAGCAAACCGGGAATTTTACTTTGGCAACCCGAAGATTTTGCAGTTCTTTGTTCCCTTTCTGAAGAGGAGAGGGTCATCCTCAGCATGTTCTTCCCATGGTCATTTATTTTGCCTCAAGCCAACTGGATGCTTCTCTGTCAGAGGGCTCCACGTTTCCATCCAAAAGAATTGTAAACACATTTCAGGAGCAATGCAGATGTTGCTTTGTGCAAATGCAGATGTTACTTAAATCAATGTGCTTATAATGATTACAACTTTAATCTCCATTCTTAGATTCTGCATTACAGTTACTGAAACTTCCATTAGAGTTTACTTTGTTTCTTTTATCATGCCCTTTTTACGCCCTTTCTTAGTTTCCCTATATCTATTCATATGTTAAGATTCGAACAGACTATTAAAAAAAAACAGGATAAATTCAATCTTTGGCTGATCCTCTCAAGTGACTACATGCTGTGTTATTTAAGGACACAATTTGGCCCCTGGTCCTCACACTTATATGTACTTTTCCAATGAGATTAATCCCCAATCTTTCCATGATTCTGATAACTTCATCTGCATAGCATACAATATCCATCTTGATGGAGCCATCTAGCCTTTGCCATCCTCTTGTCTCGTCCTGGCCTCTACTGCCCTGGCATCTTATGTCCCTACTTAATCAAGCTTCTTATAGTTCCTCACATGTGATTTTTTTTCTCATGTCTCCAACTTTATACGAACTCCTTTCTCTACCCTAATGTCCCCTCCTCAATTTTAAATTAATTTCTAACGAGATTTCACTAGAGAAATAATTTTCCAAAAAATCTCTCAGTTTCTCTCCTCTTTCTTCTCTTTTCAGTTCTTTTCTCTTCTCTCTCTTTCTCATCTTCTCTCTCCCTCCCTCCTCTCTACCTGCCACAATTATGTGTGGCTTGTACCTCTATGTCCTTCCATTGCATATATCATCTTGCATTAGAAGTTTCTAACCAAATCGACTGAGGTGCTCTTTACAGAAGATAAAATACAGATTTTAAATGTACAGACTGATGAGTTTTGACAAGTGTAAAATTGGTGTAATCACCACTTAAATCAAAATGTAAAGTATTTCCATCAGCAAAGAAAATGATCTTATGTTCATGTCCTTTTGCAATCAACCTCACCCACATAGGCAGACACCAATCTTGTTTCAAAAAAAGTTGTGTTTTTTTTATTCTAGAACTTCATGCAAATGAACTCACTTTGTTTGTGCTCTTAACATTGCTCCTTTCTTTCAACACATTGCTTTTAAAATATGTAGTTGCATATATCTAAAATTCGTGCCTTCTTATTGCTAAATGATATTCCATTATATGTCTTGTTTATCCATATACCTGTCGAAGGAAATTTGGCTTGTTTCCAGTGTGAAGTTATTAAGAAAGTGACCTGCTGTCAAAATTAGCATACAAATATTTGTGTTGACATATATTTTTCATTTTTGTTGGGTAAATAAATAGGAGTAGAATTTCCAGATATATGGAAAATACATTTTTCAAGAAATGTTCAAACTGTCTTACAAAGTGGCTGTGCCATTGTGTATTTGTCCTGGCAGTGTTTCAGTGCTGCAATTGCTGTGTGTTCCACAACATACTTAACATGGTCATTTTTTAATTTTTGCCATTCTACTAACGTGGTGTGTGACATCTTTCCATTTTATACTGGTATAATCGTATACTTGTGACTAGACAATTTATAGAATATTTAAACTTATTTTGGGCAGTTTGGAAGCTAAAACATCCAATATCAATGCACTAAGAGGTTCAACATTTGGTAAAGGTCCAAAATAGCATCGTGCACACTGCATTCCTACTGGGGAAAAGAACTATTCCCCATGTGAAAGAAGAGCCCAAGAGCCAAGAGAAGACCGATCTCATCATTTTAAAACAGCATCAAAATTTCCAGACAAGTTGAGTGGCTCTGTAGTGGATCATCCAAAAGTTGAGACACAGCAAAAAAAAAAAAAAAAAAATCTATTAAACTGAGCTAAGAATAGTACAAGAGCTCAGGAATTCGAAAGAGATCAACAGGGAAGTTAGAATCCTGGAGGAGCTGACAAAGACTAAAGAACATGCCAGCCCAGGAAGCCACCCCAGGCTACCTGGGAAGGACCAGCAGCTACAAATGTGAGCCAGCCACAAGGGAGCCAAAAGCCACAAAAGTAGATAGCAATCAGGCAGTTCTGTCCTCTAGGAGAAGCAACCCCATGGATAATGTAAATTGAAAATACAATGTAAACTTTCTCTTTGAAAATGTCTCCCAACTACTCAGCATACCAGCTCGGAAGAAGCAGTATTTGACAGTACCATACTAGATGACATAGTTAGGAGCCATTTGGGAAAGAACTCTTGTCTGAACCGCTTTAGAAAAGAGAAGCCATAAGTGGGCCATACACCAGGGACTTTGGGGACATTCTAAAAACACTAGGAAGGAGCTGGCACAAAAGACAGTCACAGAGACGAAGAACAGGCCATGAATCTCCTGACAGGTTCAGGCCACAGTGAGAGTAGGTCAGGAAGGGTGGAGAGCCCCACCATTGGAAGAGGAAAGCCGGAACAGAAGGGGAAGTTTTTCAAGAGAACTGAGTGTGATCAAGACAGTTGGAACAATTGGACTGTTACCGCCTCCTTACTGCTTACTCCCTACACAGAACGGAATTTTCAGTTCCCCCTACTCACTCTCATACACATCCAGAGGAAATCCTTGGCTTAGCCACTCAGGCAAGGTACAGTACTACAGATTTGAACACAGAAAAAGTGGGACAGGTCTCAGTATGAAATCAGTTAGTAACATATGAACAGGGAATCACAGCTGATCACAGCTAATTGTCGTTCTTCCCTCCCTGTCTCTGATAGACAGTGGACACCAACATCATAAGACCTAGAAAGAGACTACTTCCTCAAATAACACTGTGAAAATTTTTAGATTCACCTCAGGTGTTCTTTGTATGAACTTTTTGGGGTTGTGTCTTTTTGTTATTATTGCTGTGTTTGTTTCTGATTGCTTTTATTTTTGGTTTCAAGGTCTTCTATAGGCCTTCTTAAATTGCCCTTTTATAGACATTTATACTATTCTCTACTTTTTCTCTTTTTCTCTTGTGCTTCTTTGTGTTACTTTTACCTAACTCTATTTATTTCTTGATAGTCTTCAGAAAGAATTTTATCTTTTCTTTATTCCTTCTACTCTTCTTCATTTTCTCTCTCTATAAAGCTGACTCTTTCTCTCAATCCCCCTTTCCCTACTCCTGTCACTCGTACTGTTACTATTAAGCATTATAGCTATCTGATTTAACCTGTTAAGTCTTAATAATCACTTCATTAATTTATGTCTAGGACATCAAGACAAACTTCTTTATGATTATTAAAAATGGTATAATGTTGTCCACCACTCCTGCTGCTACCGCCCACATGTTCCACTGCCTGTGCATGCCCACTGCCAATACTGACATCACAGAAATAGGCAACCTGCACATGCAACCAGAACCTCTGACGTGACTGAACTCTGAGTCACCCAGGCTGCAGCAGAGACAGAGAGAGGCTCTAGAAGTGATACAAACTGAATGTTTTGCTTTGTTTTGTTTTCTGTTTGATTTTTTTGGTTTGGTTGAGATTTCTTATTTTCTTCTTAGTCTTCAGTTATTTTTCTTCTTTTGGGTCTTAAACTTCACTTCAAAGGTTTTGTATGGGTATGACAAAAGTGTACTGTTTCTGCAACTGAATTGGATATTTCTTTTTTTTTCCTCTTTGCTTCCCTTTCAAAATCTCCTGTTTCTGTTACTTGTCAGTTTCTGAATCTCTCACTCTCTCAACAAGCTCTTTACACACTTTTCAAAAAACTCTATAGATTCTAAAGTCATACTGTCTCCATTCCACATATAACTTTCCTGAATCCATCTCACTCTTTCTGGTAGTGCTTTCATTTGACCTCTCTCCTTTGACTGAGGTGGGAGTTCTGTAAGCTTTTTCTCTACCTTTTAAATATTTCCTTCATATCTATTACACTCTCAAAGCTAACCTTTAATCTTAGTCTGTTCTCTACTTACTACAATCACCCTATTAGTACTGTTAAGAATTAGCAACACACGGCCATATAGAAAGACAAATAGGAGAGCAATAATTATATAACATTTAGTAGAAACAGATCAGGAGATTTCTCTCAATGTTATCAACAATAATTTAGTGTCATCATGAGCAAACTGTTCTAATAGGCCACCAAACAATTTGTATGGAGTCTTCCATTAGTATATAGACTAAACTTAGAAAGTACAAAGGAGATTGGGTGTATATAGAGATATCTGGTCAGCATATGTGTATAACTAGTTGATTCAAGTATAAACATAGATAAAAATATCCATTACATTGTTAAAGAGAGTATAGTAGAGGGAGTCTAATAAGAGTGGATAACTTCTGGTGGTTTAGTTTAGCCTCTGTAAGCAATATAGAGGTCTAATTTATTACTGACTGTGATATAATACTGGTAATAATAGAATATATGAATAAGTCAACTTTAGGTTTATTTAGGTAGATACATTAAGAGTGCAGTGATTAACATTAAGGGTAGAAGAGTTATACTACTGAACTGGCTAATAGTTGCTGTCAATATTTTGTTAACTTGCTTAGTAATGTACATATAATTCTTCATTCAAGGTATAAATGTTGACATAGACATTGATTAGATCCAATATAGACCGACAAATACTTTGTCTGTAGACCACGTACAGTTTTGTAATCTGTTCTTCATTCACCAATAATGGAGGATATTAACCAACAGAAGGTTTGTAATTGAGAAGATCTTCAAAACTGAGAGTTATGTAAGCTAAAAATAAACACAAACACTAAAACCCTAGCAAACTTAAGGAGACTCCAAAGGCAAAAAAATTCTAATAAAATTATCTTTATATAGACATAAGAGCCCATCAACACTACTAGAGCTGTATCTAACAGCAATAGAATGATGAGAAAGAAATAATAACTCACCTTAAAAAAAGGCCCAACATCCCAGAAGTTGATACCATGTGTCCTGAAGCAGTAGAACCTGCAGAAAGTGAACAAACATGTAGACCTAAGGGCCAAAAATTCAATGCAAGATGTAAAAGAGATGTATGGGTAACTCAAAAAGGATATAATCAAAGAAACAACAGCCTTAACAAATAAAAACTTTAAGGACTATAAAAAAAGAAACAAAGAAAAAGGTAAAGAAGACAATGCAACAAATGAAAGGACATTTCAGTAGACATATAGAAAAAAATGAAAGCAGAACTCCAGGATATGAAAAACTCACATAAAAAATTGAGAAAGTAGCTAGAACACTTTGAGAATAGATTATCAGATCTTTATGATAAGGTGGATAAACAGGATCATAGAGTCAGTGAGGCCTGAAAAACAGACAAAAAGAAGACTGGTTGCAATAACTGATGGATGACTCAAAGAGAAAATACCTCAGAATTATGGGAGTGCAATAGAAAATGGAGAACAGGACAAAAATTTTAAAGGACATGTTCAATGAAACTATGGTAGAAAATTTCTCAAATCTAGAAAAGGAAATAAACCTTGAGCTTCTAGAGCATATAGAACACCAAATAACTGACCAGAAGAGAACCTCTTTATAACACATCATAATTAAAATCTTGTACACTCAACACAAAGACAGAATAGACAAAATTATAAGAGAAAAACAGAAAGTAACTTACAAAGATAAACCCATCAGAATAACTGCTGACTTCTCAACACATATCCTAAAGGCTAGGAGATTATGAAGTGAAATCATCCATGTGCTAAGAGACTATAAATGTCAACACAAATTGCTATATCCAGCAAAACTATCCTTCAAATAGAATGAGAAGTTAAAATTTTTCATGATGAAGAAAACCTACAGAAATTCGTGACCACTACACTGAAATTGCAAAAACATACCTGAAGGAATATTAGACAGAGATCAGGAGATCAAGAGCACCAAAGATCCCAGAGAAAAGTGAACAACAGATAGAGGATAATGAACTGACAAGAGTGTATATCAAACAAGCAACACTGAAGCATCGTAATGATGGCAGGAAATAGCAAATATACCACTTTAATAACACTGAATATTAGTGGTCTTATCTCATCTATCAAAAGAATCAGACTGGCAGATGGGATCAAAAAACAAAAACCAACAATTTGTAGCATTGAAGAGAAACACTTTACCCATAAAGAGAAACACATAGATTTAAAATAAAAGGACAGAACTCATTCTCCATGAAACTGGATCCAGAAAACAAATAAGGGTAGCAATACTACTCTCAGACACAGCAGACTTCAAACCAAAACAGATCAGGAGAGACAAAGACGAACACTACGCACTGGTTAAGGGAACAATTCAAGAGGAAGAAGCACCATAATCAATATATATGCCCCGAAACTCAGGGCACCCAATTTTGTAAAACAAAAGTTGCTGGACTTGAAAGACCAAATAGCCTCCAATAAAATTTAAGTAGGAGACTTCAGTACTCCATTATCACAGATAAAAAGGCCAACTACACAGAAAAATCAACAAAGAAATATTACAGTTAAATCATGCTATAGGAAAATTGAACTTAATGAATATCTACTGAGTGCTCCATTAAACTTAAACAGAATACACTTTTTTTCTCAGTAGCACATGGGACATTTTCCAAAACACACCATATTATAGGCCATAAGCTATGTCTAAATAAATACAAAGGAGCTGAAATAATTACTTGCTTACTTTCAGATCACAGTAGGATGAAATTGGAAATCAACAGCAAGAGAAACTACAAAAATTATACAAATACATGGCCACTAAATAACTTATTACTGAGCAAACAAGGATCACAAAACAAATCAGGAAAGAAATCAAAAAACTTCCTAGAGTTAAACAAGAAAGGAAGCATATAATATCAATACCAGAACCTCTGGGGCACAATGAAAACAGTCCATAGAGGGAAATTTATAGCTGTAAATGCACACATCAAGATAGCAGAGCAATCACAAATAAGCAATTTAATGATGCATTGCAAGGTCTTAAAGAATCAAGAACAATCTAATAAAAAAGTTGTAGAAGAAAAAAATTAGAAAGATCACAGCAGAAATTAATGAAACTGAAACTAAAAAAGTACAAAAAATCAACAAATTAAAGAGTTGGTTCTTTGAAAAAAAAAAAGCAAGATTGATAAACCTCTAGAAAAACTGGCCAAAAGATAAGAAAAAAAGACCATATCAATGCAATTAGAAATAAAATGGATGCAATCACAATGGACACTGTCACAATTCAGATAATTATAAAGAGCAATTTCAAAAACGTATACTCCAAAAATTTGGAGAGCTTGGAAGAAATGCATAAATGTTTAGACACATGCAAAATATCAAAACTCAACCTAGAAGGAAAAAAACTATGGAAAGACCCATTACAAACATGAAAATTGAGACAGTAAGAAAGTCTGTAAATAAAGACCAGGTGGCTTCACAGCGGAATTTGATCAGTACTTCAGAGAAGAACGATTACCAATACTTTTCAAGCCATTCAATGAAATTGAAAAAGAAGGAACATTGCCAAATGCAGTTTTATAAGCTAGCATTACGCTGATACTAAAAGCAGAAAAAGAGCTCACCAGAACGTAAACTATAGACCCATCTCCCAAATGATCATAGACACAAAAATTCTTTAAAAGATACCAGCAAATAGAATCCAGCCAGCAAATTACTTTTTTAAAAAAGGAAGAAAGAAAGAAAAGAAAAAAGATCATATACCATGATCCAGTTGGCTTCATTCCTGGGACGCAAGGACGATCAGCATATGTAAATCAATTAATGTAATACAACATATCGATAAAAGCAAGAATAAAAACCTTATGATCATCTGAATTGATACAAAAAAGGCCTTTGACAAAATCCAACATCAATAATGATTAAAAAAAAACTTTAGGGAAATAATGGTAGGAGGACCTTCTCAAACTGCTAGAGGCCATATATGTCAAACCTACTGTGAAACCACTGTGACAACACTATGTCAAATACCATAATAAATAGGGAGAAATTGAAAGCAATTCCCCTTAAACCAGGAACATAACAAGGCTATTCACTTTCACAACTCATATTCAACATGATTCTCAAAATCCTACCCAGAGCAATCAGGCAACAGAACAAAATAAAGGCGATAGGTATCACAAAGGAAGAAGTCAAACTATTCACATTTGTAGAGGACATGATTGTCTACATAGAAGATCCAAAAATGTCCATCATGAAACTCTTAGAACTAATTAACAAATTCATCCAAATTTCAGGTTAAAAATACATACACACAATATTATCAAAAGCATTCCTCTACACTGACAATGAACTCGCTGAGAAAGAGCTGAGAAGAATCAACCCATTCTTAATAGCTCCTTGAAAAAAATTAAAAACCTAGAAGTACACCCAACTTAGGAAATGAAGCACTTTTACAAAGAAAACTATATTATGCTGAACAAATAAATTGAAGAGAACATTAGAAAACGGAAAGACATCCATTGTTTTTGGATAGGAAGAATTAATACAGTGCAAATGTCTATACTGCCAAAACTGATACACAGATTCGATGCAATTCCCATCAAAATATTAACAACTTTTTCACAGAACTTGAGAAAGCAATCTTTAAAGTTGTATAGAACCAAAACAGACCTAGAACAAACAAAGCAATCCTGAGTAATAAGAAAAATCAAGTGGCATTAGGATCCCAGGCCTCAAGTTATGTTACATAGCAACAATGATAAAGACCATATGGTACTGGCAGAAAAACAGACAGTGGAATGGAATTGAGGATGCAGAGACAACCTCAAGTATCCTCAGGTAGCTGGTATTTGATAAAGGGGACAAAAACCTGCACAGGATAAACGATAGATACTTCAATGAAAGGTGCTGGGAGAATTAGCTATCTACATGCAGACAATGAATCTAAACACACACTAATCACCATGCACCAAAATTAAGTCAAAGTGGGCCAAAGACTAGATACTAAAAAGGAAACAGTGAAGCTACTGGAGGACAGAATAGGCACAAATCAAGAATACATAGGCATGGGCAAAGACTTTCTTAATGGGATAACTGATGACAAAAAATAGCCCACAGAATCAACAAATGGAATTACATCAAATTAAAAACTTTCTGCACAGCAAAGAAAACTATCAACAAAGGAAAGAGAAAACTGATATAATTGGAAAAAAAGTTTACCACCTATACCTCAAGCAGGAGACTAATCACTAGAATATACAAGGAACTGAAAATAATACACCCCTGAAAATCAAAGACCCACTTAAAAATGGGAAACTGCGCGACTGAAATGAATAGGCAGTTCTCAGATGAAGACTTTCAAATGACCAGCGAAGGTCCATGGTTTGCACAAACCACAGAGGTGAGCAGACTGCAAATTTGCAGGCCCGAGTAACCGGAAACAGAGTGACAGCAGACCATGAACAGCCCCCGAAGCAGGTAGTGAAAGAGACAAGCACCTACAGGGTGGGAATTGGAACCACAAGAAGGGAGCCCAGAAAGCAGTGCACTCCCAACTGTGCCCAGCTGGGACAACAGTCCACATGCCAGAGGTGGATGACCTCCCTGCCCAGGACGGCAAGGGTAGTTCCTGACGCAGCACACCCCCAACTGTGCCTTGCTGCAACCTTGTCCAAGAGGAAGACACCTTGCCGCCTGGGACTTCCAGCCAAATTCCTGAAGCACCCCCGACTGTGCCCTAAAGAGAAGGTGGCTGAACAACATTCCTAGCCATTACAGAAATGCAAATCAAAACATCACTAAGTATCATCTGACTCCTTAGAGAATGGCTTACATCAAGAACGAACAGCAGTCAGTGCTGGCAAGGCTGTGGGGAAAACGGAACCCTCTTGCACTCCTGGTGCATATGTAAACTGGTACAACCACTACTGAAAGCAGTATGGAAGTTTCTCCAAAGATTGGAAATAAATATCCCCTTCCATATCTAACAGAGATACGTGTACACCCATGTTCATGGCAGCACAACTAACAATACCTAAAATGTGGATAACACCAAAATACCCAACAACAAACCGATGGATACACAAACTGTGTTATTTATACACAATGGAATACTATGCACCTATAAAGACAGATAGGTTGGAGGCTTTTGTAGGTAAATGGAGGAGACTTGAGACCATCACGCTCAATGAAGGGAGTCAGGAGGAGAAGGTTAAATACTGAATGGCTTCTCAAATATGAGAAACCAAGATCACAATTATTTCACAGAACCAATTGAGGAGAAAAATGAGAGTTGGAGGGGGGAAGTATGTGGGAGGGTCAAAAAGGGAGAGGGGAATGAATTGTAATTTTGCCACGGTATGTATATCCACAACGTACTCAAGATCAATGTAAGCATTATGTACTGCATCTATACATATCAATAAATAGAAAAAAATAAGCTGTATATATGATCACAAATGCTGTCATTGTTCACACATTTTTCAAGGAGGCTTATCATAGAGGCCTAATGTCATGGCTAAAGACTTTGAATGTATAAAAATAACCTAGTCATAAGATCCTCTATGCACACATATCCTAATAAAAAGAATAAATTTGAGAGGAGAACAAATGAATGTCAATAGAAATAATGGTGTCGCTGGATCAAAGGGGATATTTATTTCCAGTCTTCTGAGAGATCTCCATACTGCTCTCTTGCCTGACCCCTCCTTCTAAGCAAGAATTCCACTAAAAGAAGGCAGTTTGACTTTGTAAAGATGGGAGAACCTTGCTCAGACTACTCAACATGGCTTTGCTGCAGAATCAAACAGTGAATATAAGAATGAATGAATGTCACATTTCAAGACAAAGACTCAGAGTTTCCGTAACGCAGAGCTCCCCACAGGGACTACATGGGTTCATCCCCTAAATGAAGAGGTGAATAGGCTGTGTAGCTCTGAGCACAGGCTTCTATTCATATTTACTGAGAGTAAAGAGAGTCAGATGGAGAGAATACAGCCTGTAGGGCAGCAAATCAATTAAAGGGCCCAAAACTAGTACAATGGTTATTTGAAATTACAGAGCAGATAGGTGGGGGTAGTAATCAAAAGTATTGGGCAACATGCAGCCTTATCAATTTCCCAAGATTACAGGGGAATGGACATTAGACAAATTCCACAAGGGTCGGGTGGGAGATTTTACAGCTCTTTGGAAAGAAAGCAACCTTTACAAGTTCAACTCACAGGTAACCATTATCCAGCTTAGGTAGAGACACACAAAATCAGGTGGACACAAGATCTCCCAGCCAGACCTTTCATTCTGCGAGGCAGAAAGCCTAAATTTCAACTTCTAGATTGTTTAGAAAGTCTTCACCTTCACAAATTATAAAGAGGGTCTCCACAGATGAATACGTGTATGGATGGATAGATGAAGGGAAGCAAAGGAAAAACCAACTGGGCTGCAACACAGAATTAAGTCAAATCTTAAATTCTTTTTGAGCCCTTATGGTAGCAGGAATGACTGCAAGTAATTTATGCATATTGTCGTTTCATCATCACAATCCCAATTGAACGAAATGCTAGTCATAGTTTTATAAGGAAACTGAATCTTACAGAAATAAAGTAATTTTCTTAGTTACAAGATAACAAATGGAAAACTTGAATATTATCCAGAAATTTGGGCCTCAGATCTAAGTATCCTACCCTCTGATGCAACTGCTCTACTGTACAACACATTTACGTGAATGCATTCTTTTAGCAATCAAAAAGAATATGTCTAATTATGCCTACACGTAGAGATGAAAGGGATATCTAGATTTGTGGAAGAATGTAGAAGCAAATAAAATATATGAAACAAACATACTCCTTTGAAAAATAGGACACAATAGTGTTCAGAGAGGCAGACTCTGGAATCCTCACAAGCCTGGGCTTAAACCAGCCCTCCCATTAATTTAGCTTTACAATCCTGAATATATTACCAAAGTTTTCTTTGTTTCAGTTTTACCCAACTGTTAAATATGAATAACATTAGGGTCTATAGTAAACAGCAGGTGAGAGAATTAGATAATACAAATAAAGCACTATAAGAACTTAATCATATTATCATTATTACGTCAACAGTAATATACTAAGTTTTCAATTGTATAATAAAAACACAAATTAAATTACTTTGACATTTCAAGATGTGTACCATATTTGGCAAAATTGTGACGTATCTTAAAAATTAGGCCAAATTTAAATTAAACATCAAGAAAGACAAAAGGGAAGTTAGTCACGATAATAAGCAGTAATAATATGATCATCTCAGAAAACAAAAATATGACAGATTAAAATTAAGATATATACTTATTTTATTTGCTAAAGAGTCTCCATTCTTTAAAGACAGATCTTCTCCTTGCCAAGAACTGGAAAGCCCTGACAAGAAGGCTAGAATGTAAAATATTGTCTATGACACACACATATCCATTCTTAACCGTAACTCTGGAACATAACTAAAATACATGGTAAGTCTAGTGTGTGATTTTTGATCACATAATATGTAACAAGGAAATCACAGAAACTCAGTTAAATAGAGAAGCCATGGCTTTTTCAGCTTCTACTGTTTCAGGTGCTACAGAAAATCAGCAGATCCACCATACACCAGACAGTTAGGCAGAAAGTGCCAAGCAGGCAGCCTGACACTGACAACAGGCCCCAGAGCCAGAGACAGTAATGGGTGGAGAGCAGGTCGTGAGCAAGGCAGGTGGCCTTTCAGAAGCGTGTGTGAGCATGACCAGGAGAAATTGTGAGTCACGGCGAGCTAGGCACGTCGCACGCCACGCAGGGTCATGCAAGTAGTCGTCGGCTTTGGCAACCTGAGGGGTGTGGGCAGAAGCTGGAGAGTACAGGGAAAGGGACAGAGGCCGAAAACCAAAAGCAAAGAAGGAATGAATTACCAATGGAGAATGCAGTTGTACTGCGTCAGGATCAGTGGACTTTGGCAGCTGAAGGAGCTTGCTGTTCCAGTTTCAGCTGGTCGCCTTTTCTTGCCACGTGGATCTGGCCTGGGGGCTTACAGCCCAGGCAAAGGAAACAGCCAGAAAGCGAAGAGTGTGGGGGCGAGGAGCTGAAAACAGTTCCAGCAGAGAGTATGTTTTGCTCAGAAAGAAAATTTGAAATGTGCCAAAGGGGGTATTTGAATGTGAATCAGTTATTTGAATGCTTAAATACCCAAAAGGAAAACTGTTCAATAGCAAGAATGCCTACACTCAAAAAGATTTAACAGAAATCCGGGACACACTTCAATGAATGGGTTAATAAACCATATAGCTAAACATGCATGACATTTTCGATTTGTGCCTCAGTCTAGAAGACTCCCAATCAGCTCCCACTCTTTTTAAAAGGCAGAGCTGTTTAACAACCCTTCAGTGTTCCAGGCAGCAAACAGGCGCTCAACTATTAACGGCACAGTTGCCAGAAGCCAGGCATACCTGGGAACAGATGAAAGGTTTCGTTTGTTCACCTTCAACATTACACTAGTTTCCTCTCAGGACCTCTGAGCACATTACTGGAAATTTTTAAGACACTGTTAGTGGTGAGAAGAGATTTCTGAAAACATACAAAGCACACATTCAACAAGAAAGACCACCTGAAAATCCAGTGGGGGCAAAACTCAATTGGAACATTACAGCATGCCTGCTCTTTCACAAAGACTGAAGAAAGTTCAAAGACTCAGAGTCTCTCTTGAGCATGACAGAAACGTTATGGTAAATTAGGTTTCATCTTGTGTGCCAAATGTGACTGATTGGTAGTTGGTTCCTATTCAAGTTACTTTAGTGATGTCTGTCATGGCCTAGGGCGGAGGAAGTGGAGATATTCACCATTGTTTAAAAGTCAGTCTTGCTTTGCCTGTTGGAATATCTAGACATAATACTTTCTTACCTAGAGATTGCAAACCAGCAAGTCATGACTTGGGTTCACTCTGAAATTATACTTTGTTCAGCCCTCACAGTGTGTGTTTTTAAAATTAGTTGCCAATATATGAAAATAGGACAATTTGTATTTTTAAAAAGGATTGGCCATTTCTCCAAAAAAGAAAAATTTCTAGCAACTTATGCCTATCTTTCCATATGGCAACTGCACCTGGACCTGAGTAGCAGCTGCCTTCTTTACCTGAGGTTCCCTCTTGCGTTCAGCTTTCCTCCTTCACCTGTAGACCACATTTACAGGTGTGACCCCACACGTTATTGCTCCGTATCACTGGTACTTAATCAAGTTCCTCCACATGAATGAGGACTTTTAAGTTCAATTTCATCAACAGCCAGAATGACTTTCGCTCCTGGACCTCACAGTTGCGGACTTGTCCAGTTTCAGTAACTTTTACTTTGGGGACCCACTCTACACCAAGAGAAGTATTCTACTTCAAATTTGTAAATTCCACTACCCTAGTTCTACAGTTTGAGTTTTTGATTGTTTTTTGCTTTGTCATATTACTAAAACTATGTCTGGCTTTTCCCATTAATCTATCATTACTTTTCAATGGGATATTTAGTCCCTTCACCCTTCTCATATTTTCCAACTCTAGTTTCACTAAACTTTAGGTTCCTAAATATCAGCCTGTCACATCCCTCTCATGACTACTTCAAAGTATCATCATGCTCCACAAACTATATTACTTACTTTCCCTTGCCTCACTTTCAGAGGCAATGTTGTATTTTAATCTCTGAGAAGATCAAGGCCGTCAGCTGACTTCACCACCTACAGCCTTATCTGAATTTATGTGCATTCTCATCTAATGTCTTTTCCAGGGAAGATTCAATTTTTCCACCTGACTGTCCATACCCCTGATGAAGCCCAGCCTCCTATTTCTCATCTCTGACTATTCTGTTACCCATAACCCCTCTCTTGTATCTTCAATATTTCTCACTGTTTAATTATTTTCCTTCAAAATATGAATTTGTGCAAGTCTTTCCCATCAACATGCAGTCTCCTGTCACCACTGATTCCCTTTCTAGCTACAATCCTATTTACTGCTGAATTCCTCCCTGCCTCTACCTCCTTGCTCTCCACATACTCCTCCTTTCACTGACTTGTGACTCACATCATTACCTCTTCATTACAACATTTTTACGAGATCAACAATGATGTCCATATTTCCAAGTTCAGTACGTATTATTTTTCCCATATCTTGCGTGATGGCTGTAGAATTTTCCCAGTGTTAAATGATCCCTCTGCCACAAACTTTCTTTTCTATACACCCATAAGGCTGTGTCTTTTAAGTAATTTTTGAAGGTATTGCTTCTGCTCACCAACAAAATGTCATCCAGAAATCCAAGCTCACTTCTATTTTCTCCTCATATGATATGCTTTCCTTTGTGAGCCTGTATAGTGAGCCTAGTAGTTAAGCAAAACTTTATTCTCTATAAGTTGTGATCTCTAACCAAAAACTCTTTTCCAGTTTAAAACACTCATATTCAATTGAGTACTGGGTAGCTTTATTTTGCTAATCAAAGGCACAGTGCTTTTCACATGTCTTAAACTGAAATTCTTTTTCCCGAATCTATGATCTCCCCCTCCAATATTGATACTAATGCCTATCCAGACACTCAGGCTGGAAATTTATGACTTATTTTGGAGTTTATGCCCTTTTCTTCACCCAAGTCCTTTAATTACAGATCTTAAATGTAAGTAATGCAAAGGAGAAACCATGAGGGCACCACCTTGTCAACGAGGGAAGCAAGATCATTCTGTGAGGCCTTATTGCAGTTTGGCCCTGGGCACTACACAGGACTCACACTTGAAATTTCTAACAATCCATGGAACTCCCACTTGAAATTTCTCACCTGCAAGCCTAATCGTATCACCTCCTTTTAATGCCTACCCATAAGTCTCATAATAAAGGTAAGCAATATTAGCTCACATCTTACCAGACTTACGAGCCTCACTCCTGCCTCTCACCCGCATGGTCTGTATGCATTAGCCACACTGAACTTCTTGCATTTCTCTGAATGTGTTGCATGGTTTCATCCTGTACTTTCACTCCTGCTGTTCTCTCTGTGCCCAGAATTAGTTCACATTCTTGTTTGTTTGTTTTTTTAACTCATCTGCTTGGCATTAATCTTTCTTTCAAGACTTACCTCAAACAGAAGCTCCTCCAGGAAGCTTTCCCTCTCTGTTTCTGCACTCCCAGTACTCTATTTGAACCTTTGTCAAAGCGCCTGTCACACTGGGTTATGAATATCAATTTACCTGTATGATT
The DNA here is from genome assembly GCA_004027205.1 of Ctenodactylus gundi. Lineage (NCBI taxonomy): Eukaryota > Metazoa > Chordata > Mammalia > Rodentia > Ctenodactylidae > Ctenodactylus > Ctenodactylus gundi. The sequence goes on from PVKB01001647.1 coordinate 352,837, forward strand.
TTTCTATCAGGTGAAATGTCTCAAAGTCACGGCCTTGATGCAGTGATACATATTACTGTATTCCTAATACCTATTGTATTACTTAGTACATGTAGATGCTTAATCAATGTTTTATACATGAAACAAAGAAAGAACAAATAGAAAATAAATTAAAGAAAAGACAGTAAAAATCCAAGTTACTAAGATCTGAAGCTTGTGTTTTAATTAGAGGCTTTTGTTTTATTTAGATATGTATGGGAGGCAATTGGGGACAACATGGGAATTTGTAACTGGTTACCTTTGGGTTACTTCATCAGGAATAAGTTAGACTGTGCTTCATATAATTGAAGTGCCATCTGATAAGAAGGCTATATTAAGATAACTGGATGGCATTATGTTGCCATGTGCCAGCACCTCACTGTCCTACCAAGAATGCCTAAACTACGCCCTGGCTAGGTGGCCCCAGGACTTGTGTCTTCTGACATGGCCCCTCCTGTCTTGCCTCATCTTGCTCAAACTTGTTGCTGTTTACAACTAGCACGTCGGTAGAGCGAGCCAAGAGATTCCCTGAGCAAAGTAAAAGTTGCCCAGAAGAGCAAAATAATTGTTGAATAAGAAGCTTTTCAGATCAAAATTGCTTCTAACCTGACGCAAAGCCTCCGTTTGTGCTTACAACAAATGTTAACAGCCACACTGCAGCTCCCTTTGCTCCGCTCTCCCACCATACCACACCTCCAAAATCAATACCATCTCGCCAATGAATAGCCTGATTCAAACTTAGCCTTTCCTTTTCAGTGAGTGGATCAGGAGATACACTCTGCTTCCTGCCTGCCTACTCCTATGCTGACGTGCCTTGCCCAGTCATGCTACCGACGTGCTCTCCATCTTGGATGAGAATGTGGTATAGGTCTAGAGAGGGAAGTTTACCACTGTCATGACAAGAAGAAGGCCAATAATGAAGGACTCCTAGGCGACTCCTCTGAGCTGGCCCGTACCACAAAAATGAGACATACTGGCTCAAGCTGCATGTCACACACTGACAAAACTCCAGTCTAGTGACTCATTCCTTGAAAATGTTCTAGCTCATTACTTCTGCACGCCCTTTCTGTGGCCAGCCTTCCTACACTTATTAGAGTGCTTTGAACTGTAATATAAGTGATATTCGGAAGACTTCTACTTCTGTTTAAAGGTATATAAACAGAATATATATATATATATATATATATATATATATATATATATATATATATCCCAGCACTCTGGGAGGCTGAGATAGGAAGATAGGAAGATCACAATCCAAGCCTACACTAAGCAATTTAGTTACTTAGTGAGACCCTGTTTCAAAATGTTAAAATACAACACAATTTAAAAGGGCTACAGACATAGCTGAGGGAGAAGGCTCTGAGTTCAAGTCCATGTCAAAAAGTAGTGTCTACTATTCCATAAATTACATGAATATTTTTGCCAGTACTTTTTAAAGCTGATACATTTATCCACCTGACTCCCTTACACAATCTTCAGTTTTAGACCACACTGTGCTAATATTCCTTTATACTGGATTATTTGATGCCCTCATGATTTCAAGTGGTGCAGTCGAAGCCAAGCCTGTTGATGCAGGCCCATAGTCCCAGCACTTTGGGAGACTGAGGCAGGAGGATTGCAAGTTCAAGCCCAACCTGGGAAAAATAGCACCTTAGTGAGATCCTGACTCAAAATCAAAACCAAAAAAGAAAATTGACTGGCAGAAATGTAGCACACTGCAAAGGCCCTGGGTTCCATCTCCAGCACCACCACCACCAAAAAAAGAGTTGCATCCAAGCAAATATTTGCTGTTGACATATCTTCATGTCAGTAACTTGTCTTTCTTCAGCAAATAAAGTTAGTTACTTGAGTTACCATGAAATAGTTTTCATTTTTATATCTGTAGCTTTTTTGTTTAATTTCTATGCAGACATTATACATCCCCTTAATCTTTGAAATTCTCAGAGACTGTTGGTGTTTTCACAAAGCCAATTAATTACACCAAATCAATGGGGAATTTTTTTTTACAAATGTCTATAAGTATTCTCTCAAATATTGCCAAAATATTTACACGTAGATCAATTAAATTCAAACATGTATTCTGTTAAATTTAGGCCATGACCAAATCACCAAGCTAGTTAATGAGATTATCTGAGGTTTGATGGAGCTAGTGAGTTCAAATCTTAACACTAAGTAAATTTTCAGAATTAGTTTACTTTTGACAATTTAATAAATTTAAGTCTGAACCAAAAAAAATAAATTCTGAAAATCCTCTATTGTGTGTTTTCCTACCTCATAAAAATCATATCTTCTCTTCAGGCATAAAAAACTAAAAATTAGTCAGCATCTAAAAAAAAAACTAAAGTAACCTCCATAGTCACATGAAGCACCCCCTCTAGTTAACCTAAGCAGAGGTACGTGCTTTATAAAGCTCCATCTCCTGTGTCTGTTTTTGTACATTGGCTGGACCACATCAACGGAAGGAAGGAATTGTCCCGAGCTATTCCACATCAACCTCTGCGTTTTGCTCTGCATTTTATCAATCCTTTGCAGCCTTCTTCCTGACTGTCATATTCAGATGAATATAAGGACATTTCAGCTCCATGGTTTCCATTCTGCTTGCTAACATAGGCTGATCCTTTTTTCCTGCCTTTACCTGCCATGTTTAGCATTAAGGCTGTGATCTGACCAACTTCAGCTGAATATGACCAATATTTTATAAAGTCCAAATGTTTTCATAAATCACTAGGAAAATAAAATATTCTCTTGTTTTATGATAAGAAGAGGTAAAACGAGGTAAGAAAAGGTAAATTACTTGAAAACAAGCAATGTGTAATTTAGTAATTCTTTATCAATGTTCACTCCCAAAATTCAATCACATAATCCTTAATCTGGAGCAGTACCCATTGGAAAAGACCATAGGAAAATGTTGTCTGATCTAACCCAGTGTTCATTTTTCTGATGTTAAATATAAGGGCTTGAACATCTACAAAAAGCATTAGTCAGAAAGGATTTCTCTTTCCATTCTTTGTAATTAATTATCAAAACAAGCGTTTTCAGAGAGGCACTGAAAGCAATTACTGCCTTTCTAATATCCCACAGGAGGGGCTAGCGTTATTCTGAAAAGGGCATACCAGAACAAAAGAAACTGGGGGCTGGGTTCATGTGGTCATCTTAGGACTCAGGCCGAAGCAAATCCTACACTTTCCCCATTGTATCAAAGTCCCCAGGCACATTTAGGCTAAATTCAGCAGTTGGACACTGAGACCAGTCTGCAGGATTGATGGTGCCACCATCTGTACCATACAGAAATACACTAAGGACTGGTAGCTTCCCAGATCTCAGTGAAAATTTACGCATCTGCAACTGTCACAGGTATTCCTGGGTGATCCAGATGCAAAATATCCACAGGCTGTAGATTATGTAGCCACTGCCTTCGAATCTGATGGAACCGTGGTAATCCTGGAACCCCTGAGCTAGAAATCCTTTGGAAAGTAAAAATCATGTATAGCAGTCAGAGAGAGACAAAAAAATTTGCTGTGGGCCAGGCTTGTAAAATAATAAACTATCACTAAATAAATGTCAGAAAATATTCAATGATCACCTAGCAAGAATATTGAAACATGGACCCAAAATCAGGCACAACTTTTTTGTTTTTATATCAATTTAATAAATGTAAATTTAAGAAAAGAAATATGACATAAGAAAAGTGGACTAGATGAACTTTAGGATAATTTAAAATTCCCAGAATATGTTCTCTATTTGGGAACAGGCAGAACCCTCATTTGATGGTAACAAATATTTTTATCTAAAAGAATTTATTTGATAGCTGTTTCTCTTAAAGAAAGATTAACCCAAAAGAACATACATCTCAGATATTACATCGCTTTTTCAAATTTAGCTTCCTACCAGAGTACTTAGTTTTATCAAAGGAATATGAAGTTGAAACAATGTGATTATATCTCTTCAAAAGCCAAATTTCACATTTAGATCTCTGCACATCTGGTACTTTGATTTTTTTAGTCAACTAAGCTAGCTATAGTTTTTTGATTCCATGAATATACTGTCAATATAAAATCCAAATGTAAATAATAATATAAGAAACATAAAACAACCAGAAATTTCACATGGAATACGCAGTTTGTCTTATACTAATCATTTAAATTGATTTTATGGATAGACACACACATATAAAAATTATATTTAAATATAAAAGTATCATATGTGCCATTTTCATTTAGTCATCTTTCTTTCCTCTATCATTTCTATTTTACAGGTGGGATTGGTATAATTATATCCCCTTTGCTCCGTTCCTAACCACTACCACCAGGAAAATGAGAGATTACTAATAGTCTAAGATTTATTTTTCACAAATTTCTGCATGTTCACATGATCATGGGCAAATGAACATGCAGAATGCTTCATAAATATAGCACTATGTTGTATTTTTATAACCATAACTATAATTTTATAGCACATGTTTATGATACGTTAAAAACTACATTCACCATGAGGAAGTGGTTTATATGGTTTTTATCAGTTTTTATTTCTCTTCTCTCCTCATTCTTCCACCTCTTCATCCCTAGATCCCCTTCCTGTCTTCACATTCTACCTCCACATTTCCTATTAGCCATGTTTTATTTTGCTCTTTAAGTTATTTATGTTTTGAATTTCTCATATAAGAGAAACCAATTGATATTTAACCCTCTGTCTGATTTGTGTCACTTAGCATTATGGTCTCATGAGACATCATTTTTCTACAAATAATTTAAATTTATTCTATTTATGGCAGATCAGTATTCCTTTGTGTACTGCCTTTGCTCTATTCATGCATCTGTGGATGGGCATATATGCTGCTTCCAAGATTTAGCTATTATGAATTGGGTTGCTACAAGCATAAGTATGCATATATCACTGTAAAAATGTTATTATTTTTCTTAATCTATTAATAAGTATATATGTGATACGCAACGTTTACACTGAACTTTAGTAGTTTGTGAACATATGTATCGCATCACAGTTACAAACTCCTCCTGCCTCCCATTTTTGATGCTCCCATACTGCCCCCCCCCCACTCTCGCTTCCCTCCCACATTGAGATCCATGAAATGACTGAATTCTGGGTTTTTCATATAGGAGATACCATTTGATATTTAACCTTCTGTGTCTGTAAATGACCTAAAGATCACTCAGTAAGGCAATGGATACATGAATTATGATATAGTCAAACAATGAGCTATTATACAAGAGTGAAAACAAGTGAACTACAGCTAGACATAAAAACCATGAATGAAACTAATAAACAAATGATTGCAAGGGCAGCCCAACACAAAAATGCCTGTAAAATGTGTGATTCAACCCACGAAACATGAAAAAGTGAACCAAATAGAGACAAAAGAGAGAAGAGAGAGGAAGAGAATGGGAGAGAGAGATGAAAGAAAGAAAGCTGGTTCCCAGAAAAAGAAATAAAATCAAGAAATGTTCCAGCTTATCAGATCACAAAGATGAACTTAGAAATCTAGTTAAATGCAAACTAAAATGATACAAATATTCTGAAAAAGAAAGCTAAGTAGTGAGAGTCTGTGGACAGAATTTGGAAAGAAGAGGTTATTGTACAACTCCTGTGGCAGGCAAAGAAATCTACAATAATTTGCAGAAAAGGAGAAGGGTTACAGAGAAACTTCCAGCAGCTCCAGTTGCTCTAATTTAGAAGATCGAGTTAAAAAAAAAAAAAACTACTAAGGATGAGGACCTTTGAACTGCAAATTAGTAAGTGCTTGATATTGGTCCTTCCTGGCTTATGACTATGGAAAGGAGACTAATGGCACTGATGGAGAGAATGAGAAAGGGTGAATGTGGAGAGAAATAACATGGCTCACAGAGAGAATCACTGATGGGAGATAATTCTGTGATATCTGTTAGAGGAGGGGTTATAACAAAATACTAAGTTATTTTTTAGTTATTTTATATTTTATCAGTATACATATATTTATTGCCATACCATCCCAGGGGTTGATATGCTAACACAGAAACTGTGGAGTGTCACTGCTTATGTATGAGAAGTGTTCATGGAGTATGAAATAAGTAAACATGATAATACCACCCAATACTGTGACATGGGGACCAGGTAATAGGTAAATAAGTTATACACGGGGTGGTAAAAATATATGGTGATTATTTAAATTTCTAAAAATATATTACAGTAAAAAACACGCCACCATCAATCCCCTTTAAAACACTTTGGACACACCCTACCATTTTTGCCATTTTCTGGTGCAGTCTGGAAGTCCTCTGTTGTGTGTTTACAAGGTTCGATCAAAAATGCTGCAGTGCTACCACTGCTATGTGCATCCAGCAGAAGAAAAGGTTAGTGAAGGCGTTATAATCTGTCCTCATAGTTGTGTTCACTGGATCTAGCCCTGCTGGCTGTCCCTCCGCCCCATCAAAACTACCATGAATAATAAATGTTTTTAATGATTGAAGATATGCAGGCAACAACAACAACAGGGCTATCTATGGAAAAGGACTTAGAGAATTGTTTCAAAAAGTGCCAAGAACAATGAGATTGCTGTGCTCAAAACAAGGAGGAATATTTTGAGAAGAAATGAGGGCAATAACTTTTACTATAATTTTTTTTAATTTCAACATTCATTGTGTTTTTCAATTCCATCTCGTACTGTCCACTTTCTATTTTTGGTTATATTTTTAAAGTATCACTGGTGATTGCAACGGATTTCCAGAGTTAGGAAGTACAGCTGTCTGCCATGCTGTTTATGGATGCTTTGACAAGCAGCATCATTAGTTCGTGGGTTGACAAGGTCTTTTGTCCCCATCTCCCATCTTCTCTGGTCATCACTATAACCTCTGATGAACAACCTCTGTTCCAGGCCTCGGAACTAATTCTGTCAAGGATGTGAAGGAGCTTTAGCTGATTTCCTCAATAAACCAAAAGCAGGTCATCTAATTGCAAATTCTAACATTAACTTTGCATTCTGGTCATTGACAGCTAAACCCAGCCTCTTTATCAGCTTTTTCTGTCCAAACTTTGGGGCACATGTCTACCCTTGCCTGCTGCATCTACTATTTATTTTAACTCTCCCTATTTGCTCTGACTACCACATTGCTACAAGTGACACTGGCCATGATGATACACATCTGAAATTCCAGAGATCTGGGGTGCTGAGATAGGAAGCTTCAAGTTCAAGTCCTGAGAGGGTAATTTAGCAAGAATTTGTCTCAAAGTAAAAAGTAAAAGGGGTGAGGATACAGCTAAGTGTAAAGGCTGTGGATTCAATTCCCAGTATTACAAAATAAATAAATACTAGACGTGATGTTTTCGGCAACATTTTGAAAGTAGCCTGTTGACATGAGTGAGTCTTGAGATACAGTGAAGGTAGTCAAGGTATTTAGCAAGTGTTACTTTTTTAACGTGCTCACTCCTCTGCAAGTATATATCTTCAAGACTTTTACCTATCTTGTCCTTTTATATGGGTTGACTTTTTGGCATTCTCCATCTGACGTTAGAAACAAAACAAATCTCTGTATTTTCCAACTGGTCCTATTTTTCTTCCTAAACTGAGTCTCTTCACCAGCATCTGCCTCATTCTGGATACCTTAGCATCTGGCTTCACCTACCTGCCAGTTGGTCTCAAGTTTCAGGTTAGGCTTAGGGTGTGTCAAGGTGTCTCACAGCAATCAAAGGCTCTCTGAAACTTCCTGAGCCTCGGAACAGGTTTTGGTTTGTCAGTTTGATTATTGTTTTATTCTGTTATTATTGTTTGATGTTGTTATTGCTTTGATTTTTGTTCTGTGGGGGCAGGATCATGCTATGTTGCCAGGCTGTGCAGGAACTTGCAGTCCTCCTGCACACTTGGCTTTCAGACCAGTTTTTGTGCAGAAAGTGATAACCCAAACTGAACTCCAATTGATATTCTTAATTTCAATGTTACAAGTGTTTTAATGTTTCTGAGTTCTGTATTTACTATATATGTCTACATTTCATGATCAAATATTACCTTCTAATAAAGACAAAATCATTCTAAAATTGTAAAATCCCTATTTGAAATGGGAAAAAAATTAGTCTTTTGCTTTCCTGTTGCAGTTTTTAGATTACTAAGCTCAGACAGACGTTGAACTAAAACAGCATCTTCTGGGCAGTAACAGGGGAGACCAAACTTTAATTCACCACTGGCCGCTTCAAGATCCAGGCTCAACCACTTACAGTTGTGTGTGTGTGTGTGTGTGTGTGTGTGTGTGTGTGTGTGTGTGTGTGTGTTTGTCTGTCTGTCTGTCTGTCTGTCTGTCTGTCTGTCTGAGTGTGTAGAGGAGATGAAAAGAGTTTGTATAGCTCAGGTAGTCAGAAAACACTACCCATTGCTACAAGCATAATCATTTGGCTTATCTGTTAACTAATCAACATATAAAGGAATGTTACCTTCGCAAGCTTCCATTATGTTCTCGGACATAAGTTAATACTCTCACTCATACCTAGAGCTCCAAAGCGTCTGGACCAAATAAAAGTTCAGTAATTTTCTGGAACGAAAATATTAGCTCAGACTAGAAAGGATGGAAAAACAAGTCCACATTCAAAGGTTGATTTTTCAAGTGAGTAAAAGTGGATCAACGTTGCCCTCTAGTGTCCAAAGGAAGAGTAGCTGCCACGCTATCTCCAGTGTTACTGTTCGTTTGCTTGGGTTTTAGCTTTGTGTTAATTTGTTGCCTTTCAGTAGGGTATCTCTAAGTGTAAATGTTCATTTCTAAATTAAATAACTACACTTGTGCCCACACATACTCAGCACATGCACATCTGTTTTTGTTTCTCTGTTACAAGACCATAACAGCTTGCTTAGGGCAGGAGCAGAATATAAATATATATGTATGCTAGTTATTTTATTGCTCAATATAGGGGCCCATAAAATATTAAACTCTGGGGGCTGGAAAACTTCATGCTTGGTAAAAGAGTACCTAAGACAAAGCACCCAATTGTCTTACACTTGGACTAAACCTAATAAACTTAATTGACAGGCGAACTTTGATAAAGTGCCTGTGATCAGGTTATCCTACAGATTTTTTATTTCCTCAATATCCACTGAGTACTCTCCATTGAATAATGTTGTCTATGCTATTTTAAAAGTTATAATTTTGGGACTCAAGTATAATGGAAGTCAGGTAACAAGCTGCTCAATGTTACCTCATAGACTCACTCAAAACAATGCAATTACAGTTATTTTAAAAACTGCCTGTGTAACTTAGGTAGGAGAGGAGAAGCACCCCAACAATTAAAAGGAGGCCATGGGAAAGTTAAGAATCCTGCGATGCATCAGAAGCTGAAGAAAATAATAGCCCAGGAAGCTGCCTCAGGTCGACTGTGTATGGCCATGAGCCACTGGCACCTGCACACAAAGGTAACTCAGGAGTCGGGAGCTACAGACCAACAGAGTGGATTCAAGACAAGTGGAAATTGACAGCAGCTGATAGCCCCAGCCTCCACAAATGACCCTGTACATAGTGCAAACTGCAAATGCACTGCAAACTTCCCCTAGAAAAGACCTCCCAGAGCCTAGACCAGCTTGGAGAAGCAGTGTGCAATAGCCCTAATTGGCAGTACCATAGGCAGGAGCCCTTGTTTGTAAGAAGAAGAAGAGGAAGAAGAAGAAGAAGAAGAAGAAGAAGAAGAAGAAGAAGAAGAAGAAGAAGAAGAAGAAGAAGAAGAAGAAGAAGAAGAAGAAGAAGAAGAAAGAAGAAGAAGAAGAAGAAGAAGAAGAAGAAGAAGAAACAACAAATGAAAGGAAAGAAAAGAAAAGAAAAGAGAAAAGAAAAGAAAAAATAAAGAGTCTGAGCCTGAACTGTTTTAGAGTAAATGAAGCATCAAAAGGGCCACATCAGGGTTTGGGGGACACTCTTACACAGTGCCCAGAAGAAACCGGCACAAGAAACAGATGTAAAGAGGACAGAAATGCTGCTGACCTCCTGAGTGGCTCAGGTGCTAGTGGGAGTGCCGCAGAGGGTGGAGACCCCTGCTCTCAGGGGAGAGAAAAAGGTACAGGTGGGACAGTTTGCTGAGGCAGCTGGATGTGAACAAGACATCTCAGAGGTAATAGAGCTGTTAAGTCCCACCATCACTACTGTACTCTCAGCACAGAACTCAGTGGATATTTGGCCCCCTCCATATACTCTCATACATGTTCAAAGAAACTGCTCAGCCAGAGGATTAAAGTGAAGTCTCTCAACAACAGAATCTTAATGCTATGGTTTGGATATTGAGTATTCCCCCAAAGCCTTGTCTATTTGGAACTGTGTTTTGGGGAAGCAAAGCTTGGCCAGAAGGGGCAGATGTTCGGGGTTTGATCTGGAAAGATTGTATCAAATTATTGCCATTGGGGGCACCCAGGGCAGAGTTTTCAGGTGCTTGGTGTTTCGTTGTGGACCAGGAAATGAGAGATGGCACCCCTGTGGGGAGGGGCCAATTGGCAGCTCTGAACTAAGAAAAGAAAAAGAAACATTGTTGAACTTCTTCTCCGGAAAGCTCATAAGCTTGCTCCTTCTTCACTCGGTCTCTGCCTGCAACAGGTTGAAGAGCTCTCCAGCCTCTATCATACATTTCCACTGTTGCAGCTTGCCTATGAATGGACTGTATTAGAACTTCTGAAACTGTGAGCTGTAGATCTTTCCTCCTTTCAGTTGTGGATATCAGGTATTTTGTCATAGCAATTATAAAGTAAGACACATGAGAAAACAAGGCAACAGGGCACATGCAGAAATGCTTGCAACCCCAGAAACTAGTATCATGGGTCCTGAAATAAGGGAACTGATAAGGAAGAAAATCAAAAACCAAATAGATGAGTAAATTTCTGTGAAGAGTCAGTTCAAACAATATATTCTTAAAGAAGTGCAAGCAGTGATTTCGTGGGCTTAAAGACAAACTTACTAAACAGTAGTCCTAATGAATACAAAGCTTACGGAGCATATAGAAGACACAAATACAAACTTGGCTGAAATAAATAAGGAAATGCAAGATGCAAAAGAACATTTTGATAGAGAAGTTGAAAATCTGAAAAGGAATCTAGCTGCAATTCAGTATATAAAATTTTAAAAACAGGAAAACTTGTCTGGAACATTGTGAGAACAGAATTTCAGATATGGAAGACAAAGCTAAGGAAATAAATGCCATAATTGGGCATGAATTCAAAATTAGAAGTGCACAAAGTAGCCGGAAACCACAGTTGAGAAATGATTCAAAGAGAACCAACGTCAGAATTATGAATGTGAGAAAAAGAGAAGACAGCACCAAAGGCATAAAGAATATGTTCACAAAATCATACAAGAAAATGTCATGAATCTAGGGAAAAAAATCATATTGTGATATAAGATGTTTATAGAGCACTAAATAACCTCAAACAGAAAAGAAACTAACCATAACATACATATTATAATCAAAATCTCAGAAAATTAACATAAAGAAAGGATATTAAAAAGCAGCAAAAGAAAAGCAGACTTTATTTCACCAAGGCAAATCCATTCAAATTACTGCATATTTCTCAATGTAAATCTTAGGGAAGGAGAGCCTAGAGGAAAATCTTTCAAGTGTTAAAAGAAAGCAAGTATCAACCCAGATTTTTGTATCCAGCAAAATTATCCCAAAAGTTGAAAGAGAAGCAAAAATTTTTCTTGACAAAGAAACTCTAAAGAAATTTGTCGGGTGTCAGGGACTTCTGGGTGACCCCCTTTCTTCTGTGTGCCAGAGGTGTTTGTGACCCTCGCTCCAATCCTTGGCTGGCTCCAGGGACTTCCAGGTGAACACAGATGGCCCGCCCCTTTCTTCTGGGTGCCCGAGGCATTTGCAACCCTCACTCCATACCTCCTGCTTCCAGGTGGCCGCTGCTCTCCACTAGGACTGGAAATTCCATCATTCCATCACCCCATCCTTCCTACACTTCAGAGGCTTCCAGGGAATTCAATCATTCAGTTGTTAAGTCAATCCCAGGCCCCAGAGGCTTCCAGAGGCATCTAGGATTGGGATTTTGCTGAACCCTTCTTTCCTGCACACCAGAGTCAGCCACCCAGAGACAGCCAGAGACAGCAGAACCACGAGGAAATGTGGTAATAAATCTCCTACAAAAAGACCAGACACCCCAGAAAAATGATACCAGGGATCCCGAAATTGCAGAAGACAAGGATGAAAAAGACAAAAAAGATGGTAACTTCTGGGCCAAGAAATACATTGAACTAAAGCAGGAAATTATACAGGTAGTGCAAGAGATATGCCAGGACATACCTAAGCTAACAGCAAACACTGAAAAGCAATTAGAGAACAAACAAGATATAAACCAGAACATAATATAGGCAATATAAGAAATTAGAGAATAACACAACAGAGATATAAAAAAATTGAATGCAGATATTCAGGAAGTGAAAAACACACATGAAATAATAAGCAAGAACATTTTCTGAGTAGAATGTCAGATCTAAAAAATAAAATGATTGAACTGCAACATACAGCCTGTAAAGAACACAAAGGAAAAAAGGAAGAAAGTGAATCAACAGCTGATACATGATTCAACAAGAAACAATCTCAGAATTACGGGAGTCCAGGAGAAGACTGAGGACAAAACAAAAGGCTTAAAGGTCATGTTCAATGAAATTATGGAAGAAAGTTTCCCAAATCTAAGAAAAGAAATGAACATGGAACTCTGCAGGATATAGAACACCAAGCAAGTTTGATCAGAAGAGATCCTCATCACAACACATTATACTTAAAATACTAGAAGATCAACACAAAGAAAGAATACTAAAAACTGTAAGAGAGAAACAGAAGGTGATCTACAAAGATAAGCCCATCACGGTAACTGTAGACTTCGCAACCCAGACTCTAAAAGCCAGGAGATCATGAACCAACATTATCCAAGCACTAAGAGAACATAAATTCCAAGCAAGACTGCTATATCCAAAACAATTATCATTTAAATTAGAGAGAGAAATCAAAACTTTCCATGAAATAGAAAGCTTAAAGAAGTTTGGAACCACTAAACCACCATTGCAGCAAATGCTTAAAGGAAACTTAGAAAGTGAAAGGGAAGCCAACTATACCATTGACCCCAGAGAAAAAGAGACAAGAGCTAGAAGAGAATGAGCTGAGAAAAAAGTAAGGCTAGTAAACAATGCTGAAAAACTATAATGATGGCAGGGCATACCAAACATGTCTCGATAACTACTTTAAACATGAACGGCCTCAACTGACCTATTGAAAGATTAGACTGGCTGACTGTATCAAAAAAACAGAAACCCACAATTTGCTGCTTACAAGAGACACACTTTACCCACAAGGAAACTCATAGCCTGAAAATAAAAGGATGGAATTTAATATTTCATATGACAGGTCCCAGGAAACAAGCAGGGGTAGCTATATTAATCTCAGACTCATCAGATTTCAAAACAAAACAGGTGAAGACAGACAAAGATGGTCACTATTTACTGGTTAAAAGAACAATAAAACAGGAAGAACTCACAATTATCAATATATATGCTCCCAACTCTAGAAAAATTATGTAAATCAAAAATTCTTAGATCTGAAAGGACATATAGGCCCCAATACAATTGTGTTAGGGGACTTTAATATTTCACTATCACAGATAGATCAACGAGACAGAAAATCCACAAAGATATACAGCAAATAAACTACACTATAGAAAATATGGACCTAACAGATGTTTACACAGTTTTCCACCCAACATCAATTGAATACATGTTCTTCTCAGCAGCACATGGAACATTTTCTAAAATAGACCATGTTCTAGGCCATAAGCCATGCTTAAATAAATACTAAGAAATAGAAATAATCCTTTGTATACTCTCAGACCATAATGGAATAAAACTGGAACTTAACAGCAATAGAAACACAAGAAAATACACAAATACATAGAGACTTAACAACTTAGTACTGACGAATCAGTGGATCACAAAAGAAATCAAAAACTTCATAGAGTTAAATGGTGACAGAAGTACATCATATTAAATCTATGGAACACAATGAAAGCAGTATTTAGAGGGAAATTCATAGCTATAAATACATATATCAAAAGAAGAGAATAGTTACAAATAAACACACTAATGATGCACATTAAGAACCTAGAGAAACATGAACAATTCAACCCAAAAAGCAGGAGAACAGAAGAAATTATAAATATCAGACCTGAAATTAATTAAATTGAAATTAAAAAGACAATTAGAAAAGATTAATGAGTCAAAGAGCTGGTTCTTTCAAAGAATAAACAAGATAGACAAACCTCTAGCTAAACTCACCAAATAAAGAAAAGCCACAAATTAGTGCACTTAGAAATGAAAAGGGTGAAATTAAAACAGACTCAGCAGAAATTCAGAATATTATGAGAAATTATTTTGAACACCTATATTCTAACAAGTTAAAGAATTGGGAAGAAATGAATGACTTCCTAGATACATACAAAATACCAAAATTAAATGAAGAAGACATAAAACTATTGAGCAAACCCATTACACACACAGAAATTGAAGCAGTAATAAAAGCTTTACCTACAAATAAAAGAACAGGACCAGAGGAATTCACAGCAGAATTTCTTCAGCATTTCAGGGAAGAACTAACTCCTATCATTCACAAACTGTTCCATGAAGTAGAAAGAGAAAGAATACTACCAAACTCATTTCTGGAGGATAGCATCACCCTAGTCCCAAAACCAGGCAAAGACAAAGACATAAACATGAAGGAAAATTATAGACCAGTATCCTTAATGAATATAGATGCAAAGATGCTTAATAAGATTCTGGCAAATAGAATCCAACAAGTAATCAGAAAGATCATACACCATGAGCAAGTGGGCGTCATTCCTGGAATGCAAGGCTGGTTCAACATATGTAAATCAATCAACGTAACACACCACATCAATAGAAGCAAAAACAAAAAACCATATGATAATCTCAATTGATGCAGAAAAAGCCTTTGATAACATTCCACACCCTTTCATGATAAAAACTCTGAGAAAAATAGGTATAGAAGGGCCTTACCTCAAACTCACAGAAGCCATATATGCTAAACCTGCTGCAAATAAAACAGTAAATGGAGAGAAATAGAAATTGTTTCCTCTCAAATCAGGAATATAACAAGGCTGTCCACTCTCACCGCTCTTATTCAACATTGTCCTTGAAACACTTGCCATAGCAATCAGAGAAGAAAGTGAAATAAAGGAAATTTGCATTAGAAGGGAGGAAGTCAAACTGTCTTTATATGCAGATGATATGATTATCTACACAGAGGACCCCAAAAACTCCACTACAAAACTCTTGGAAATAATAAACAAATTCAGCTAAATTACAGGCTACAAAATCAATACTAAAAAATCAATAACTTTTCTCTACAGTAACAACAAACTCACCAAGAAAGAGCTTGGAAAAACAATCGCATTCTCAACAACCCAAGAAAAAATTAAATACTTAAGAATATACCTAACCAAGGAAGTGAAGGACCTATATAAAGAAAACTAGATTACACTGAAGAAAGAAGTTGTATATGATATCAGAAAATGAAAAGACATCCCCTGTTCTTGCATAGGCAGGATAAAAATAGTCAAAATGACTATACTGCCAAAACTGATATATAGGTTCAATGCAATTCCGATCAAAATACCAACAAATTTTTTCAAAGAACTTGAAGCAATAATTCTTAAATTCATATGAAACCAAGAGAGACCTAGAATAACCAAAGCAATCTTGAGTAACAAGACCAAGGCAGGAGGCAATACAATACCAGACATCAGGCTGTACTATAAAGCAACAGTTGCAAAAACAATTTGGTACTAGCACAAAAACAGACAGATAGACCAGTGGAACAGAATGGAGGATGCAGACGCAAACCCAAATACCTTCAACTACCTAATCTTCGATAAGTGAGCCAAAAGCATACACTGGAAAAAAGGATAGCCTCTTCAGGAAGTGTTGCTGGGAAAACTGGACATCCACATGCAGAAGAAAGAATCTAGACGCACAACTGTCACTATGCAACAAATCAAATCAAAGTGGATCAAATACTTAGACATTAAAACTGAAACACTGAACCTTACAGAAGACAAATAAGGCAAATATCAAAAAAACATAGGTGTAGGCAAAGACTTTCTTAATAAGACACCAAAAGCAAAAGAAATTGGCTCCATTATTAATAAATGAGATCATATCAAATTAAAAAGTTTCTGCACAGTACTGGAAACTACCAACAATGTAAAAAGAGAACCGGCAGATTGGGAAAAAGTATTCACCACCAGCACCTCACATAGGAGGCTCATAACCAGAATATACAGGAAACTGAGGAAATGTAAGCCCCCAAAAACCAAGGACCCTATTGAAAAATGGGCAAAAGAAATAAAGAGGTAGTTCACTAATGATGAGTCCAAATGGCCAATAAATACATGAAAAGAGGGCTAGCACCAGGCAGGGCTGCTTCAGAGGAGGCTGGTAGGATTCACGGACATCTTCCCCACCGCCCATCACCTCAGGAGCCTGCACCAGAACCTGGGCTAGGCTAGCACCAGGCAGGGCCACACCAGAAGAGGCAGGTAGGATTCACAGACATCTTCCCTGACGCCCCTTACCTCAAAGACCCACGGCGGAGCCTGGGCTCAGCTAACACTGGGTAGGGCTGCTTCAGAGGAGACTGGTATGCCTCTTAGACATCTTACACACTGCCCCTTGCATCAGGGGCCTATGGCCAAACCTGGGCTCTGCTAGCGCCTGAGAAGGCCACTCCACAGGAGGTTGGTAGGACTGCTGGATATCTTCCCTGCTGCTCCTCACCTAGGGGGGCCTACAGCACAACCTGGGCTTGGCTAGCACCAAGCAGGGTCACTCGGCAGGGGGCTGGTAGGACTTCTGGACATCTTCCCCGCTGCCCCTCACAGTGAAGACCTATGGTGGATCCTGGGCTTTGAAGTAGGTTTCCTTGCCATCTTCCCCACCGCCCAACAGCAGAGGCCGGCATGGACACTGGGCTTTGGTAGCACTGGGCAGTACCTCTCCAGAATAGACCTGTGTGACTTCCCACCACCTTCCCTGCCACCCTGCACAGTGGAGGCCCACATGGAGACTGGGCTTTGCCAGTACTGGGTAGAGCCACATCGGACTAGAACCGGGAGGGGGGCGAGGGGGGATTCGCTGCCGTCTCCCCCACTCCTCTCAGAGGTGGTCAGCACAGAGGCTGTGATGTCCCAGCTTCAGGCAGAGCCATCCCAAGGTGAGTCCCTAGGGGAAACCCAGGGTCAGACAAGCAGAGACAACCAAAGACAACAGAACCATGAGGAAACATGGAAATAAATCCCCTTCAAAAAGTCTTGACATACCAGAAGAGCATACTAGAAATCCTGAAAATGCAGAATCTAAACATGAAAATGACAAAAATGATGGTAACTTCTGGGCACAGAAATACATCAAATTAAAACAGGAATTGATGCCGGAAATGAAGAAGGAAATAAAAGTCATAGAGCAACAGCTACACCAAGACCTAGCAAAGCTAAAAGCAAGTTTTGAGAAGCAAGTAGAAGAGATCAAAGAAGAAGTGAACCAGAATATAATGAAGGCAACACAAGAAATGAGAGAAGAACACAACAGAGACATAAAAAAAATGCAGATATCCTGGAAGTGAAAAACACACAGGTCACAATAAGCAACGATATTGAACAATTTCAAAATAGATTATCAGACCTAGAAGACAAAATGACAGAGCAGGAACAGAAAGACCACAAAGAACACAAAGTAAAAATAGAAGAAAGTGAATCATTACGATAACTGATAGATGATTCAAAGAGAAACAACCTGAGAATTATGGGAGTCCAAGAGAAGACCGAGGATGAAACAAAAGGATTAAAAGTCATATTCAAGGAAATTATGGAAGAAAATTTTCCAAATCTAAGAAGAGAAATGAACATTGGGCTACTGCAGACATATAGAACACCAAACAATATGGATCAGAAGAGAGCCTCATCATGACACATCATAATTAAAGTACTAGAAACCCAACGCAAAGAGAGAATACTGAAAGCAGTAAGAGAAAAGCAGGAGGTGACCTATAATGGTAAGCCCATCAGGATAACTTCAGACTTCTCAACCCAGACTCTAAAAGCCAGGAGATCATGGAGCAATGTCATTCAAACACTAAAAGAACACAAATTCCAACCAAGACTATTATAACCAGAAAAACTATCTTTTAAACTACAGGGAGAAATCAATATTTTCCATGATATAGAAAGCTTAAAGAAACTTGCAGCCACTAAGCCATCACTGCAGAGAATTCTCAAAGGAAACTTGGATAGCAAAACAGAGGCCAATGACACAAGTGACCCCAGAGAAAAAAAAAGACAAAAGCTTGAGGAGAATGAGCTGAGAAAAAAATAAAGCCAGTAAACAACACGGAAAAACTAAAACTATGGCAGGACACACCAAACATACCTCAATAATTACCCTAAATGAGAACAGCCTCAACTCACCTATCAAAAGACATAGACTAGCTGACTGGATCAAAGACCAGAAACCCACAATTTGCTGCCTACAAGAGACACACTTTACCCACAAGGAAACTCATAGCCTGAAAATAAAAGGTTGGAATTCAGTATTGCGTGCAACAGGTCCCAGGAAACAAGCAGGGGTAGCTATATTAATCTCAGATTCATCAGATTTCAAAAGAAAACAGGTGAAGAGAGATAAAGATGGCCACTACATACTGATCAAAGGAACACTAGAACAGGAAGAAATCTCAGCTATCAATATATATGCCCCCAACTCTAGAGCACCAAATTATGTAAACCAAAAATTACTAGATCTGAAAGGGCACAGAGGCCCCAATACAATTATAGTAGGGGAGTTTAATACCCTGCTATCACAAATAGATAGATCAACCAGACCAAAAATCCACAAAAATATACAACTGCTGAAAGACACTGTAGAAAACTTGGACATAACAGATGTTTACAGAGTTTTCCATTCAACATCAACTGACTACACATTCTTCTCAGCAGCACACAGAACATTTTCTAAAATAGACCACGTCCTAGGACATAAGTCATCCTTAAACATGTACAAAGGGATAGAAATAATTCCCTGCATACTCTCAGACCACAGTGGAATAAAACTGGAACTTAACAGCAGCAGAAAACAGAAGAAAATACAAAAACACATGGAGACTTAATTTACTACTGACCAAACAAAATGGATCACAGAAGAAATCAGAGAAGAAATCAAAAACTTCATAGAGTTAAATGATAATGGAAGTGCATCATATCGAAATCTGTGGGACACAATGAAAGCAGTCCTTAGAGGAAAATTCATAGCCATAAATGCACACATCAAAAGAACAGAAAAGTCACAAATAAATTCTCTAATGATGCAGCTTAAGGACCTAGAGAAACAAAAACAAACCAAAAGGCAGTAGAAGAGAAGAAATTATAAATATCAGATCTGAAATAAATAAGATTGAAATTAAAAGACAATAAAAAAGATTAATGTGTCAAAGAGCTGGATCTTTGAAAGAATTAACAAAATTGAAAAACCTCTTGCTAACCTCATCAAGAAAAGGAAAGAAAAGGCACAGATTAGCACACTTAGCAATGAAAAGGGTGAAATTACAATAGACTCTGGAAAAATGCAGAATATTATAAGAAATTACTTTGAACACCTATATTCTAACAAATTAGAGAACTGGGAAGAAATGGACAACTTCCTAGATACATATAAAATACCAAAATTAAATGAGGCAGATATAAAAATCTTGAACAATCCCATCATGCACACAGAAATTGAAGCAGTAATAAAAGCTCTATCTACAAATAAAAGTCCAGGCCCAGATGGATTCACAGCAGAATTTTTTCAGCACTTTAGGGAAGAACTAACTCTAATCCTCCTCAAACTTTTTCATAAAGAAGAAAGTGAAGGAATACTACCAAACTCATTTCTTGAGGCTAGCATCACACTGGTCCCAAAACCAGACAAAGACTTACCAGGAAGGAAAATTATAGACCAATATCCTTAATGAATATAGATGCAAAAATCCTCAATAGGATTCTGGCAAACAGAATCCAACGAGTAATGAGAAAGATCGTACACAATGAGCAAGTGGGCTTCATCCCTGAGATGCAAGGTTGGTTCAACATACATAAATCAACAAATGTAATACACCATATCAACAAAAGCGAAAACAAAAACCACATGATCATTTCTATTGATGCAGAAAAAGCCTTTGACAAAATCCAGCACACCTTCATGATAAAAACACTGAGAAAAATAGGTATAGAAGGGCCATACCTAAAATTCATAGAAGCCATATATGCTAAACCTAGTGCAAATATCATAGTAAATGGAGAAAAATTGAAATCATTCCCTCTCAAATCAGGAACAAGACAAGGCTGCCCACTCTCACCACTCTTATTCAACATAGTCCTTGAAACACTGGCCATGGCAATCAGACAAGAAAATGAAATAAAGGGAATCTTCATTGGAAAGGAGGATGTCAAACTTTCCTTATTTGCAGATGATATGATTATCTACATGGAAGACCCTAGAAACTTCATTAAGTAACTCATGGAAATAATAAAAAAATTTAGCCAAGTCACAGGCTACAAAATTAACACCAAAAAAATCAATAGCTTTTCTCTACATTAACAATGAACTTATTGAATAAGAACTCAGAAAAACAATTCCATTCTCAATAGCTCAGCAAAAAATTAAATACCTAGGAGTATACCTAAACAAGGACGTGAAGGACCTATATAAAGAAAACTACATTACATTGAAGAAAGAAGTTATAGGAGACATTAGAAAATGGAAAGGCATCCCCTGCTCTTGGATTGGCAAAATAAATATAGTCAAAATGACTATACTCCCTAAACTGATACATGGATTCAATGCAATTCCTATCAAAATACCTACAAGTTTCTTCAAAGAACTAGAAACAATTCTTAAATACATATGGAACCAAAAGAGACCAAGAATAGCCAAAGAAATCCTGAGCTACAAGACCAAAGCAGGAGGCATTACAGCTCCAGACATCAGGCTATAGTATAAAACAATAGTTGGAAAAACAATTTGGTACTGGCATAAAAATAGACAGATAGACCAGTGGAACAAAATTGAAGATGCAGAGACAAACCCAAATACCCTCAATAACTTAATCTTCGACAAAGGGGCTAAAAGCATACAATGGAAAAAGGACAGCATGTTCAACAAATGGTGCTGGGAAACTGGACATCCACATGCAGAAGAACAAATCTAGCCACACACCTGTCACCATGCAGCAAAATCAAATCAAAGTGGATTAAAGACCTAGACATTAAAAACAAAACACTAAACCTTCTAGAAGACAAATTAGGCAAATATCTAAAAGACATAGGGGTAGGCAAAGATTTCCTTTTTATTTTTTGGTTTCCTCATTTCTTTTTTTTTCCATTTTACTGATATGTATACGTTCAAAAGTTAAGGCTTACAATGAAGTTGAGTATTTTATGCATATGTGTATCTTGTCAAAGTGACAAGGGATTTCCCACTCCCCTTTTGTCCCTCCCCCTACCCTGCTCTCCGTCCCTCCTCCCCTAACCTACCCTCTTGTTTTACTTTGATTTTCGTTTTAAGTGCCATACTTTCTTGACTTTATTGAGCAAAAGAAATTATCCCCATTATGAATAAGTGGGATTTTGTCAAATTAAAAAGTTTCTGCACAGCAAAGGAAATTATCAACATTGTAAAAAGAGAACCAACAGACTAGGATAAAATATTCACCACCAACATCTCAGATAAGAAGCTCATAACTAGAATATATAGGGAACTGAAGAAAAGTAAGTCTACCAAAATCAAGGATCCTACTGAAAAGTGGGCAAATGAAATAAGAGGCAGTTCACTCATGAAGAAGTACAAGTGGCCAATAGATACATGAAAAGATGTTCAACATCCCTAGCCATAAGAGAAAAGTAAATCAAAACAATGCTAAGATACCATCTCACTCCAGAGAGAATGTTCTATATCAACAAGTGAAATAGTAATCAGTGCTGGCCAGGCTGTGGGGAGAAAGGAACCCTCCTGCCCTGCTGGTGGGAATGTAAATTTGTACAACCCCTTTGGAAAGCAGTATGGAAAGCTCTCAAAAGACTGGAAATAAATATCCCCTTCGATCCAGTGACACTCCTCCTGGGAATATATCCAAAAGAGGTCAAAACAACACATAACAGACATATATGTATACCCATGTTTATAGCAGCACAATTAACAATAGCTAAAATATGGAAGTCACCAAAATACCCATCAACAGACCAGTGGATAAACAAACTGTAGTATTTATACACAATGGAATACTATGCATCTATAAAGTCCAACAGTGTGGAGGCTTTCACAGGCAAATGGAAGAAACTTGAGAACATCATGCTTAGTGAAGTGAGTCAGAAGCAGAAGGTGAAACATCGAATGGTCTCTCTGATATGAGAATCCCAGATCACAACTCCTATGGAATTTAAGAGGGAAAACAAAGTGAAACAGGAAGGTAGGGTGGGGGAGGAGGGAGGGAGGGAGGGGAAGGGAGGGGTAGAGACAAAAGGAGAGTGGGAAAGCCAATACTCAACTTCATTGTAAACCTATTTTTGCACTTATACATATCAATAAAATGGGGGGGGGACTAGTTAATTCAAAACAGAGAAATAAGTACTGTATCATAAAATGAGCCACATGTTTCCTTTCCCATTTTATGTTATTTTGTTTCTTGGTCGCTTACATTCTTAGATTTGATAATGGGGAGTATTGGTCTAGACTCTTATTTTAAGAACACTCTGTGGGACATTAAATTTGGAATCCTGGTGTTATTAATTTTCCTCTAATTTTACTTTAAATTGCATAGTAACAAAGTAGTACTGTGTATATTAAAATAGTAATCAAGCTCTAAGGAACAAAACAATTAGTGAAGTTCTACAAATTACTAAAAAGATCCAGTAAATGTTAATTCTGGACAAAAGTCCTAAGAAATCCACAAATAGCAAAGCTATGTTTTTAATTTAATATTTACTTAAATCTGGCTAATAGATTTTAAGTGTTCAGTACTATCTTTTAGAGTCAGTTTCACAAAATGTAAAGTTGAAAGATTTATCTGAATATGGTTTTTTTACTTTTCTATAGTAGCAGTTGTAATTATTGGGTACACTTGCATGTACGTGTTTCTATTACTGGAAAATACATTAGCAATTTCTTTTACTTTTCCTTGGCATTCACTTGCATGTACCTCACAGTTAAATTTTTAAAATCTTAAACTCCCCAGAGGATTTTAAAACTATCTATGAATGTGGTATATTTTCCCCAGTCAGTTAGGTGGTCGTAAATTGCAGAAAAGCACGAAATTTTGTAATCACAACTGTAGTATTCAAATAACTTTGTTTGAATGACAATCTCTTTGATTGTTGTTCAGTTTTTGATTATCTTATTAACTTTCACTAGTTCTGAGTTTCGTCATCTGCAAAGTGGGGGAATTAATATCTGCTTCTTACATTGTCTAAACCTGGCAAATTTTATAAGCAAAACAAAGTAGACTTAAGCACATGATTTCAGTGATACACTGATAATTATCCCTCAGTAGCTCTGTTGGGAAATTGGGACCTAGTGTGAATGGGTGGATTACAGGAATGCAAACTGGAATATAGGCATGTAGTGGTAGCTTACCACACCTTCCAAACTGGATTCAGGAGGACCTGAGCACAGAGAGCAGACCTGGAAGGAGATATAAGCCGTTTCCTGCCTTCCTTGAAAACTAGACTGAACTTGTCTTGACTTGGCTTCCTGTTTGTGATTTCTAGGAGCTGCCTCCCCCGTGGCCTCTGCCATGTTCTTCCACTGTTCCTGGCCACTAATGGACTGTGACCTTCAACATCTGTGAGTAAAAATAAATGATTCCTCTCGTAAAATTGTGGATATTGGGTATTGAGTAACAGCAATGAAAACGTAACGAAAACACCTACCTTCTTCTGGAGTCATTTACACTCACAGTCAATGTGATTTAGCAGTATAATTCTGTTAATATTTAAGAACAATTTGATTGTGATTTCTTCTTAGGAGACACTATCTGTTTAAGAATTTAGGCTGTCCCTTTTTAGTTTTCTGTGATTCTCATTTTATTATTGTTATCAAAGAAATTAAAATTTCTGAATGAAAGTGTAGTAAAATATTGTCTTGTGAACAGATTACAGAACTTACATTCTATGAAAAACGATTTGGTTTTGCATTTCCATACATGGTAACCTGAATTTAACCAGCTTCTAAGTAGGGTCTTCACCTGGAAAAACATCACGAAGAAAGACAGAAAAAGCATGGTAGATCCTAACAGAGAAATCAGACATGAAATACCTACCATTAGTGACAGGGAAAAACCTGAAGGAAGCCTTAATTTGAAAAATATAGGGTTGCCATGCAAGGTGATTATTTTAGAAGAGGAGAAATTGTTTGTATGTTAATTAAATAGAAGATGAATGTTGAGTGCACAATACAGTGATAAGTATTTTTCTACATAAGCAGGAATGTAATATAAAAATGGGAATCCATTAATGTTCAGCACTGTGTCTATATTTCTGGCAAGATTAGCTGTCTATAACACACACACACACACACACACACACACACACATCACACTCTTTGGCAATGATAGTTTGTAAATATAATGATGTTTTTCAATACAATTAAATGTTTATATGAGCTGATTACAAAGAAAATAATTGTATCTTCTGTCACAAAATTAAACTTATTTTTTTATTCTTTTTAATGCAAAATCTTAGTGGAAGTGAGAGAAAATCAATGAGTATCCTTTAAATAAAGCATTATAACCCAAAGGCCTTATTTACTTAGAATTGTCCTTCTTACGAGCAAAATGGAATATGGACATTATATGAGAATGATAGTTTAATAGTTTAGATCAAATTATGTCTAAAATCTTCACGCATTTACACTTCTATTTTCTATATGAACTCAGTATTTATGTTGCTTCTAGAGAGTGAAATCTGGGTGTGGTGGTATTGCTCAGCAGTTAGAGCAGTTGGTAAACAACATTATGGTACTGTTGTACACGTGTAATCCCTGCACTCGGGAGACTGAGGCAGGAAAGTCGCAGTGTGTTCAAGGCCAGCCTGATCTATACAGGGAGTTCAAGAGCACACTAGACTACAACCCCCCCCCAAAAAACAAAAAAGTAAAATGAGTGTTAAAATGAGGACACTTTCTAGAGAAATTTAAAAATGTAAAACATGAAATATGAAAATTTGAATACATTTCTCACATTACTATCTTACCTATTCAGGTTGCATTTTGAAGAAAATTATTACATATAATTTCAGTTGTTTCACAAAATTAAGAGTACTTCATTTTCTTCTGTGAATCACAGATTTAACACAGAATATGAATGAAAATGTTGAGGAGATAAGGGCTTGAATTTTACCTAGTACTAGATAATAGATCAAGAAGAGAGAGTTTGCTTTATGCAGGTCATTGCTTATGGGTCCTAACATGGTTACACGTCTTAGTCACCTTTTGGATGCTGTGACAAAATATTAGACATGCAAGGATGAAGGGAGGAAAAATTTATCTTAGCACAAAATTTCAGAAGGTCACAGTCACCGCATGGGCAGACGGCAACAGTGGAAGCCCCCGGCAGAGGCAGAGGCAGAGGCAGCTCGTCATAACATTGCAAACGGGAAGCCAAGTCCTGGAAGGAAGCAGCACACACCCTTCTGTGTTCTGTCTCAGTGATCCTCCCCCTCCAGGTCCAGCTTAGGTGTTCTGCCCCCTCCAGGTTTAAGCCCTAATCTGACACATGACTGTAATCTATAACGTACCCGATGCCTGTGTTTCCACCACACACCCAGAATTCATCCCTCCAGACCAGGCTCCCATCTCCTAACAGCACATGGTGCCATAGGCAATCCATAACACCCAAACCCACGAAACTTTTGGGAGACATTTCAGATCCAATCCAGAGAAAGACACAATAGAAGATGAATATGTCAGACTTATCAGAACTGAAGGCCTTGTGTTCTAATTTACATAGAAATGATAATGTAATACATTATATCACTAGTAGGTGTATATTTGCTCACACATGAAAGGCAATTGGTTTAAATATCAAAGCCTAAGATGATAAATGTTGAGTAAACAGATAGGCAATTTTTCTTCAATTCTTAAGTTTCTTAGTCTAGGCTTCAAGGAATTATTATATTTAATTTATATTGCATATTCCGCATGTGTGAGTGCATGAATTTTAGGGAGGCGTACCTTAGCTTTTGTCAGACTATGCAATGGACATGAGCTTCAAACAAAAATCCAAGAATTACATACATAACTGCTGGCTATTCTTGTTTCTCACATGAATAAAAATAGAAGGAATAATTTTCCTTGTATATTGCAATTTGTTTTTTTTTCTCTACATTGGAGACTAAAGGAATAAGGGATTCAGGCATTTATTTTCTACATACAAATTGTTTGAAGGGAAGGAGGCATGCATGCAGATAAGCAGCATAGATATGTATAAAAATACACAAATCTGATATTTTGAAGGTTTTCCTGAGAATATGTTGCATGTTTTGGTGAAGGACTTCAGGAATTTCATTCCTCGCCTATACTTGAATCTATAAACTATTTGAAAGAAATGATGTGTTAGAACTTAGGAATATTTTTCTTAATTTAATTCCTATTGCATTACATGCATTACTACATTCTGGGGAGGTTGATATGTGGGGGTTTTTTCACCAAATAAGGAAAACTACATGCCATTTTCCATAGGTGACTCTTGCAACACAGAAGACACGGACATGTAAGCAAAGCAATATGTAGATTTTGTATGTGAATTGGCTTCCTCTCCCCCTTTTAAACAATAATTCACTTGGTACAAGCACATAGTCAATTGACAGCACTCAAAGTGCATTTAATAATTGTGTACATTGTCATCACTCCTTCTGACATTATCAGTGGATCTTAGGTAAATTAATCTACGACGTAAGTGCCTAATGGTTAGGAAATATTCTAGGTCACCCAGCTTATTTTCCAGCATCTTCCAGTGTATCATGATTTCGCTCTGTATAGTCATGTAGAGTGAGGAATTATACGCCACATCCTGAGGATGGTTGTTGACCGCAGAATGATTAATGAGGCTCCTGGTTGACAGAGAAGAAGTTGTAAATCGAAGGAAAGAAGCCGAAGGTGGTGATGCTTCATCGAGGTTGCTCTGCAAAGGACATAATACATATGTAGTTTAGTGAGTTTAGCAATTTGTGAACACTTCCACATAACCACTGTGTTATAAAAATGAATGACTTTATCTTAGAGTTACAGATTAAGAGACCAAATAGGAGGTTGCATTCCTACTGGTACAAAAGCTAAATTAGACATTTTGTTAGTGTTTCCCATAAGGAAAACAATAAATATTTAGTTTTTGAGTTTAACAACTGCCAAACACTTTCACATAACAACGGGGTTATAGAAATGAACTGCTTTTCCATAGAACTACAGATTAAGAGACCAAGTAGGAGATAGCATTCTTACTGGCATCACCGAAGCTAAATTTGAGGATTCATCGGCGTTTCCCTGTGAAGGAAATAAAAGAAATAATACGTATTTAGTGTTTTGAGTTTAGCAATTTGCAAATAGTACCAATTAACAGCATAGATATGAAAATGATCTGATTTGTCCTTAAAACTAGAGATTATGTATGAGGTGAATGACTGCTTGGTTCAGAAGGCTGCTCTGCCAAGACACAGCCTGAGGGTAAAGGCAGAAGCACTGGAGAGGAGCCCCAAAGG
>PVKB01001648.1:0-30467 GCA_004027205.1 Ctenodactylus gundi
CTGCTTTCTTTCTTTCCTTCCCATTGGTCTCCCCCAGAGGCCACTCCATAATCATCATTTCTGTCCTGGTTTGCTTACAGTAAGGGTGGTACTCTCTGATGTTGTAGAATTACTGTAAACACTGGCCTGCAGCCCTCATTTGCCTGCTTGTTTCATATCATTATTGGTTTGTATTATATATAAAGATCAGATTAGGCTTGTGAAAGCTGGATTAGGAAAGTTACACTATGATTGTGTGTTCTGTGTGATACTTTACTGTATCCTTCATAATGGAGGCACATGTAGATCATATAAAATTTGATTTCATTGTGAAATCTGCAGTGAAATTGAGTAAAAAAGGGCAAGGCCTTTGTGTTCATTTTAGCAAGTTTGTATTTCCAAAGATAATTTATCATGATGACTTTATGTATGCAATAGATAATTTTTTCCAGTTTTTTTCTCCTATCCTCTTAATTAGCTTCACTTTTAGAATACCAGACTGTCTGCTTCATTTTTAGTTTTGGGACCCTTGAACTGCTAAATACTTTATGCCCCACAATGTTTTCTTTGTTTCTTTAGTCCTATAAATACAGGTGTTGAGATTTTAAAAATGTTTTTTTTTTGTGTACTTTCTTCATTAGCTATGATATTTACCAAAAGTTCTGACTTTTTTAAAAAATTCCGAGCTTCACCCCAGACCCTTTCTTTGAAGACTTTGAGAATTGGCCTGTGGCGTATTAAATAAGAATCTCAGATGATTTTTCTGCATTGAAGTCTGAGGACCAGTATTCGAAATACAGTATTCTTAAAGATAATAGTGTTTTTTAGCAATGATAGTGTTTTTTAGTAAATGATACAGTTCACAATATTGACAGTCTCTAATTTTTGGTGTGAAAGTGCTACAATTCAGTAGAAACTGTACTTGAAATTCTGAATTTTGATTTTTGTTTCCTCAAGCAGTTAGAGATAAACTAGAATAGAGAATCGTTCAGATTCATCTATCGTTTGATTGTTTCTTTTGTTGCTGATTAATGGCCTATTGTATTGTATGAATCTTACCACATCTTTGAATATAGGTATAATCATCGATGTACCTCTGAGTAGTTTGCAGTTTTCCATTCTTATATGTGGTGCTTTTACCTATACATTTGTAATCATGTCTTTTAATAAACATATTTGTATTTCTCACGTAGGGCTAAAATTGTTATAGGATATTGCTAAATTCTTTTCCAAATTGATTGTAAATTATACATTCTCATTAGGAGTGCATGAGAATTCCAGTTGGTCTCTATTTTTGTCAATACTTGGTCTTCTAATTGTTTAGCCAGTTTGGTAACTCATGGTATCAGTTTATATTTGTGTAATGACTAGTGGTTTTAGGCATCTTTTCATGTGTTTATTTACTATATTTTCAGATGATTTCTGGTTTTGTATTCAGTTTTACATTTTCACAGAATAATAATAGCAGTAACTATCCTGTAATATTTAAGTGGTAAGATTGTGACAGATGTTGCTAAAGGTAAAAACTGAGTGGTGATAGGTTCACAAAACAAAATAAGATTGCAATTTTTATTTTTTTTGTCTATCTATCTATCTATCTATCTATTTATCTATTTTTATGGTTCTTAGGGATTGTACCTAGTGCCTAACACATGTTAGGCAAGCAGTCTACCTCTAAGCTTCATTCCCAGAACTTTTTACTTTATTTTGAGCAGAATCTTGCTAAGTTGTCCAGACAGGCCTCAAACTTGTGATCTTCCAGTCTCAGCCTCTTGAGTAGCTTGTGTTACAAGTATGAACCACCACCATGCCTCTAGGTAAGCAAGTATCATAGCTGCCCTTTCACATCATGTGGTCCTGTGCTGTGAGGTATACTCCTTGGTCCCTGTTCTCGTGATTACCCTTGGGGTTTGTTTTTGCCATTAGCGTTACTTTTTGCTGTTTTGGGGCCGGCTTGGGCAAGCTACTAAGATCCATAGTTTTGGATAGAAGTGATCTGAAGATTCTAGGTTGTGAACTTCCTATTACTTCCATAATTGAAGAGCAAATAGAGTTTACTTGGCTTATTATTTAAAGGGAGGCTACTGTAAGTGCATCAGGGTCATGTGCTCCCTTTCCCTCGACCTGCCTGTCCTTCTTACTCTCTCTCAGTGCTGCTGCTGTTCCACCTTAGGCTATTAACTTTGTTTATGGTAGGGAAAGACGAGTGGAAGGCAGGCTAGGGGTGTAGTGAGGAAGGTATGGGAAAGCCACTGTTTGGTCTTTTATTTATTGACTTACTATATCCCCTTTTTAAGATGTCCAGTTTTTTGCAAATTTCTTAATTTGGCTATCTTCTTGTTGAGTTGTAGGAATTCTTTGTATTTTCTGAATGTCTTTTATTAAATATATTTAATTTGCAAATATTTTCTCCCAGTACTTCAGATGTACCTTTAATTTTATTTCTACTTTAAATTTAAAATATTTAGGGTTCAGTTTACCTACATTATTTCTTCTATAATTTTCCTTGTGTGGTTAGTGTTTTAACCTGTTTTTAACCGTAGTTTAGTTTGAGTTATTTTCTAGTAGAAGTTTTATTTTGGTTTTTATGCTTGAGTCTGTGATCTATTTGGAATTTATATTTGTTTGTGTTCTTAGGGGTAGGAGTCGAGGTTCATTTATATTAGTGCATTATCTAGTTGTTTTTGTTTTCAAAAGACTGTCCTTTCTGTATTGAGTTACCTTGACATTTATGGAAAATTAATTGACCATTGTATTAGAGTTCTTCAAAAAACAGAATAGGAACTATATATTTCTATTTCTATTTTTATATGTATACCCACACACATATGTATATGGATTTATTAGATTCAGTAGTGAGGCCTCCACAGAATCCACCTGCATGATCATAAGGGAGAGTCCAAAATGGCTGTCGGCATGTGGGAAAGCTGGAGGATCTAGTAGTTGGTCAGTTAAGAAGGTGAAAGCTGTAGAATGAGGAGATACAGGATGCTATACCTGTCTAAGACAGAGGCTGCAGAACAAGGGATTCTAAGGTGAACACCAGCCTGAGGCCAAATAGCCCATGGAAGTCTGTGTTGCAGACCAGTATACAGAGGCAGTAGTGAAGACTGGAGCTCTTGAAGGAGCAAGGCCTTTCTTCTTCCCTTTTTATTTTGTTCAGGTTATCAGCCTCTCGGTTGTTGCCATCCACATGCTGGCTTACATGTCAGTCATCCACAGACACTCTGAGAACCTTGCCTTAACGATCAGAATGATATTTCCTAATGCATTCAAGTTGGCAGAGCATGACTGACAGTCACTACCACGTAAGTCAATCTGTTTTTTCCCTTTTCTATCCTGTCCTTATGCTGCATTGTACCGTCTTAATTACTGTGGCTTTGAAATGTTTCTTGAATTCAGTAAGTGAAGTTAAATTTTGTTAAAAAATTGTTTTAGGTATTCTTTATCTTTATGTATTTCCACATGAAACTCTAAAGTACTTTTTTACAGCTGGCCACAGAGCCAGCTGGGATTTTTGGATGAAATTTTGTTTAATGTGTGTATCAATTCTAAGTGGATAGCTTAAAATATTTGAATCTTTTAACCCCAAAATATACTACATTTCTCTTTTTATCTAGGTTCTCCTCAATTTGTTAGTTTATTTTATATGATTTTGTATATCTTTTGTGAGAGTTGTTTTTTTAAATACTGTTGCAAGTGATATTTTTTGTTTAGTTTCATATTCCAGTTATTTTTGCAAGTGTGTATAATATAGCTGAGTTTTGTACATTTGGCTTTTATCTTGTGACCTTGCTGAATTTCCTTGTTCTTATAGTCTTTGTACCTTATTTATAACTTTTATGCATTTTTGTCTTCCTTTTCCCTCTTTGTGTTTGTTTGCCCCTCTGGAATCTCCTAAAAAGTTGAAAATGATCATAAGTTTTAGCCCAACCCCAACCTGAGTAACTCAGCAACCTTAGGAAGACCTTGTCTGAAATAAACAATAAAAAGGGTTTGGTGATACAGCTCTGAGCAAAGGTCCAGTAGAGCATTTAAAAAAAAAAAAAAAAGAGCTAACCCAGTGGCATGGGGAGTGTGTGTAGGGGTGTGATGGTAACAGACATCATTGCCTTGTGTCTAATTTTATGTAGTTTATGTTTTATCTTTCATTTTGCTGCATTTCCTTTTGAAAAAAAACTCTTATCAGAATTTTTTTCTTTTTAATTTTTCTTTGGTAGTCTAGTGGCACCCGACATTTTTGACACCAAGGACCAAATCGGTTGAGGACCATGAAGACCATTCTTTCCCAGAGGGAGTGGGTGGGTGTGGGGTCCTTGTTATGCACTGTGTTCTTAGAGGACAGCTTTGACTGTGGTGGGCAGCAGCAGGAGATGTTACTTAAGGCTTAAAGCTAAGAAAATTTAGAATAACAAGGATAACTGAATTTGACAAGTGGTAATGTTTTGCAGAAGCTAACTTGGCACTTAACACTTCAACTAGATATTAGTGTGTGCTTCAGAGTATGTTTGTAGTATATTAGTTTAAGGAATAAATTTTATTGCTCTTGTCTTTTGTACTTCAGCTGTGAACCAGGCCCTCAATTGTAAGCTTAAAAAGGGTGTGAAGGGAAGCTCCACCTCCTGTCACCGGTCATATGAGGATCTCAGTGGAGTACCCATACAGGAGGAGGAACTTCACTCACTGCTCCTGTCCTCTTCTTCCCTCATGTATCCTGGTCTTATATGTCCTGGTATCATTGTGGTCCTTCCAAGCCCATGGATTGGTACCAGTCTGCTGCCTGGCAACTGGTAACCCCCATGGTTAATCATACATCTGGATATATCACATCCATACTACTGTTGTTAAACTGTGATTGTCTTAGTGACTTTTTTCATTGCTGTGACAAAATACCTGACATCACAATTAAGGAAGGAAAGATTTGTTTAGCGCTCAGTTGCAGAAGGTCTGTCACACTCACAGTCCTTTCAGGAGGCAGCTGGCAATGGTGAAGACACAAGGCAGAATTTGGAGAGCTGCTCACCTGATTGCATGCAAATAGAAGCCGTGTGAAACAGAAGCAAAGTGAAGTCCACACACTGGCTAAGCTAGAGCTTTCCCAGGAATAACTAATAATGTTTCTTCTTCCTTTACTTACTTAGGAGCTGCCAGTTGTGGCCTCCCAGCCACAGGGCAATGCTGTTCCCTAATTTCCTGGTCCACAAATCAGTAATGTCTGAGGCAATCCCCAGTCTCAACAAATTGACAGTTTTTCCAGGTCAGATCTTAAATACCTGCCCATTCCAGCCAGGCCCTACCTCCCAATAATACACAGTTCCAAATACATGAGGCTCTTGGGGGACACTCAAGATCCAGTAGCAATGATTATTTTTATATATTTTTTAGTCTGTTGTTATTCTTTTCTGTGAAATCCAAATTTATTTTTCTTGTCCATTTTTTTAGATTGTTAATCTTTTTCTTTCTAATGTGAACAAGTTTTTTATTTTTATAGCCAAGATGAGACTTACATGACTTTTCTGTTAATATTACAAAGTACCTGAGATAACCTAATTAAAAAGAGAGAAACTATTTTGTTTCATAGTTCTAGAGGTTTCAGTCTATGAGCACTTGGCTCAAATTGCTTTTGGTCCTGTGGCAGAGGAGTAAATCATAGTGGGAGCATATAGTGGGTGAAACTGTACTTTCTTGTGTTTAGGAAGAAAAAAAAAAGGAGGAAGGGCTGGGATTCCTGTGTCTCCCGTTTACCCTTACAAGTCACGCTGTTCCTTTCACCCCTCCGTGCTCCAGCTCCTGATTTTCTCCTGCAGTGTTCCGCTTCTTAAAGATTCTACTACCTCCTGGTAGCAACAGGGGCTGGGAACTAATCTTTTGACCCCTGGGCCTTTAGGGAACACTTTTCCAAAGCTTAGCACCACAGTTTTTTGCCATGCATGTTTCTGTTTGACAAATTCCCATTTCTATTTTTTTTTTGTTTGTCCTTTTCATGTTCTATATTGCCCTTTTGTGGATGAAAGCTTTCAATATTTTGTTTTGTTTTTTTGAAATGAATCTCATCATCTGCTTTGTTGTCCAGGATGGTCCCGAGTTCCTGGGTCTAACTGATCTTCCTGCTACAGCTTTCCTACTACAGTAGCTGTGACTACTGTTGCTGCTCCCTTCTGGTTTCAGAGTTCTTAGTTTTTTAATTTAGCCTTGGATGTAATTAGTTTCCTTTATTATTTGAGCTTGTATCCTTTGTTCATAATGATGTTCTCATTACTGCCTAGCCTTTTTCTATTTTTCTTTTGGCTTTTAAGTTTCTTTCTATTTGGATTTGATTTTTTTGTGTGTTGCGAGTGTCTAAATACATCCTCCACCAACTCTAAACCCCTGGTGGTACCTTTATTTAACAACTTTTCATCTCTCTATAAACGTTTCACCTGATAACTTTTTTATTCTTAAATTGGTACTCTTTTAAAGAAAAATAGGTTTCATGGACCCTCTACTTTTAATTAAAGTAGTTTCATTGTTGTTTTACTGTAACTTGCTTAAAAATAAATGATACACATTTATTGTCACTATCTTATGAACTAAAACATTTCCTACTAATAAGTTAAGCAAAGCTATAAAACTAAGAAAATTTAGAATTACATAGTTAACTGAGTTTGTTTTACAGAAGCTAGTTTGGCACTTAAACCTTCAACTAAGGAAAATCACTGTATGTGTTTCAGAGTATTTTTGTGGTATATTATTATTGATTTTTGGGATAAATTTTCTTGCTAATGTCTTTCATCTGTGAGCTTGGTACTCAAATGTTATCTTAGAATGATCTTGGCTTTTGTCATTGTGAGTCTTCAAGTTTTAATCATAGTTTACAGTTTTCTCTTCTGCTGTTCAGTAAATGTAGTTTTTGAGGTATCTCACAGAGAATATTGTACCACATAGACTGTATGAGATAGAATGGAGTGGAATATATGTGCTGTGACTTAAGAGGTAATAGTTGTTATTTTTATGTTACTGCCAAATAAATTTCTATTATAACTTATATTTTTGCCTTATGAGCATACCAGCTGCCTGGCCATTCAAAAGGAAAATGCTGCTATGCTGTGTGAGAATTGCTTTTTGCGGTATTAGACTGGAGTAATGATGTCTTATAATGACTGCTTTTTATAAGGTTGATTCACTGTCATTGACTAGCATGTGTCCTTGCTTCAGTGCTAATGGAAGTTAAAACTGAGGTAACATGACTTTAAAGCGTAGAAGCTTTAATTAGAAAGTTTATTACAGAAAAGAAACAAAGCTGGCTATCCTGTAGGCAGCACCAGAAGAGATCAAGAAGTTGTTTTTTGTCAGCCCCTCCTTCACAGGCTGAGAAACAGCTAGCAAAAGTTACCTTCTGCATATCTGGGGTTTCAAAGTAATGTTGTAGTTATTTCCTTCTGGAAGGGGCAGGGGCTTCAGACAGGGTAGAATTTAGCTACTTCAGAGATGGTTTGTACAGAGTCCAGAATCTACTTAAATGTGTTATAGTCCCCTGTTTTAGAGGAGAATTTTAGAAATGAATTATAATGAAGTTGTAATGAAGTTCAGAGTTATTTTTCAGTCAATCCTGTTGCCATCTTTGCTTGTACCACTCTCATCCAGTTTGCTCACAAGTCCTGCCTTACCTCAAAGACTCCCAGGGCTTGTTTTACTTACTTTCCTCCCTGTACTGCCCACATTTCAGCTGCTTGCTTGTTTTCTCTCAGTGTACTACTTTAAAGTCCTGCCGTTGCCTTTCTGTCTTAATCTTCGTCTTTGAATTTCAGACCTTTTCAGCTGTGTTGCCAACATTTTAAGTATTTAACTTTATTAGAGACAAAAGGAAGTTTAGGATTATTAAGAAAATGTTGGCAAGTAGGCCTAAACTATCGGGCAAGAAATCAGTGAGCTTGTTAACTTTAACACACACACACATACATGCTATGATTTAAAGTAGCCATATTTAGACTATTTACATGTGGGCTATAAAGCATAGTGATGAATAGTTACTAATAAGAAATACTGTGTTTCTGCCCCTTAAGTGTGACATTTGTCTAAGATTCATAGTCTTTGATTTTCTACTTCGTTTTGCAAACTTCATCTTTGAGAGATTTTATGTTTTCTCAGCCATATGTGTTCATTATAGCCAAGTTCATATATTTACAATAAACAAATTTATTATATTTTCACATTAACTCTAGATTTAGACTTTTAATTACATTTTATACATTTTGTTTAGATAGTCAGCATTTAATAACTTCTCCATCCATTAATTTAATCTTTGTTTTAAACAGATTGAGAAATAATACATATGAAACTTGTAGTTTGGTTTATTATGATTCAGAAGAAGTAAAGTGGAACACTTATAGTAAAGTGTCTTAGTTACATTTTTGTTGCTGTGACTCAGTACCTGACATATACAAATTACAGAATCAAAGATTTACTTTTAGCTCACAGTTTCAGGTTTTGGTTACATGCAGCTGGCAATGGTTGAAGCACATGGCAAAGGTCCAACTGTTTGCATCATGGCAGACAGGAAGCCAAGTGAGGGAGGACGGGTAGAGCTAGTATGTGCTGTTCCAGGTACTGTCCCAGAAATCCAGCCCCTCCAGGTAAAGCCCCGGTGTCCTGCCTCTTTTGGGTTAAACCCCCGTGATTTGCCCCTCCTGTGTCAGACACCCTGTAATGTGTCACATACCCATAGCTACTACATAACCCTAATCTACCATATGTTTTTCATCTGCCACTCTTGAACAGGCCCCGCACCTTACTGGCACATCGTTCCATGGCTGTTCTACAACATCCAAATACATGAGGCTGTTCGGAAACATTTTAGCTCCAAATCATAATAGAAGGACTGAGGAGAGAGTTAGGAAGAATAGGAAAAGTGACTAGCAGCAGAGGAGGTAATGGTTGTGATGAAGTGATGAAGATACATAGGCAGGCTGTGTCCAGACTAAGATATCTACGGCAAGGAGAAAGAAACAGCACAGCTCAGTCCCTTCTACTAACTATGAGTAGTGTTGTACGGCTGGACATGGCATAATTTTTAAAAAATGGTCTTTTTATGTGGCTCCTGATTTTTGTATGCAGTGAGATGACTTACTGTGGGCAAAGAGGAGAGGCTCTGTAGCTTCAGCACTGAGATTGCTCACAAGAAAAAATTAACCAGTGTGATAAAAAGACTTTGAGTCCCAGCCCAGGTGCCAGAGAAAGAGGAACACCAGTATATTGAAGTCAGTCTCTAGTGGTGAATTATTTAATCCATGGTCTTAAGCCTTTATGGAACTGGGAACCAATTTTGTGGAAGACAGTTTTTGTATGGATGAGCAGGAGGGGGATGGTTTTGGGATAATTCAGTTGAATTAACCTAATGTGCTTATTTCATAAGGAGTTTGCAATCATATAACTTGCCACCACGGTGCACAGTAGATTTTGCTGTCCTGTGAGAATCTCATGCCAGCACTCATTTGATAGGAGGCAGTGCTCAGGTGGTAATGTGACAGACAGGGAGCGGTTATAATACAGGTGAGGCTTCCAATTCCTCCTCCTGTGTAGCTTGACTAATACTGGGATATCTGATTTAATTATTCCTTAATGAAATTGCCAGTGCTTATTATATGCACTGAGTGCTCAATAAATGATAGTCTAGTATGTGATTGAACATACATGGTTAAAATTTACCTCCCTGATTGTCTGGGAGATTTAGTCTCTTGAAGAAAATAGAGTTACATCATCATTATTGTGTTGTTAGAATATGCTATGGTTTGGATTTGGAATGTCCTTTAAAAACTTTGTGCAATTGAATATAGTGGGACAGCTGTCAAACAGTGTGTTATTGGGAGGTAGAGGCAAATGCTCAGGTTTGATATGAAAAGATCCTGTGAGCTTATCGAGACTGGGTGTTCCCCTAGGGCAGAGCTTTGTTTGCTATTGATTTGTGGGCCAGGAAATGAGAGAGAGGCACCCACTCTGAATGTGGGGGCCCAAGTGACAGCTTAAAGTAATTAAAGGAGGGAAGAGAAAACATTGTTACATCTTCTTCCAGGGGAAGCTCTAGCCTTTCATAGTCTCCAGACTGGGATCTGGCTCAGCTTGACTTGGCTTTTGTCTTCAGTGGAGTGAGCAGCTTTCCAACCTCTGCCATGTGCTTCCACCATTGCTAGTTGCCCCTGAACAGATTGTGTGAGACCTTTTGAAACTGTGAACTGAGTACATCTTTCCTCCCTTAAATTGAGAACGTCAGATATTTTGTCCCAGCAATGAACATAACTAATACTGAAATTGGTACTTTGAGTGGGGTTGTTGCTGTAACTTTATCTTGACCATGGGTTTAGAAACCTTTGGAACTAGTTTGTGGGAGAGTTTGGAGAGGTATGGAGATGTTGGCTATAGAAGCCTTAAAATACCAATAGCCGAGGTTGTTGGAAGATTGTGGTCAGAGTTCAGAAGACCAGAATGCTGATAGAAAAATGAGGATTGGAAAGGCCAGGCTCAGAAAGGCTCTAAGGAGAACTGTGTTGGCAATTGGTCTGAAAACCCCATTTGCTATCCTGTGGCAGAAAGAGACTGACTGAAACTGAGATTAAGGGCAGTGGATTACTTGAACTGGTGGAGGAAATAGCAAAGCAGCCCAGTGTGTAGGCTGTCACATGAGTACTGTTGGTGACTTTTAGCCAACTCTTTACTGCAAAACATGAAAACTTGGCAGAAAAATGTTAAAAGGGTTTCAGTTTTGCAAGACAAAAAGGAGCCGCAGTGGTGGGGCAAAAGAGAAGTTAAAGAGAAGTTAAAGGGATTAGCATTAGCAAGAAGCCAAGTAGTTGGAATCAGGACTATAAAAAAGATGTCTTGAGACTGTCTCAGGCATCTGTAGGACTCTACCCTTTATAGCTAAAAGGTGGAAAAGGAAAAGACCTTGCACTGAGAAGAGAGAATAGTTTGTCCGAGTCCAGCTGCCAGGAGTTCAGCTATCAAGGCACTTAGAAGCTGCTGCAGTCAAAGCCTAAGAGGGCCAGACTGCTGCTCCAGCTAGTGGCAGATATTAGCTTCATCCATGTGGTCCTGGCTTTACAGGAACACAGAGTGCAAGAATTGGGTCAGGCCTTGAGACCAGGCAGTGTGCCCCGAGAAGGCAATGGGTGAAGCTGTAAAGGAGAAACCTGCGGTGCAGTGGAGACTCCAGAAATCTGGAGATGCCAGAAGTGCGACAGACAGCTGAGAAAAGCCACAAGTTGTGACTGGAGCCAGCCCAAAGGAGAGAAGATGAAGGCTGCAGCAGCAGGCAACATTCTAGGGGCAAGGCCACCTAGGCCCTTTGGAGATCATGTCTTACTACAGTTTACCCCAAATGTTGGATATGATTTAACCCCTGCCCTGCTAGATTTCGCTCCTGCTTTGGTTAAATTGCTTTCTGTCTTCTGGAATGGAAATGTTTACCCTGTGTCATTGTATGATGGAAGAGCTTACTTAATTTTCACAGGATCATACAGATAAGCATTGGCCTTGAGTCAGAAAGACTTGAACTTTATTTTAGAGAAGGACAAAATTCATTTTTGCATAAGAAAGTGGACATGAGTCTTTTGGGAGCTAGATGTGGAATGTTATCATTTGGATTTGGAGTATCTTCCAAAAGCCTCATGTATTTGGATATAGTGGGATAACAGGAACTGTGTATTATTGGGAGGTAGGATCTGGCTTGAAGGGGCAGATGCTTCAGGTTTGGAATGGAAAGATGGTGTCGACTTGAGTCTGGGGTGTGGTCTTCATAGCAGAGCTTTCAGCTATGTATTTTTGACTTGTGGTCCAGGAAGTGAGGGAGGGGCAACCACTCTGGAAATAGGGGCCTAACTGACAGCTTGAAGTAATTAAAGGATGGAAGAAGAAACTTTGCTACATCTTCTTCCTGGGGAGCTCTAATCTCCCAGCACTCTCCAGACTTTACCTTGGCTGCATTGGCTAGCTTGACTTGACTTCTGTCTTCAGTGGAGTGATCAGCTCTCTAGCCTCTGCCATGTGCTTCTGCCATTGCCAGCTGCAAATGAACAGATTGTGTAAGAACTTTTGAAGCTGTGAGCTAAACAAATCTCTTCTAGTTGTGGATTTCAGGTATTTTGTCCCAGAAGCAAAAGTAACTAAGAATACAGAATTATTTTTTAAAAAGTTCTATCAGTTTGGATCTCATTAGAACACAGAAAATGCAAAACTGAGAACAAACATGGCCTATATAAAGAAATAGTTGACTACTTCCAAGTGACTGACTACTGAAGGGTAGAGAGTATTTCAAAGATCAAAGGAAGGAATAGATTTAGTATAAGATGACCAGAAACCTGAGTCTCAGATTTAATTCTTGTCGGAGAAGCTGTGATATAACCCATTAGATGGGAGGTTTGTTGAGGTGCCACAGGCTTGGACATTCCTACCATCAACTCCTTTAGTGGTGTAGGAAAGATAGTGGTTGGAGCATATGCTTTATTGAACCTTGTACTGTGTCTAGCTAAATGAAGTTTTTAATAGTTTATGTGGTGTCTTCAAGTATGTGTGGTAGATATGACTCCCAAATTGTATTTATTTCATGTAATTGTTTATGCACATATTAGGAATTATGCAGCATTTTAGTTTAAAAGTTGTACTGAGAGCATATTTCTTTTTTTTCATTTATATAAGAGTTCATCTTTGGAATGCAAATTAATTATGAATCTTTAAGTACAAACGAGATATGTAATGATTTAATTGAGCCAGAGATAACTATATTACAAATCTGATTATTAACTTTAAGAGTAAAGAAATACATTTGTTTAAGTTTCAAATTTGGTCATTCAAAGATAGGGTTTGATTTACATGTTTTTTCACGATAGTTATACTCTAATTTAAAAGCATACGGTGTCCTAAAAGACTTTGAGTTTGATGGCTAAAGGATTGGGGGACAGGTAGAACTATAGAAATGATCATTGAAAATGTAGTCTTTCGGGTGATGGGTAGACAAAATTATTCCTTGAGGAACCATGGAAAGCATCATTAGTCTAGAGCCAAATGCTTATGCTCCTCTTTGCTAGCAATTTCCTGTGAACTATCTGCTTTAGTATCTTAGGTGGTTTTTTTTCTAGATTACACAAATGCTTAATATTGTTTCTAGCTTGATCTTCTTTATATAAGAACATAAAATTAGACTTTTAAATTTTGAATTTCTGTTATATGTGAGACTTAAGTTGAAATGGCAAAGAGTAAAAAGTATATCATTACCTTTATGTGCCCCTAGAGAGATGTGACTAATTTATTTTATTGCTAAAAAGCTTATAACTCAAAAAGTTGAGCCTTCTCTGTGGCAGTGCTGTTTAAGATTATTTATGTATAGCTTAATAAATTAAAATGGAGGTCAGGGCTGAAGAATCCCTGATCATACTAAACCAGGTGGACTTCCTTGCTTAATTTACAAACATAAGATAAATTTAACTTGAAATATTTCTTACGAATGCATATACTAGAAAAAACAGTTTAAAATTAATCAGAAGCAACCAACAAATTTATGTATTTAGATTCTTCGCCATACTGATAGACCAAATAAGACAGCTAACTGTAATGTTAATGAAATATTTTCTTTATTTCCATGTCTTTCTTGTTCTCCTTGTATTTCTCAAGTAGAGCTCCTGAACTACTTCTGGATTGGAGCTGCTAAATTCATGAACTGTCACCTTCTCAAATGCTTTAAAATTTTATTGTACTTCAGTTTACCTTTTAAACATTTGCATTAGGGAATTTCAGAAATTTCATATTGTGTATTCACCTTCAGATAAGATTGATAGTACCAGAATTAGAAAATGAAACCTATGAAATTCTTGGTAGAATGCAAGAAAGTTTGTTTATTAAGTATATCTGATCTGTTTATTTTTTAAAAATTTCCCCATTTATATTAATATATATATATATATATATATATATATATATATATATATATATGATACAAGGGTTACATTGAGCTAGAGTATTTTGTGCGTATGTATATATATATATATATCACCAAAATTACAATCCCCTCTCACTTTTTGGCCCTCCTACAGCTATTCAATACAATTCCTATCAAAATACCAACAACTTTTCTCCCTCAACTTGAAAAAATAACCCTTAAATTCATACTGCTTTTGTGTCTACAAGAGTTAGAAAATTTACTTGTTAATTAGTTGGCCAGATATATGCATGTTCCTTCTCATATCCATTAGTCAGTGCCCCTTTGCTATAGTGAGCTCAAGCCGTGATCAATTTGTGCAGAAACACTGTTATTTTCCTTTATTCAGTTAATATTGAGTGAGCCCATTATGTGCTAGACACTGTACTAGGTATCTCTTGTATCTCTTGATATTAATGAATGAAATTCTTTTTGTTTTTTTTTTTGTTTGAATTTGCTGATGATTAACCATACTGTATTACAGTATTTTAATGTTCTTGGTAAGTTCCAAGAAAACCTTAATCTTAATAGAAGGTCACTGGAAGAGTGATATTGTCTTGACTCAAAATGAAAGCAGGAAGAAGATGCAAACAGGGAGAAAGGTATAGGATAAAGCTAGGGAGATAGAGGTAGACCATGGCACTTGGAAGAGTCTTTAATGTTTGAAGAGAAACTGATAAGCTGTGAAAAGGATTGCATAACAGGAAACTTCCTTATGAAAGTCGCAGAGTATTGGATTCAAAGGAAAATAAAAGGTTAAAATTATAGATTTTTTTAAATGCCGGGAATAAGTTTTCTTTTCTTTTTTGTTTGTATAATTAGTTAGAAACACTTCTGGACTTTAAAATGTTAGCTTGTTGGTCTTTGTCTGCACCGAGTTCATGTACAACAATGTGGATATATGAGGCAAGATGTAGAAAGAGTATGTAGAAACTATGGACAAAGGATTAAGTAAAAGCTCTTGCTATCTAGGAGGGGGACCAGAAATGGAGTTTCCCAATGAGCCTTGATTTTGACCCACTATTTTGATTTATGATGATTTTTTAATGGTCCCTTTCAAATTGGCTGCATGGAATGCAGTCTTTATGTCTGATGTTTGGTCTAGGATCTTTACAGTAACTTTTCTACCCGTGTTT
This sequence comes from Ctenodactylus gundi, assembly GCA_004027205.1. Lineage (NCBI taxonomy): Eukaryota > Metazoa > Chordata > Mammalia > Rodentia > Ctenodactylidae > Ctenodactylus > Ctenodactylus gundi. The sequence goes on from PVKB01001648.1 coordinate 15,058, forward strand.
TTTAGAGTTTTTAGCATGATTGTTACCTTTCCTGACCCTCTTTCATTCCACTCTTCATCTACATTTCTTGCTTATAGCTACCTAACTGCCTGCCTCTCAACAACATGAAGGTGCTGAGGCTCAGAAAATGAAACCCTAGAGACTGGTACTTTGACATGCTGAGATGGTTTATAAACTACCCGTCTCAGAATCCAGGTTCCTGTAACCTTCCCTTGCTTTTCCTTCTGGCTGAGTGGGAGGATTCCTAGAAAGGCCCTTTATCTACTTGACTAGATTTTTTTAGAAAGTTGTCTTCAGTTTTCTTCTTTCTGAAAATTTATTAACCACAGTAGACAAAACTCACGTTTTAGAAAGACTGATGTCTATCAGCATACTGGGGTAGACTGGTGTCTTTCTTTTGCGCCTCACCCCAAATCATTTTTCAATCCATTGTCTCCTTTGGAGACAGGTTTTTCCAGGCTATATAGTATGATCTCTATTTTCCTAAAATCATTTAATGTTTGTCTGGTGTCTTAGTTACTTTTTCATTACTGGGACAAAATATCCAACATGTACAAATTAGGGGAGGAAAAGATTGTTTTAGCTCAGCTAGCTGAGTTGTGATTCCATCTTTTTTTTGGTGGACCTTTGTGGACCTTGTCCTATGACAGAGTGAACATGAACTAAAACTCCCATGGACACATAAATTAGAAGTGCCTTTCAGTTAATGCTTATCAATTCTTCAGTATGTGCAATTCTAAACTTTAAGTGCCTTAGAGTTGTCTATCAATTTTCTTTTCATATTGTTAGAAAATTAGAAGGTTCTTTTTTGTAGGAATTATTCTAAGAGTTGCCCTTGTTTTCCTCGAATGATGGAAATCTTTGACTTCCTTTCCTTTGCATTAAATCAGATTTTATTTATATTTGGAAATTCAGTTGAATGAGTCAGTGACTGACTTATGAGTCACTTAGCCCTTAGCACAGAAATTTTTGCTGCTTTATAGTCACTAATAGGTGCATCAGTTTTTTTATACCATTATCTGAATATTAAGTTGCCAGAGAAGTCATGATGTATTTTACTATGTTTTTAATGGTCATTTATTTATATAAAGAACAAATATCAATCAATGATATATTGCCCATTTTTTCCATAACCTTTTGCTGTTTTTCAGTGAGCTTCACAATCCCCCATTCATGGTAGGACCTGATCTTATCAGTGAAATCTGAAAAAGTTTCTGATTTATAGCCTCAAGTGAGTTGAATGTTATACTACATAAGGACTTTTGAGGGCAGCCAAACAAGAAGTCCGACCATGCAAGGTCAGGCCAGAATGGTGGTTGTGGCAACACATCCCAGCCAAGCTCCAACAACTTTTGATGAGTGATCAAACTTGTGTGTGGTTTCACGTCTTAAAACCAAATTCCTTGATGATTAACAAGCTCTGGATGTTTCTGGATGATGGATTCATTTAAATTGTTCATTTGCTGACAGTACACATTAGAATTGATGAATTCATTGGTAGGATCTTAAAAAAAAACACCCTTGAAATCCCACCACACTGAGGACGTAATCTTTCTCTGATGAATGTCTGCTTTTAATGTTGTTTGAAGTGGGTTACAATGTTGAGACCAATACCGGCACTTCTCATCAGCTATCAGTTGCTTTAAAAAAGGATCATTTCCCTCATATTTACTGAGCATATGACAGATGTTTATATCTACTGCCAACTGAACATTGTAAGTTCATGAGCAAGCCAAATATGGGGCTTGCTTACATATTTTAAATGCTTTTTGATTTTGTCATGAACACTTGAATGATGAATGTTCGATGTTTCTGCAGTCTCTCCTATTGTATAACACGGGTTTAACTTGAACAGTGCCTTTATTTTGTCATCATCATCCTTGAAGGATCTCCCTGACTAAGGATTGTTGTTGAGTCAAAATGACCAGTACAGAATTTTGTGAACCATCGCTGCTACTGAAGTGCTTGTAGAGTGTTGTCACCATAAATTTGACATGCGTTCTACACCTTATGGAGGTGAAGCAGCAAAATAATGCGAAAGTGCAAAGTTTTGTTGTCCATCTTCAACTTGCAAAATCTGCAAAATACAAAGATACCACTTTTTTTTAGAATGAAGCTAGAATTATCAGCTGCCAAATGAGATAGCAGTAACATGGATGCTACTGATTATTTACTTCCAAAAATGAACTAGTGCCATCTGTTGAAAAATGGCATTGTGCATTGTAACTTTTCTGACAGTCTATATTTTATGTCAATATAACACTAGATTTTTACGCTCAGTTTTTATTTTTCACTGTCTTTTTATTCATAGAGTTGAAAAGGAAGAGAAAGAATATGGACTTTAGATTTTGAAAGACCTAGTTTCATTTCTATCTCTGCATATATACATATATGTGTGTGTGTGTGTGTGTGTGCGCGTGTGTGTGTATACCAACCTTAGCTATAAAATGAAGGTAACTTCCTACAGGGGGTGCATGTGCACGTCTCTTATATAAGATTATGTATTGGAAGCTTGCAAATAGTTACTGTACAGTGAAAATAACACTGAGGAAGGTATATGAGGTCTTGTATGGAGTCTTGGTTTCTTTCTTTATTGCTTTTTGTAGCATTTAGAAGTGACTAAAATGTTGGATGTCTTGTTTTACTATTCTTGGTCAAGAAGGACTAATAGGTTGGAACAACCTCCTACTTAGTAAATTAGAAATTCTTACAAGGAATGCCTTGATCAGTAAAGGAGCTTGGGAGATGGGAATGGATTTATGTATTTGAGTGGTTCTTTTTTTTGAGACAGAGTCTCGCTCTGTAGTCCAGGCTGGTCCTGAATTCACTTTGAAGCCCATGCTGGCCTTAGACTCACAGCAATCCTCTTACCTTAGCCTCCCAAGTGCTGGGTTTACAGGCATGAACCACCATGCAAACTCAGAGCCTTACACTTGCAAGACGAGTGCTTTAACCACTGCCATTCGTCTACCTGCTTCTCCTTTGAATTAGTAGAATCTTAATTTCATTTCAGGGCATCTCTGCCTAGATAAAAATGAATGGGCTGGTCTCCTTAACAGCTGTGAATCATCTGCATTTAACTTTGCCTGGTGAACCCTTGAATGGAAGTCTGTATGTGGGCATATTGTTGATGGCAGATTCTTAGGTGGACGCGTTTTACCTTTCGCTCTTCCCTTTATTATGTAGAACTTGTGTGTGAAGCAGGAAGGGGAGACCATAAAAAAATCAAAGGTAGGTTGGAGAATGAAATGATGTTTTTTCCTTAAACGGATCTTAGGCCTCTCCTGATGTCAGTTGTCCACACAGTGTGCCTGCCCAGTCATCTCTTCGCTAATCATCTCTGGCCTTTGGCTCAGGCTTCACCAACATAGCAGTTACTCCTTTTCTTCTTGGAGACATAAGTAAGATTAAAAAAGGTGGAAACTATTAGTTCAAGAATGCTTCTTGAGTAATAAGGTAGACCTTCAGCTTTGGAAACAGTGGAATAAGAGCTTTCTCCTTTACAAGGTTCATTCTTTCTAAAAAAATGACATTTGTCCAATCTTCTTAATTTTTTAGAAATAAAATATCATTAATTTTTCTGGCATGTTTTCAAGGCTCATAGTATAATGATTTGGTGTTTCCTGTCTTCTAGCATCAGCAGACCTTTTTGAATCAGCTGAGAGAAATTACTGGGATTAATGACACCCAGATACTGCAGCAAGCCTTGAAGGTATGACACCTATTTTATGACATAGAATTTGTGGTGTACTTTCATCTCTGTGTGTGCTGTATTTGAAAGTTGAGTTTTTAGTTACACTGTGTGGAATAGTAGAGAGAGAGAGAGAGGGAGAGAGAGAATGGGCTTGTTGAACACAGACTTCTTAATATACTATAATTTGGAGCAAGTTAACTTTCAGCAGTGGATGTTTCATGAAACCTTAGAGTCACACCTCTGTCATTATGACATACTTTCCTTACACAATGGAGGAATTTGAATCTCGATGTTTGTAGGTAATTTTACTCAAGGGCCATGATTTTAGATTTTAAGTTGATGTTCAAGGTGACGTGGGTTAAAGGAGATGGAGAGGGAAGAAAATGTATAAAATTAACATGGGGCCTAAAGCTTACAGTTTTGTCTTCCAAAAAGGAGAAATAAAAATTCTTCCATTCAACCAATTTTATTCCTTAAATATAAGAAAACTCACCCTCAAATTTCAGTAGTATGTGTAATAAGTAAGAGTTCACCATCCTCTAGATACATCCTCTTTTCCACATGTAGTTTCCAAGATGAGTCAAACCATATGGGTAATTCACAGTGACAAAGATCAAGGAATGAAATATTTCTAAAAGCAAAATTATATTTAAGTGTATTTGCATATTGCTACTAAAGACAAAAAGCACTGTAGCATTTTTTGTCTTATGGCCATATATGTAGCACCAATCTTGTGCAACTTAATTGCTGAAACAGAGTTAATTATGCAATCTTGATTATTGACCAAAAATTCTCTTTTTATGTAAATAATTTTTAGATGATTATAATAAAATCATATTGGTAATATCTAGCACTTAGTACTTATTAAACAATTAATAGTACGAGGTACTATTTTAAATGATTTCTGTGGGCTTTACTCATCATACTGTAGGTACTATTTTCACCCCTTTTTTGGAAAATGGGGGACAGGAGGTTAAATTAATTCACCCAGAAGCCCACAGCCAGTATGTGTAGGAGCTTGGAATAGAAGCTACAGTAGGGTGATCTCACGTGCCACTGCAATTTTGTGCTTCTTATACTAGAGGCATTGCTTTGCCTTGGGTTCCTGTGAAGAAAGAGATGTGACAGTACTGTTTAAGGCATGAATGCAGGATTGCAGAGCAACTTAAGTGCAGATGGAGAGGAAACAGGTGTCATGTCTCACCTTTTATGATTTTGACATTTAGATGATTACCAGTCCTTTATTTTGATAAATACCGTGACTAAATCATTCCATATCTATATTCAGAACATGCCTTTCCCAATATATCACAGTGTGTGAGGCAGTTGCCCATCATTTTGCCAGGGCAGTTTTGGAGCCATGGTTTTAGATTTTAAGTTGATGTTCAAGGTGACATGGATTAAAAGAGATGGAGAGGGAAGAAAATGTATAAAATTAACATGTGGCCTAAAGCTCAGTTATACAATGGAGGAATTTGAATCTGAATGCTTGTAGGTAATTTTACTGAACTTACTCTTTTTTTAACTTGGGAAATAGGGATCAAGTTAAATCCTTGGCATATAGTAAAGGTAAGTAAGTGTTAGCCATGGTCATTGAAAATTGTTTTATAGTTAATTTACTTATCTAGCTATCTTTTATATCCATTAGGTAAGGTTTCTGTTGCTGGGAAAAATACTTGAGAAGAACAGCTTCAAGGAAGAAAGTTTTATTTATTTATTGTCTGTGGTACTTGGGATGTAACTTCACAATGAGCTACATTACCAGACCTTTTTAAATATTTTATTTTGAGACAAGATGTCCTTTAGTCACTAAGTTGCACAGGCTGGATTAGAAATTTTGATCCTTCTGCTCGAGACTTCCAGAGAGCTGGGATTGTAGGCGTGCTCCATCACACCTGGCTGAAAGGGTTATTATGGCTCAGCTCTCAGTCCATGGTCGGCCTACTGTGTTGCATTTAGGCCAGTGGCAAGGTGCGTCAGGAGTGTGTGGGAGAGGAAAGCTGCCCACGTTCTGGCAGCTGGTAGGCGTGGACAGAAAGCCACTAAAGAAGGCACCAGAAACAAAATATAGCCCTGTAGATGTGTCCTTGGGGCCTCTCCCCTCATGGAGGATTCACCTCCCAAATTTTCAGCACCTCCCAGTAATGACATCACATTACAAACTCAGCAGTGGAATAGTTTAGAGCCCTCCTGACCCAGCCACCTTACAATAGCTCATCAGTTGGCAGCCACATCTTTAGAACATGGCCTGTGTTGAACATTTCAAATTGAAACCATAACACTGTGTTTTTAATGAATCATTTGAGGTTCTTACATTTGTCATGAAGGTAGCATATTTTAAAGTGGTGGTGCTTTTCAAACTGTGTTACCCTTTCCTTGGTTGCCAGAATTAGACTTGGCATGGATTTTGGGCGCTCCATTCTTTCAGTTTCTTAGGCCTTAAACCTTAGAATTTTCCTAATCCTCTTCTCAGGTTCTGCATATGTTACACAGTAATATTGGATTCTGTTTCTTTCCTTTTCCTCCATTTATATATTCATTTAGTTAAACATAGTCAAAATAAGCCTTTTAAAACTTTAATCACACCATGCCATTCCAATCCAAAGTATTTCTCTGACTTCCTATTACTCCACTCCTATTACTCAGTGTATGCTGAAGTTCCTTGGGCCTTTTGTGTTCTGGCCTTGAAGTGCAGAGATAATTGTTAATATTTGGATTTCTTGTATTGTTTTAGTTGTCTTAGAGCTAAGGTTATATTTAACTTGTCAGTGATTTTGCAAGGAATATGAATATACAACTTGATAAATTTCTTTTTATTATTTATCTGTTTTAAAAATCCTTAATTATTCTAGTGTCATTATTTGTAAATAAATGTTAGAATATTACATCCAAACATACTTTTGATTTTAAGTAAAAGATGCGTACAAATTTTGGTAGGGTTGTTATCTTGATAGTATTGACTTTTCTTGTCTAGGAATGTATGTCTGTCCCTACTGTTAGTAACTTGTGCTGTTTACTTCCTGTGAGTACTTGACATTTTGCTCATTTGCGCCAGGTACTGAAATTATAGGGACTGCCTTACTGTTCTTGTTTGCAGAAGTACTATTTTAAATACTCATTTTTTAGTTCTACATGGCAAGTTCCAGCAAAAAAAAAAAAAAAAAAAAAAAAAAAAAAAAAAAAAAAAAAAAAAAAAAAAAAAAAAAAAAAAAAAAAAAAAAAAAAAAAAAAAAAAAAAAAAAAAAACATTAGTTTCTTCAGTTCTTAGGAAGTATTGTGGTTGAATTTTGTTAAACAGAATAAAAACTGAAAACAGACTAAAGGGAATTAGAGAATTAGTTTTCACATTTTATTAGCCTTTGTAATTAATAGAAAGGAGTTACTTTTGAGACTGTGTACTTTGTATATGATGAATTTATATTTTATTATTTGTTATGTAGAATAACTTCAAAGTATTGGCTTTTGCTATAAATATGGGTTATTATTGCATAACTTTTGTAAAACTATGTAGAATTATTTCAAAACTTTGCTGGATGTTTCTGTCTTGATATTTAAAGGATAGTAATGGAAACTTGGAATTAGCAGTGGCTTTCCTTACTGCAAAGAATGCCAAGACCCCCCAGCAGGAGGAGGCGGCTTACTACCAGACAGCGCTTCCCGGCAATGACAGATACATCAGTGTGGGAAGCCAAGCAGATACAAGTATGTGTTCTTTTCTTTCTTAAGATTTTCATAAAAATATACTGAAAAATTTACTTGATAATATATTAATTTTGCTTAAGCAAAGGTAGAATAAAACCGCAGGAATGAACAATTTAGTCTTCTTTAATGTATTTGGAAGGAGAATATATTTTTATCAGCTATATGGTGGCTCTTTTTCTAGATTAGAGGTGAAAGTTTTTACGTAAGTACCTTTCATGAGCATTTTCATATAGTGTTTATTACTTAGAAATGTGGAATCACTACAGGTACTATACTTGTGGAAAGTGTCTACAAGTTTTAAGTGTGTACTACAGGTACTTGTTTTACGGGTTTTAAATGTTTGTAGAGTCATCAATATTACTTTTTAAAATTAAAATATTGTTTTTAGTTACTGATAGATTTACCAGTCAATGAAATTTCTGTTTCCTGTCCTCCTTTCAAAGAGTGTTTTGGGGAAGAATCTTATTACCTGTAAAACAAATCTTTCCTCATTCAAAAACAATACAAAATAAAAACTTAGGAAAGATATTTTGGGGAGATAAACACATACTCTCAAATGCATATGGAAGATTTTATGTGAGACTGTAGTTTTTCTTGATAACATGAACACTTAATCGTTATATAGCACTTAGAATTATAGAAATTTATACTTAGTTACCTCTGTATCTCATGATTCAGTAACTGTAGAGCAGAGAGTATTGTTAAGTGGTAAATGTCTGTTTTGCCCCAGTGCAAGACTCTGAGTTCATTCTCCAGCACCCCTCCACCCTGTTTCATATAGTTGAGAATGTATCTTATGATTAATAGAAATTTTGTATATTTAAAATACTCTTGCTTGTGTCTAAGTTTGAGACAGGCTATGAATGGACTTCCAGTGTCATTGTCTGCTGTTTTCTGTTCTCAGTTGGTACTATGATTATATTACAGAATGATCGGAAGTTCTTATTCACCCAGTGCCACTTAATTTCTCTGCCTTTACACTTGCTGTTACTCTGTTGGCATTTCCCTGTAACTTTGCACTCTGTAGTTTCATGTAGAAGAGTTAGCTCAGAATCTGCTTGGTGGAGAACGTTTTCTCTGGCCTTCTAGCTTGTACCAAGTGTTTCTCTTGTATCCAGAGTGTGAGTCTAACAAATAATTATTACTTTGAAATTACTTGATATCAGTTGTGCTCACAAACACTTTCTTGCTGAATTACTTTTAATAATGTGTAGAACTTGTTAATCAAGACCAGTGAAAGAACATGAAGTTGAGAAAGTTGTTACAAGAAGTTAGAAAACAGGGAAATGAAAAACTTAGTATTTAACATTTCTTTCAAAGTTCTGCAACAGAAATGGTAAACGCAATGAGTTAATAAAAAGATAAAGTAAAATTTGAAGACTGAAGTGAAGTGGACAGACAGTTTAACACAGTTTAAACTTATAATTGAAAAGGTAGGAAGATTTTTTACAAGGATAGTTGTGAACTTAGTATAGATGGTCTGCTTTGTGCCTTGAAAATGGTATCGTCTGTGACAAACAGGAAAAATGAAATTATAAGCCTATTGTAAAGAAAAGAAAGTGTCTTATTTGTTGTTTGAAAGAGAAAATGTTGCTTAATGTAAGTGTTAACATCTGTTCTAGACTATTAAAGAGGAATAGTCAAAATGGTATAGGGAAGAAGGCAGTTTAGGGAGGGAAAGACAGATTTCTTAGGGAGAAGGCAACCTTCTTTTTTTTTTTTTTAAAGAAGGTATATGTCTCATTTGCTGAATAATAAAACAGCATTTTACCTGTCTTTATGTCTTGAAAAATTTTCAATAAGTAATTATCGTTTTCAATTTGAAATCAAAGAGAAATGGAGTTTCTGATTTTATCTCTACTGATTGGCTGCCATATTCAATCAGTTGCTTGCTTTGTGGTTTCTTTAGTTATAAAATGTTACCTTCTTACTAACATTTTATTGGAAAGGTTTGTCAATTAACTTGATTTTAGATTATTTAAAAGTAAATTTACACAAATCTAATGTATGATTGTATTAATGATATTATCAAACTAAAAAATAGCTGATGGAATAACAATTGTTTTTCCTTTTAACATATTTGTACCACGTATTACAAAGTTTCAAGGAGTATAGCTATTTGTATAAAATAGTATTGATTTATTAATTAAATTTATAGCATATGGGAATGATAAAAAGTTTAATAGTTTGTGAGAGTATGAAGGAATGTTATGCATTAAGTAAGTACTTATTAAAAATACTCTCTGAATTACTATGTGTTTGTTTTGGAGAAGAAATGAAGTATTTTTTTTCATGTATGTTTAACTCTTGGAAGGAGTGGTTAAAATTAATATGGCTGAGACAGGAAGATTCCAAGTTGGATTCCCACTTGGGCAATTTAATGACTTAGCAAGACCCTGTCTCAAAATAAAAATAATAAAAAAACAGCCTAGGGCTATAACTCAATGCTCAAGGGGTGCAATCCTTAGTAGCCCAAACAAAGCAAAGGAAAGAAAAATGACACTGTGAGAGGAGAGAGAAAAATGGCTACAAGTGAGTATATACATTTACGTGTGGGCCTTTGTTGAATAAAAAGTGAGGGATTGTTGAAGGAATCTGTGGAAACAGTGTTGGATTGTGTAGAAGTTTTCAAGGGATTATTTTAGTTAAAAAAACTTTCTGAGCATTTTTTTCCAGTTTTATGTGAAATATACTGTCACTAGAAAATTTATTGTAATATAACTTCATTCTTTTTAAGATACTAGACCCTTGTTTTCAGTTGTGTTTATTTTCTTTCCAAAATGGAAATCTCTTTAAGCTGTGTATAATCCTAAAGCCATGCTAACTTTAAATATGTTATCTCTTGGTTACATAAAGACTGAATAACTATATTCTAAAGTGGGAATGTCTGATATTGAATACATCTGCAGGTTTCACAGAGTTACTCATTGCTGGCTGTGGACTTGGCAATCCTCTCACTGCAGCCTCCTGCAAGTGTGGTTCTTGTTATCATAACGTAGAATGTGGCTATAGACTGTCTCTGAGAAAGAGTGTAAATTTTTTTTTTTTGGTTACTAGAAAAATTTAGTTTTTGAATTAATATTCCTGGAGGTCATATTGGGTTCTTATGAGGGGATTTGTACTTATACATACATAAATTATGCCACTGTATTTGAAGCACATATATTTGTAAACTGTTATTTAATACAGAATAATTAATCAAAAATGCCTGTTTAGTCTATTTTTATATTTCAGTTTTGAAAGAAGAAGAATTTCAAGGAAATCTTTGCATTATAGGACACTTACGTAGTATACCTAGTGTCTTTAGATTATTTTGGTGACATTCTGCTCTACAACTTAATACTTTGTTGACTTGAGATAAAGGCCAATAATTTGTAAAAAAAAAAATTAGCAAAATTTTAGGCAACTATTTTAATTGCTTGACTCTCCCTCCTAGATTATATAAAATGCAGATGGTCAAGTGAGTGCCTTCCGTTGCCAGCTGATATTGGAAATTAAATGAGGTTGCTATTTTATAGTCAAAAAAAAATGAAGATGGGACTAGAACACAGTGCAAAATAATTTAGTATCATAAGTGTACTCATTAACCACAGGAAAATTCTGGAGGTTTTTGTGTCTTGGCAAAATCTGTCATAGACATGCCTTATAAGATTTTCGCCCAATCTGAAATCTAGTAGTAAAATTATTTACTTTATGATTTTTAAATTGTCTTGAACTTTTTTAAAACAGGAAAAAAACAGTATATGCCCACCAGAACAAGATGTGCTACAATTGAGCAATCAAAGTGTGGAGCAAAAGATAAGAGGGAATTGGGTAGGTAATTTTCAAACAGAAAGTAATGCCATTATTGAATTAAGTCTTAGAGAAATTAGTGACATTTTGAATGAGTGTTTATATGGTAGACCTCTCAAAAATTTATTGTATTTTTCCCCCAGATGACTTTAATTATTTGGAAAGTTTTTATTCAAGATGAGAAAATCTTAAGTTTCTATTCTGTGTTAATTAACATTATATATATTTTGTGGGGCAGGCTAATTGTAACTTAATGCATGAATTGGTAGATGGTTTCAACTTGTGTTCTCATCTTGCTAAGGACATTATCACTTAATGTGTTGAAAAGTTCAGGATTTTATTAATTTGACATTGATTTTTTTAATTCTCCAAATTTGTCAAGTAAGTAATTTCAGATAGAAAAGAATATGCAGTGGGAGTTACACCTTTTTTCATAGCAATTTCTAATACCTAAAGCTATTTTGATGATGTACTAACAGTGTAGACAAAGCTTAGATATTGAATGCTAAATGGTATAAGTTACTTCTGATTGGCTAGATGCAACTAGGTGTTTCAGACTTCTAAGTATGTTCTATTAGTTGGGAACTATGGAATAACTTATGTAACTTTCTGATTTTTAAAAATTTTTCTCTTTTACATGGAAGTTCATCTTTGATGCCCATGTTGTTTTCAAACTTGGTGGTTCAAATGATCTTCCTCCTAAGCCTGTGCTTTTTCTTTTGTTTTAAGACATGGCTATGGACCTTTGTACTTCCTATTTGCTGACAATATTATTCTTCATTTTTCACAAAGTCGAAAACCATTGTAAAATTATTGGCAGAATTTTGGAATAGTACCCTTAGTTCTTACTTTACCTTCTTTTACTTACTTAACAATGCTGCCATTGTAATTTAGCAGCTTGTATCTCAGTTCCGTATTTTTTTGTTTGTTTGTTTCTGGGACACAGTATTTGGGACATCCACCTTAAGGGAGGGAAGGTTTATTTTAACTCACAGTATCAGAAGGTCTCAGTCAATTCATATGCAGCCAGCATTGGTGGCAGTACATGGGGGAGATCCAGCCAGAGAAAACCTGCTTATGGCATGGCGAACAGGAAGCAGAGTTAGTGAAAAAATGCGGAGCTAATGTATACACTTCCAGGTCATGTCCCCTTGCTCTACCCTTTCCAGATCAAGGCCTAGTGATCCACCTCTTCTGATCAGGCCCTACTTATGAACTACATGGAATCCTGAGATAGTCCATAACATCCAAATACATGAAGCTTTTAGGGGGTTTTCCAGATCCAACCCATAACAAATATATTATTATTATTATTGTATTATATGTATATTATTAAAACAAAACAAGGTTTTATTTATTTATTTATTTATTTTGAGATGTGTTCATTGATTGTATAGTCCAGACTGGTCCTGAACTCAGTATGTAGCCCAGGCTGGCCTTAGACTCATGACACTTCTCCTGCCTTGGCCTCGTGATGTATGTTGCTGTGCCCAGCTTTAGTTGGTGCTGGGGAATGGAACTAGGGGCCTTGCATATGCTAGGCAAGTGCTTTAACCTATAGAGCTATGCCCCCGGCCCCATAAATATGTTTTAAACATATTTGTTCAGTGAGGTTGGCAGTAGTCACATATGGCCATTAATGTTAAAATTATATAACTGAAGTTCAGTTTCTCAGCTTTTTAAAATATATTTTGTGTTTACTACTAGTGGTTACTATATTTGACAGTATTTAGTAATAGGCTTTCAGCATAACAGAAAGTTCTTTTATACAACACCTATTAGAGAATCTAAATCAATGTGAGAAGTTTGGACAAGTAAGATTATCTAAGGGAGCTGATTGGTCATTCAGGATAGAGGAGAATTGGAGAGTGTGTGGGAAATATAATTTAGAGTTCTTCTGTTCTTGCTTTTTGTCTTTTTTTTTTTTCTTTTTAGAACTTAATACCTTACTTGTCACCTCATGGGTTACAACATATTCTGAATGTGTAGATTTAACATGTTCTCTAGTCACTGTATGCAGATTACTAATTTTTGCTTCTGTTCCAAAGTTCAAATGTTAACCCTTTTTTTTTGTTTAAAATGTTTGCATTGATTGCCTGTTATGTATCACATATGTCTATAGTTTATTAAATATACAGTCTAATTTTACATGAAAAGACCTTAAATGAATGTCAGGTGGCAGGCGGTTTATGAAGAACAGTAGAACTGACAAGAAGGCAGTGACAAAGTGTGATTAAGGGTTGGATATAGGATGTACTCTTTCAAGTCATGTGGTCAGAGAATGCCTCTTGTGTTTGATCGCCTTTGTTCGAATACCTGAGTACAGCAAGGAAAGGCACCTCTCGGTGTCTGAGAGAAGTGCATCCCAGGCTAGGGCCAAGGAAAGAGTGTGGTTTCCTCATGAGATGAATAGTGGTAAGGGCATAATCTGGTTGAAAGTGTGAGAGTGGGATCAGTATTCTTTTTCTGCTCTGTTGAATATTCCTGTGTTTCTATGTACCTTTCTTTGATGGTCAAGTTTTCTTTACTTTTGATCTCCCAAACAGCCATTTAAATTGTGATTCTTATATGCATACTTTCTCCTTCACTTGCTCCTTGCCATGGTAAATGTTCTTACCTTCTCAAACCCTGGTTTAGTAGTTCTTCACTAAAATCCCTGGAGATTTTTCTACTCTCATCATTCTCCTGTCTAGAAATTGGTTGTGATGGTAAACATAAAGTTAGATTGTTAATAAAGAATTCCTCATAGACTTAGTTTCATAGAGATAAGGAAAACAGGGCAAGAACTCTTTTTCCTTCTTTTGCAACAAAACTTTTCTGTTATATTATGGGCTAACTAGGCATTTATGAACTAATTTGAAAACCTTATGTCATTTAATTTAATAGCTTCATGGAAAAGTGATTAGGTTGATGACTACATGTATTTTAGGGATAACAGAAAGGTTTGGTACATGATATATATGTTATGCAGTATTTAAGTGATAATTTCTTGGAAAGTGAAAGTTTATTAGTGTATTTTTTATGTTATTATAGGAAACATTTTTAACTTTGGATATTCTTTAAAATATACATTACTTTTGATTTGCTTTTGTAATATAATTTTTGTACAGTGATTTCTAACACTCCTATATATGTGCAACAGTATCGTCTTCCTGTACTTGAGAGAAGTTTGGTAAAAATAAAGTTTAAATGAACTAAGGTCTTGCCTTATAGTACTGTGATATTTGCTAATGTGCCTGGTTTATGTCGTGCTGGGAAATTGAACCCAGGGCCCTGCACTTGGTAGGCATTGCACTACATTCGTTGAGTTATTCCTCCAGCCCTTGTATAATTGACTTTTACCAATTATAAATTGTTTACAATTGCATAGAAGAAAAATAGGGGGGTGTTTTGTTTCTTCTTTGTTGCTGTGACTCAGTACCTGATATGTACAAATTAAGAGGGGAAAACTTTATTTTAGCTTACAGTTTTATGGAATCACAGTTTATTTACAGGTGAGCAGCTAGAAAACAGTGGAATCCTAGGATTCCACTAGTCACGTAGGGGCCGCAACTAGAGCCAGAGTCAAAGCAAAACCAGTGTTCCAGAGGCAGAGATCCTCAAGGCAGCATGTCTGAACAGAGAAGTCTGGGAGAAAGAGCAGGCCAGCACACACACTTCCAGGTCAGGCCCCAAGCTGTTGCCCTTTTAGCCAGGCCCTACATCCCAACACTATACAGTGTCCATAGGATCATGAGGCTTTGGGGGGACACTCCAGTTAGCATTTCACCCTTGACCCTTAGAAGACTCATGTCTACTCCTTTAAGCAAAAGATGTTTAGTCCTTTTCTAAGAGTTGTCAAAGTCCCAATAGTCTTAGTACCAGGTCTCCTAAGATACAAGGCAAACTCTCAGCTATGAGCTCCAGTTAAAATGCAATTGTTAAATACTTTCAGCAGAAAATGGCACCTACATGGTAAAGATTTTCATTCCAAAAGGAAGAATAGAAGGACAAAAGATAATTGGACCAAAACAGTTTTTAAACCCTGAAGGGTAAAGGTTAAATCATGTAGTGCCCAGTCTAGCACCTGAAATGAACTGTTGCAAGACAGGAACTCCAAAGGGTTTGGTGGTCCTGCCTCTACAGCTTCACTGCTGTCTGTAACCTCTGACTTTTTTCCTTTGGGCTGGATGTGCTCATAGACTGCAGTTTTTTTCAGCAGATTATTCCTGTTTTTAGCTTT